>JAGWCC010000080.1:0-600000 GCA_022651775.1 Drusus annulatus
TTTAACAAGTTTTGATCGTACAGGTTTGCAAACAATTACCATCCATAAAAAAAAAATGTTCTTAAAAAACCATCCCATAACTCCCCCACGGAGGTAGGCAGAAAGGGTGTAACGCTACTCAACTCTGTATTGGTAGACGCCCAATAAATGATATTCCACAAAAACAGGACTATATAAATTCAACTATTTTTTTAAGTAAATTATACATATGTCTCACACATAACCTTTGTAGATATTTTTGATTGATGAGTACCTACTTATATTATAGCTTGCCAAAGATATAGGCATTTTTAAGTACGCTGTAGGTACTATATAAATAAATGTGTATTTTGTTAACATCTCATATTAAATATACTATTATCACTAATTAACTCTTCTCTATATATATTTATCTAGGGTTAATTAGTGTCTTGATTAAAAATGTTTCAGTGGATATAATACAAAATTATATAATGTTTATTTTAGATTTGCAAGATTAAGGTTTTTGAAAAAATTATGATGAGAAAGTGAATGGAAGAAGAAGTCGGGGATGGCCGAGGAAAACATGCCACGATCAAGTGTATCAAATACTTGAATCGGTCCATGTGAAGAGTCAGAATATCAGACGAGTATGTATGAAACGATGCATTAATGTGAATAAAGTAAGGAGTGTTTGCCAAGACAGAGTAATATGGTAGTCCTTGCTCTCTGCCTACCCCCACGGTGAAACGGTTTGATGGTCAGTAAGTTAGTTAGTTGGGTTTTATAGTTTTTTCTATTTCAAATGATGCTTTGGAAAGGCCGTCGAGGCGATTATTAATATTATACATTTATTATTTTTTTACGTGAATACTGCACAAGAGTCTCAACTGCTCTCAACCGTCTAGAGCCAGTGAGACTATGGCATCCTCAATATGGGTATGTTGTGAAGCTAAAGGTAGCGGGGAGGGGAAGAAGATGAGGAAGGGGAAGGTTGGGAAGTACCTGGCTATTCAGATCTGGTCACCAAATACGGTTTCAAGCAACGTTTCAATTCTGGATGGTGGTCTTTCACCAGGGCAATACTTAAGAGTACCATTGTGGAACGTGTCGCAAATATAGTTTTTAATAAGATATATGAATTAATTGTGTTATGGCACATATTAATTAAATAAAAGTTAATGGCGCACGCCGGGTTTGAACCCGCGACTTTTGGATTCGCACTCAAGCGTCATACCACTCGACTATGGAGGCCGTCAAATAATAATAATCAAAAATATTAATTTAAAAAACTCTAAGTAATAATTAAAATGTTAAAGTGTACGTGTCCTCTAAATCTGGGTTGATTTCACGGAAGTAAACACGCGCTACCTGCAGAATTCCTGCAATATTTCCAATAAGCAATCTAATAAGCACCCACCTGCTGTATACAGCCGTCAAAAGCTCTCCACGTACACGTAGGTACAGTCTATCTAATGGAACGTCCTTCCGCCCAATTGAGCCGCTCAGCGCTCAAACGTCAAGTGACAATTCCATTTCCTCTCTTCAAAGGACGGCATCCGAGGTGTGAAAGGAAAACCTTCCCCTACAAACTTTAAATTGTTTCACTGTTCTTGCTGAATGTCTCGTAATAGAATCTCTCCCCCTATTTATTATCACTCCAATATCCTCGGAGAATGGCAATCTCTAAGTCGCCAAATGGGTTGTTTTTTACTACATACGGGTTCGACCTTTTTCTGGGAATTTCAGTCGAGATAAAAGTAGGGTGGAAGATTGTGCGAGGGTTGATTGTTAATTTCTCAAAAGGAAACAATTAATTTAACCTTTTAATTTATTCATTGACAGATAAATTACTGTCTTCGCCCGACCTTGATTTGACGAAATACGGAACTAGCAATATGGCGTACTGTCAGATTCGTCGACGTTTACAGCGTCCTTGAGGTGATTTTTCACAAAAAACGGCGCTATACAAATATTATCATTAAATAGGAAATTCAAACTTATTTTTCTCATCAAAAAAAATACGATTTTACCTAAATTGCATTGACGTATAAATTTAAATAAACACATCTGACACAGAGATTTTTTCAATATTTTATTTAATGAAATTTTAGACTATTCTTATATATTTCTGCTATTTTTAATTAAATTGACAGTGGCCTTAAATTCCGAAATAGAAATCACGAAAATTAATTAACTAGCGTTAATAAATAAAAATATTTTAAAATTTCATAAAATTAAATTATAAAAATTGAAATGGAGTTCTACAAATTAAACACAAAAAACATAAATATATGCAAGTGTAAACTTTTAATAACGCCAGATATCACTGTTATCAAGTTCTTTTTGCTTCAGCACACTAAATTTCTAAATAAAAATGACCAGTGTACGGTATACATACACAATAAATATATATATATATATATGCATTTTTTTTTTTAAGTTATATTCTTAATAATCGGGTAAATTTGTCCAGTAGTTCAATATTAGATATATTTACTGTGTACTCGTATTCTTATTCTATAATAACTTTCTCCGTTGACGTTTTGTCTCTTTCAATTCATATAAACTGTATCTTTTTCTCTGTTCTTTTGTTATAATTTAAATAATATTTTATCGTTTTGTTATTTCATTTTATAATTTATTCTCCCTCTTAATGTCAATATAACCGCAAACTTTGTATTATTTGCTAAGTTTAATTTTGTATACTGATGATGCTTAGGCTAAGCGCCACCGGTCGTCAATGAAAAAAAAATATATTCGTAGTCTTGTACAAAGTTATTTGTTTATTTCTCTATATATTTTCCTGATTAGCACTCACTAGTTAGTTCTTAAAATCTAATCATTCTTAACTTATCTTCATAAGAGTACAGTATATGAGAGTTATATATAATTTGTTTAGAAGACCTTTTTTAGACCAATAGCAAAAAAATTAAGGCATGAAGTTTGAACAATTTATATTATCGGTCCCTGAAATAATTATCTGCAATGTTCAGATAGAACCTTAATCATTATCTCTGTATTTATTAAAATTCTGCATGTCAACTAAAAAAACGGGTGTCCTGGAGTAGTTCAATTTAACTTGTTTCCAGGTTGCTGCAATAAATCGTTTTTAATAATATGAACACATCATATTTAAAGAAATCTTGTAAAATAACAGAGGGGATATAGATTCACAAATACCTTTTTAACGTTAATAGAGATAACGGGATCACTAAACTGTTCTTGGTACCTGACTTTGAGAGGTATTTCATAGAAATTACAAGTGGAGCCATATTTACTAGAATTGTCTGTGACAATGTATTTTGTATTCGCCCCTTGATTTCAGAATTAATCCTACATTAACGACCTCTAATACCGAGCGGTTAAGAACGTTGGCTACCGATCCAAAAGTCGCACATTCAAAACTCTAAAACATATAAATGTTTTTATTTTATTTTATTTAACGACATTTGCGATACGTTCTAGAGTTGAAATTTTAATATCGCCTAAATCACGAGGGGTGAAAATGAAAGATCACCTAACTTATAAGCCAAATTACTATTCTCTTTTCTTTTTAACTTCAACGTTTAAACTATGGAAGTATGCTTTTAACAGATCAAAATGCTACCTCCGCAGAAAAACTAAGTCAAAACGATTTAAATTCCCAGTATAAAATATTCTATTCAAAGTAAAAGTTAATTAAAGTTTTATTCGGTTTACGTTCAAGTCCAAACAATCTTGTAAAGTCATACCAAGAATCTCCCGCACTTCAGTAATCATTTGCAAAATTGCTTATTTACAAAACTTTGTAACGTTTGGACCGTTATAACTTGCTATCAGCATTTTTATACTCTCAAAGGTTTTCTTAAGCAGGAGCTCAATTCAGCACCTGCCAGTTTACGTCAAGAAATTCAAGCTACTTTCTCACGAAAAAAATATCGAAGTGCAAAACTTTGCAAAAATAAAAGCCGGATGAACAGTAATTTACATCTTTCCAGTTCCTTTATTATCTTTTTAGAAAAAAATGACAGTACAGTTCAATGAAATTGGACATTTCAAAAAAGTTGTAGGAAACAATAATCATGAGTCGTGATTTTAGAATTTTACAAATATTTAAGAAATGAAAAAATAATTTCGTATAATACTGCGGATATAATTTTAATTTTTATGACAGACCAGTTTCGCTTAGAATAAAAATAAAAACATAATTAAAAGAAAAATCAAAGTGTATGGTTCTGGTATGCTCATACATACAAAAAGAGAACACAATATAAAATAAAATAAAAGAACAGTGAGAAAACAAAAGGATATAATTTAAATTATTACAAAGGAACAGAAAGAAAGTGACAGATAATATGAATTGAAAGAGAGAAAACGTCAACTGAGAAGGTGATTAAAAAATAATGATGAATTTTATGAGTTGACAGGAAATATACCCAATAGCGGACGGACTACAGGACAAATTAAAAAAAAAAAATTCAAGATATCATCATATTTTTGTTGGCCAATCGATATAAAATAGAAATTGATTTGATCTGACCTATTAAAAATTATCGATACGACTGGTATTTAAACAATTTGTTTTTTTACTCGTATAATGGAATACGAAAAAACCATGAAGTGGGAAAATCTTTTTTTATTAAAAATTACGCATCTGCCCATTTTTATTGCATATGAATCAAGCTGAGTCTAATGAAAAAAAAAAAAAACTTTGGACTCCGAGGAAAAATAGCGTGTTTCCTCAAAGCGTGCGGGATAAAAAAAAAAAAAAAAAAAACATCTCGCTCTAAAGAAGGTCATATGTTTATAGACGACTATAACGATACTAATTGAATCCTAGATACATCGTGGACGTGAGAAGTTATTTGAGATAAATTCGTCGTAAGATATTGCTGGTCCCAAAGACCGCTGAGACTGGCTGAGCAAAAAGAACACCAGAAGACAGGATATTAAAAATAATGACACAGTGGAAGAAATGAACTGACTGCATGGAAGAACATTGGAGCAGGATGGGAAAGTCTAGAGACGAATGTGAAAGTACTGAAGAAGAGAGAGAGCGTCTTTGAAAAGGGCCAAATGCCACCCCGAAACAAATTATTATGGAGATTATTATGATATTAATTTAGTGAGGGCGTTACCTCTTTCAAAAGTGATCAAATAATAACGAAGTAAAGGAGCTAGTGAACCAAAAAAGTGAGTGAGTAATTCGACTTTCAATGTCCAATAAAAAAACAGGCAATTATGGACAAAAATGCTGAGATGTTTTATTTCATTAATCGCTTGCACAGAACGTGCACTCACAACGATATCATTTTTTTAAAGAAATGAAATAATAACTGTCTTTAAGATCACGGATATGGTTATAATTTTTATGACCGACCAGTTTCGCTTAGCCTAAGCATCATCAGAGTAGAAAATTAAACAACAAAAAAAAGTACAAAGTGTGCGCTTACCTATACATACAGAGGGAGATAAAAATATAAACTAAAATAACAAAACAATAAAAATCATTTACAAAGTTCTTTTTTTACGTCATTAAATATGTCAAACCACAAAATGAATGCTTTCGACGAAAACATGTATATTTTTTGAGCTTCACAAATTGCACGTCGGGTCTCATAATCCCGTGCTTTGAAATTTTTACTTTAATTCGCGTTCCAGAATCAGCACCTTGCTTTTCCGCTCTCAGACAGGTTTTTTCCTGCAAACATTCTTGCCTTGTGACGCGTCCTCACGTTACGGCACAACTTCTCCTTTGTGTCTCAGTTTGAGAAGAATCTGTCTTTCTCGAAGAATTTTCCGGAAAAGCGAGTCACTCGTACCGGCTTTAATTTGTTTCAGTTGAAAATGCCAGGAACTCGCTGTTGATGATGTAAAATGAAACGTTGCTTCACTTGCGCGCTTTTTGTACAATAAGATTCATTATTAACAATGTTTAAACGTTAGTGGACAAAAATATATTTGAATACAAACTACCAACAAAAATAGAACGCCTTATCAACCTGATCGAGAGTATCTACCCGAAACTTATAACAGATAAATCGAAATCACAAACACAAATTAATGAATAAAGAAAGCTATTTAAATTAATAATCAGTCAAATTTGTCTAGTGGTCCATCATTATGTATATTACCCGTAAACTCCTTTGCCTTTTTCATTTCATATTATCTGTCTCTCTCTTTCTGTTCTTTTGTAATAATTTAAATGTTCTTCTTTTGTTTTCTTACTGTTCTCTTATTTTATTTTGTATTGTGTTCTCCCTCTGTATTTATGAGTGTATATAACAGCACACTATGTATTTTAATTTTAATTTAATTTTGTAACCTGATGATGCTGAAGGGAAGCTAAACTGGTCGGTCATAAAAAAAAAAAAATCTGTGTTGTTATACAAAGTTATTATTTAATTTTCACTAAATGTAATCAAGACAAGATCTATGCCAAATAGGCCATAATCATCGACCTTTGTGTCCTTGGTTGATTAAGCGTTAGCGGCGGTAGTAATATGTGCATTCTGAGTGCGGTGGGACTATATGTCCCACAAGAGTCCCGCAGCCCGGAAACTGTAGATTAGGGGGTATTGTGAGTCACAATGATCGGAGAAAGGGTGTGGCGACGACAAAGACGAGGGTTTGGAAGTACTCGGCTATTTAGATCTGGTTGTTAAACAAAACGAAAGGTATTTGGTTAACATTATTAGATTCACGTCTACTACAAAAAAGATCGGTTGATTGGTCAAACGACTTCCACGATGGAGCGGTAAACTCCTTGGATCTGAACTTCTTGTCGAGAGGTCGTGCGTTCAAAACTCGACATCACCAAATATATTCAATTTACGTTTTATGAGTGATGGGTTATTGTTCACATAAATTTAAACTAATTCCAGGATGCTGCTAAGAGTATTTTCAACTATGCTTTGACCTCATTTATATCTGAAACCTATGCTCAATTTAGTTGATTCGTTTTTCATTTTGGTTTTGACCATTTGTCAGGATTTTAATACGCAACCTCTAGGCCCAAAATCATGTATTTTAAAAGGTTACGATAGGGCAAAGCTTAAATAAGTTTTTAATAAAGTATGAATGAAAAAAACATGTCTTGGATGTTATTAGGGATACAACTTTACTTTTACCTTTTATCCAAAATTCGAGGCTTTATTGTAAGAAAAACTGGTTATACGTGTAAGATTTAAAGTATTTTCGATCGTTGGCCACTTTTTTTCCCATATTCAGGGAAGCGTACAAATCCTGCGTTGAAAAAACTCGTCATCTTTTGAAGCGATTTACAAATCTAACCATTTTTTTACTTCTTCATAAGACCGGAACCAGGTCATGTGCCATTGATCGAAACAAGTGGTAATCAAAAGGAGCAACGTCTGGAGAATACAGCGGGTGGGATAAAATTTCCCATTTCAACGTTTCAAAGTATGTCATGACCACTTTCGCAACGTGGGGTCGAGCATTGTCATGCTGCACCTCCCGCAATCGACGATTATTTGGCTTGTAAACTCGTAAATCGACTAATATTTCTATGTGGTTATGTTGACAGATGTCTAAGTTTATTGCATGACGTCTATGATCTATTTATTTCGAACACTACTTACTGCTAAAGCTATATATATAGGAAAAAAAGCGGAAGCAAAGTTGTACACGTAAAAAATAAGATTTTATAATAATAAAAATAGCATTTTATTTCAGTGGAACAGAGCGGTGGGTGCAATACTCTGTCTGCCATATAAATAACAATACATGTGATAAAATGAAGTAACAATGAAGGAGATAATATGAAAAATATAAGTAAAAAAAAAAAACAAAAAACACAATTTTATTTTTTATATGAATACCGCACAAGAGTCTCAACTGCTCCAAACCAGTGAGACTATGTCATCCTCAAATGAGGTACGTTGTGAAACTAAAGGTAGTGGGGAGGGGAAGGAGATTGGGAAGAGGAAGGATGGTTAGTACCTGGCTATTCAGATCTGGTCATCAAACACGACTAAAGCCATTTCAAGCAACGTTTCGATTCTGAATGGTGGTTTTTCCCCGGGGCGATACTTAGAGTATCTACCACTCTGGAACGTGCCGCAAATATACTTTTTATTATTTTTATATGAATTAAATGTGCTATGACACATATGAATCACTAAAAGTAATTGGCGCACGCCGGGTTTGAACCCGCGACTTTTGGATTCCAGTCAAGTGTCTTACTACTCGACCATAGAGGCCGTCAATGATAATAATATAAGAGCATATGCAATTACACAAATAAAAAATAATGCAAAAAAGAAAAGAACTTTTACTATGGATTAAGGGAAATTCTTTACCTGTGATGTAGGGGCGCACTGTGCCACTGGGCGGCAGCCTGAACGAGAGTGTTTTCAGATTCGGATTCAATGAATCATAGTATGTTCAAATGTCAATAAGGCTTTTGATTAAGAGAATATTTGCACAAATGGCAGAATTACGTCTAGCAATAACCACTTTCAAACTTGAGCTTTACAATTCTGAGAATTCAAAGACATTTATCGGGAATCGTCGCTGGCTCGGCCGGCGACAGCGAAAAAAATTGCTAAAGAAATTTCGCCCCAAATATATCATGCCCGTATCGATTGAACTTCCGCCGAAGGAAGGGGATATTAAATCCTACGCTGGCAATGAAGCGAGTTACTTTCGATTGAAAAGAACTTTGTATTCGTAGATGGTTGAGCTTACTTTTGAAACACACTTAAGTCGAAAGCGAAAAAGATATTGGAGGTCGTTGGGAGGTGGGAGATTGATGGAAGTGAATTTCAACTCCCGTGTCAGGGTTGAACAGGATTTGTTCAAATTAGTCTGCTTTGGATTATTTAGCAAAGCTAACTAACTAACTTCGACCGGGCGGTAGCTGAGTGGAGAACGCGCCGGATTCCCACCCGGGCGTCGTGCGTTCAATTCTTCTGCTGGCTAAGTCCTCCATCATTGCACAAGCAACATCTTCCGCTTTTTATGATGGCAGTAGGGGTTTTTCAAATATTGTCAGGTTATTCGTAACCCGGGAATGTTTGTCTTACTTAAAAAAAAAAAAAAAAACTGACCATCACGCCGTTTCTACAGGGGTAGGCAGAGAGGACGGACTGCCATACAACTCTGTCTTGGCATACACTCCTTGCTTTATTCACATTCATACATCGTCCCATACATACTGTTATTCTGACTCTTCACATGACCCGATTCAAGTATTTGATTTACTTAATCGTTCCATGTCTTTTTCAGGCGTTCGACTTATTTTTCCATTCACTTTCGCATCATATATTCTTTTCACACTCCCTTCTTCGTCCATTCGCTTTACATGTCAAACCATCTAAGCGTCCCTTTCTTGATCCTATTTATTACGCTTACATCAGCCTTGTATTATTTCCGGATATCTAAATTTTTAATACGGTCATACATGGTTTTACCACACATAAGTCTCAGGGAACACATTTTAACAGCATTCATTCAGTCTACATACTCGTACATCCTTCTTCTGCCAGTTCCATGCCTTTCTGCCAGATATCAAGGTTGGTATAAGCACTCCATTGTAGACTGCTAGCTTCGCTTCTTTGGACAAATTCTTATTTGCGCCAACCGCGTTTAGCAAAGCCGCAAAACATAAAACATTATTTTTTTAATTATTATTAACAGTAATCAAAGAATGACTCACCTGACCGCCGCAACACGGGCAATTCGCCGAATTCGATGGCCTAAAAAGTAAAAAAAAAAACACCTGTTATTTCTAATACAAAGAATAAATAAAATTAAAAATTATGAATACATATCGTCGCCGGAAAAAAGGGTTAAAGCTCTATTTTGGGAAGTTCAAAACTTTAAAGTTTTTTTTTTTGTTTTACAGTAAAATTCATAAGTCTTCGGTACCTGGTTGGATTTTGAAAACTAAGCAAATGCTCTTATTAAGTTACCTAAAACGACACAAAGCTCAAAAAGTCCCAAACTTGGGTCGCTAGAGTCAACCTTTCTACCAAATGGTGAATATATTTTAGATGGCTGGGGGGCCACAAAGGCTTCGGAATCAAATGAAAGTCAAATAATTCGATGCAAAAAACAAAACTGCTTATTTAACTCATTTTTTAATAAAGTGTCGCTTTAGCCCTTTCGTATTTCCAGCGACGATATAATGAATAATTAAGTAATGAATACGAAAATATTGAAAAGATATCGATAACTCAAATATTAGGTTGTGTACGAGACTCGAACTAGGGACCTCCACTTTTGCTGGAGCGGCGCATATACCAACTATGCCACCTCATCCAACTCATTATGCGTCATTTTACACACTTCTCGAAAACAATTAATACTCATTAAAAAAAAAAAAAAACTTTTACAACCATATTTGTCACACATGTAAATCAAATACTTGAATCGGGTCATGTGAAGAGTCAGATTAACAGAAGAGTATGTATGAGACGATTTATGAATGTAAATGAAGCAAGGAGTGTGTGCCAAGACAGAGTTATGTATAGTGCCGGTCCGTCCTCTCTGCCTACCCTTGCGGGAAACGGCGTGATGGTAAGTTAGTTAATATTTAAAATCGTGAGAAAAGTTCTATCCGAATAAAATTACATAACATATTGTATTGGTAGGCATGTCAGTAATTTAAACATGCAGATAGTGTAAACGAAATCTGAAGGGCTTAAAAGAAAAGGCAGCAATCTACAAAAGCGAATCTGTAGCATTGTCAACTTTTGAATGATTATTATAAAGAAACGGAGAATTTTGTGTATCAAAATATTTGTGATCATTAAACTAGGAACAATTTAGAACAAAAATCTCCGGATGTAGCGTTGGGAAAAACTTCAATGTTTTGTGAATGCTTCACGAATTGTTAGTTCTTTAAAATGAACACTTCAATTGAAGTCGAACTAGCAAAAAAGAGATTTGAATTTATCCGCTTATTTGTTCAGTTCTTTTTGGAACCGGTTCCTCGCCGAAAAAAGTACGTGCTAGTCGGTAGAGATTTGAAACCAAAAAGAACTGGAACTGGTTCCTCGCCAACAAAATCACGTACTAGTCGGTAGCGCTTTGAAACTGGAACCAGTTCCTCGCCGAAAAAGCACATGCTAGTCGGTAGAGTTTGGAGAATGGAAAGTACTGGAACCTCGCCAAATTGAAGTAGCTCTTTCAATGAAATGACTACAGTTGAAGTATTTTTTCAATGAAATTAAATGAATGAAGGCTAAAATGAACTACCAACTTCAATTGAAGTATTTGTTCAATGAAATGAAGTTAATGAAATGAATGAAGGCTAAAATGAACTACAAACTTCAATTGAAATATAAATTCAATGAAATGAAGTTATTGAAATGAATAAACGCTAACATGAACTACCGACTTCAATTGAAGTATTTGTTTAATGAACAATGAATGAAGTAGGAACTGTTGCCAAACGAAGTAGTTCTTTCAAAGTGGTCAAAACGCTAGTATCAACCATATTCATGAAATAAAATTGCATAAAACGCTTTTATCAACTTTTTAATAAATAATTTAGGATGAAAAAGATTGTTGTGCGTTTAGTGATCGTTTAACACGAAAGTCAATAATAGTGTATATTTCCGATCGCAATCCGTTTTATCAAAGTAATAATTGAAATAAAGTAAACAAAAATAAATCAAACCAGTTTAATATAAGCAACCCTTCAAATGACAAATGGTGAAAATTCTCTAAGGGTTGTTGAACATAATATGAGCACACAACTGATTAGTTATTCATTATCGACGTATAATTCATCACCTGTTTACGCCCGATTGACGGATTACATTAATTAAATTAATTCGGAGTGAACTTATTACCAATAAATAATTTCATTTGTGAATATGTACAAGTGAGAACTATTCAAATTTGGAACTCAAATAATATTTTGAAATTCCTATCTGCCTAATATAGTATCTACCTTTAATTTATTTAGCAGGCATTATTCCATGTTAAAATATTATATTAAAATATATCATATAACCTAAAAAACCGTTTAGTTGTGTCAAGTTTAGTGGCATAATAAAAAATGTGGGCGTAGTTCCGCGGTGACCCAGGAGACCAAGATCATCGTTACAGTACATAGAAGCGGTGAATTATATTTGTTGTCTCTTTTTCTCCCATGGTGTACGACGTGAAAACCTGGAGAAAGTGATTTATCGCAAGTTTGTATAGGTTGGGTAAAAAAAATAAGCTCTCTTTCCATATATTGTTACTTCAAGAGTTGAACTCATAAAATTTATCATTATTCTTTAATCACCTTCTCAGTTTACGTTTTGTCTCTTTTAATTCATATTATGTCTCTTTCTGTCTTTTCCCTTGTTATAATTTTAATGTTATTCTATTGTTCTCTCATTGTTTTGTTATTTTGCTTTATATTTTTTTCTCTCCCTGTATTTATATATAACCTCAAACTTTTTTTTGTTTAGCTTAATTTTGTACCCCGGTGATGCTAAGGCTTAGCGAAACCAGTCGGTCAGAACAATTAAAATAATATTCATGGTCTTATACAAAGTTATTTTTTCATTTCCTAAAATATGTCCAACCACAATCTTTTATCTTGGCAAGTTTTGTCACATTCCGTAATCTTTCACGGGTAAAAACTAGTATAAATACACAATTAAACAACAAATATACAACAAATGTTGTGATAAAAACACGCAAAAGTATTGAAGAATATGTCAAGCGATTAAGCGAGCTGAAATAAACATGAATATGTACTTAAAAAATATATTTTTTCAAATTATGAGTCTCAAACATTTTAAATGCATTGACTATATGTAAAAAAAACTATATTTGATGTGACATAATAAAATACTGTCGGTTCCTGGCTGTTATGAAATACATTTGTAGTTTTTGTGAGATTTAAAAAAATACGAAAATAAAAAAAAGATATTACCTTCTCTTTTTGTAACGACAACATTAATAATTTAACTAGCTTTACAAGCTACAAATCTGATCGCGGTATTCATAAAATTATTGGACTAAAAAAACGATGATTTTTTGGTCTTGGGAAATGAGAATAAACCTGGCTTATGTGACCGGTATGAATAATCAGATATTTCCTAGCGTTGTCCCCCCTTTTTGACGTTTTTATTTTTAATAAAATATACATATGGATGTGATTTCCTATTGCCCAGTGGGGCGTTGGCGTCTCTTTTTGGAGATTGGTTCGAGGCCAAAGAAAGATAAAAAGAGAAATTGAATGGAGATTGGGAGAGGAAGGTTGGTGAGTATTACTATATTCACATTTTAACTTAACACCATTTCAAGCAACGTTTTGATACAGAATGGTCGTCTTTTACTAGGTTTATATTTATTTTTTATAATAAATACCGCACAAGAGTCCCAACTGCTCCTAACAGCCTAGAGCCAGTGAGACTTTGGCATCCCCAATCGGGGTATGTTGTGATGCTGAAGGTAGTGGGGAGGGGAAGGGAATGGGGAAGAGGAAGGTAAGGAAGTCCTTAGCCCTTCAGATCTGGTCACCAAACACGGCTAAAGCCATCTCAAGCCACGTTCGATTCTGAATGGTGGTCTTTCACCAGGGCGATACTAAGAGTATCTACCACTCTAGAACAAATATTAATTAAATAAAGGTTATTTGGATTCAAGGGTCTCACCACTCGACTATAAAGGTTGTCTGGGGGTGGTTTTGAGATTAAAATAAAATATTTTTTTCATTCTTAGTGTCAAAAAACAAATCGTGAAAATAAATCACTTGACTAATCACAAACAAAATACGTTTTATTATTGATTATTAACCAAGAAAATATTTTTTTACGGTTTGTAATATTATTAAAAAAAAACCGCTTATTAATTTATAATTCTAACCATTTTTTTATTTCGTGATTTTTTTTATATATTTTTAAGCAACCATTTTTATTTATTAAATAAAAATACATTTTCAGGGCCGCACCACTTTCCTTGAGTTTACTTTTTCATTAATTTTTAATCAGTTACATTTTCGAGCCAGTATTCTAGATGTTGATTTTTGTTAGAAATTCGAGTATAAAATTAACCTAAATCACTCATTAAATAAGCTCTCTTCCACAAAACAATAATTTATGCAGTTCATATATTTATTCTGATAACAATTTGGGATATTCATATTAATAATAAACGTCTAACGCACAGGCACATTGAATCAAATCTTATTTGATAACATAACTATTTTATACAAGAACATATAAATTTATAATATGTAAATTTATTCTTGTAGTTTTCGCGTCTAGTTTCCAAACCCCCTGTAAGTTATAATTATAACATTTTATTTTATTTTTATAATGTCTACTAAAATAGATTATAAAGTAGGTAGATACTTTAATAGGTACGTAGGAATTTGAAAATATATTATTTTTTAAATATGATAATTTCAATTAACATCAGTTCCAAATTTGAAAAGTTCACACTCATACGGTCGTACGTACTCACAAAGGAAATCATTTATGGTTAGTTATTATATCCCCCATGAATACAAATCTAGCGTGTATAATAATCATGATAATATTATGATATTATGTTGGTAAGTAACTATTCTCATAGTGTTCCTTAATTATGGTAATAATGGAGTTAACGGAATGAATTTATAACCCAAAGTGGTTTGTTATGATTTGTTAATGACACTTACACGGGCATATTTAGTTGTATTAAGTTTAACATTAAGGTACTTTTCAAAAATTTGATGGAAAACATAAAATTCATTTTATTCGACTTGAAAAAACTATTTAACACTAGCAAATACCAGATCAGTGAACTTTTAACAAAAAATATTATAAATCGATTTATTTCCGACGTTTAGTTTTTAAAGCCACCTGGACAAATATTCTTCTCTTCCTATCGGAGGTTGGCTCTCATCAGGGCAATCTTCACTCCGCAGGCTGCGACCCGGAATAACTCTGTGAAACTGCACTCGCACCAGTCGCGTAGACTTTGAAGCTATGAATTCCGGTGTCTTTCTCTACTACATCTTCAATTAATCTTCCTATCGATGTGATGATTAACTAATATGATAGGTTACGAAACACATAATATGTGAATCAACCTGATTATGTGATATCATGCTGATCTTAGATTGTTAATTACTCAAGTAACGCTTTGATTCTGAATCCCTGTCTTTCAGGAAGGCAAAATACTGTGAGATATTCATACATATATTGATTTTATATAACGCGAAGAAAATTAATGCATTTTTGAAGAGTGGATTTGGAATGCTGATTCATCACAGATATCCAAAATAATATTTACGGGAGTACCAGGCTTGTAACAAAACCCATCGAGATTATGCAAAATGTGTTTCTTAAAAAAAAGAAGAGCGAATCTCGATGGGAATGTGAGAAATGTTTGGTAGCTCTCCATATACCAGAATGCTATAAAGCCTATGAAAACTAATAAGAACAATTTTTTATATCATTATTATTTTGTGTGTAATTTGAACTTAATGTTTTTGTAATAAAAAAGGGTCAACATTAATTAATGTGTTGTATGAACAAATGATTTCTCCTTATTAGTGGTGCAATGTGTTAAATGAAATATCTACAATGTGGATTAGTAAATAAATCATTGAAAAATCTGTCATATTTAGAGCTTGGATGTTTTCAGCAAATTGAAATTTCGTATATGGCTATAGTAAAACGTGTTAAACACTATTTAGGCAAATTGTGGATTGGGCGCTTTCTGCACAGCAACGTCCGATTGGGGATCCCATATTCCCACTCTATTCAGTCAGTTAAAACATTTCTGCGGTATTCACTTCTTTTTTTTCAAATGATGAATTCTTCCAAACGATTTGTAACATAAGGCATCGATAAAAATGTTGTATCAAATTAAAATTGAAAACAAAAAAAAACATTACTGGTTTCAAGTTTGATGGCCTCCATGGTTGAGTGGTAAGACGCTCGACTACGAATCACAAGGTCGCGGGTTCAAACCCGGCGTGCGCCAATAACTTTAATTTGATTAAAATGTGTCAACACTTTTAATTCATAAAAAATAGTAAAAGTATATTTAGTGGTAGATACTCTTAGTATCGCCCTGGTGAAATACCACCATTCAGAATCGAAACGTTGCTTGAAATGGTTTAGCCGTGTTTGGTGACCGGATCTGAAGAGCCGGGTACTTCCCAACCTTTCTCTTCCCTAGCTCCTTCTCCTCCCCACTATCTTCAGCCTCACAAGATACCCCTATTGGAGATGCCATAGTCTCACTGGCTCTAGATGGTTGGGAGCGAGACTCTTGCGCGGGATCAACGGAAAAAAAAACGCTTTTTGAAACCCCGACCTTAAGCTCAAAGCTAAAAAAAATCTGTTGTGAAATACCAACGTAGATACGTATTATACCGAGGAATGCTATTCACACGAGATTACAAATATTTATCATTTTCAATATTTGGAGAAAACCGATTCCCTTAACGTCATCATTACCAACACCTTAAGCCTTAAGAGCGCGAATTATAATAAAACTTCTTATTTTAGTATTCCCTCTACCCATTCAATGTCGTAACGAGAGCATATCCGAGCAGGAGACCCCCTCTTAAGTAGGCCTTAAAATATTAGACCGAACTTAATCTGACTACAAACTTTGTAATGCTCTGCTTGGAAAAAAGTTGCGGCTTACGCAGATTAACCTGGAAGTGGAAATTGGTTTAAAAGCAATGGATATGATGTAAATATTATTCTATACCCCAAAATAATAAGTTAATATAAATTTAATTAGATCACATTAAAAATACAATCAAAATCTGTGTCGCTTAAAATTCAAGGTATTTCAAAAACGTTAACATAACCTCATTTTACACTTACTCCGTTTTGACCGCAGCCGTGGTCGAGTGGTAAGACATTCGGATATGAATCCAGAGATCACGGGTTCAAACCCGGCGTGTGCAAATAAATTTTATTCAATTAATATGAGTTATAAGTCACAACATATTTCATTATTATAAAAAAAAAATGTATACTATAATTGCGACACGTTCCAGAGTGGTATATACTCTTAGTATCGCCCTAGTGAAAGACCAACATTCAGAATTAAAAAGTTGCTTGAAATGACTTTTAGCCGTATTTGGTGACCAAATCTGAATAGCCAGGTACTTTCAAAACTTCAAAACTTTCCTCTTTCCCATATTCTTAATCATCCTCTCCTTCCCTTCCCTACTACCTTCAGCCTCACAACAAATCGGACGTTGTTTTGCAGAAAGCATCCAACCTCAGAAAGATGAAACTTAGAAAAGGCGTTTGAAAATATGACGATAAAAAAGCAACAAAATGCGTAATCGGTATTTATAAAGTGAATATCAATGTTTTTTTATCTTTATGAGCATTAATTTAAATAGGTAATTTGTAATCTATTAATGTGTTTATTAAAAAAATACATATTCCTTATGTTATTCTACATTTAGCTTATTATTATTAATAATATAATGTTTTAAACTTTAATTTAAGTCTGCAATGTGAGTTAGTAAAAAAAATAATTATCAAAAATCTACTGCATTTGGAGCTTGGATATTTTCAGCAGATATAAATTTCGTATTTATCTATAGGAAAACATGTAAAACCCGATTTTTGGCATATATTGGTGATTGAACGCTTTCTGCATAACTACGTCCAATTGGGAAAGCCATAGTGTCTGTGGTTCCAGACGATTGGGAGCAGTTGAGACTCTTGTGCGGTATTAACTTTAATAAACTTAATGCATTGCTATATCCCAGGGTGTGATTTCGCATTTACTATAAAAGCTCTTCACAGGCTGCAATACACCTCAGTTCACCAGTCCAGACTCTTCAGTCTTTCTGGTATAGCTTCAATCTGTTTTCATGCACTCAATGCATCTCGTTCTGGGGCACCCAGTTGTTCATAATTTTTTAATGTCCCATCATTTGGTATTCTTTCGACATGTCCAGCTTTCCGCGTTCTTTGGGACCAACAGAGCCTTACAATGATATGAAGCTCAGTTAGATTTTTGAGTTCATGGTTCCCAAATATCAATGATGGTGCCTTAGACTGTTGACTTTTGAGTAAATCTTATCTTTAAGATAGCCATGGATTGCAACCACAGCTTTTGGAATGTTATAAATTATACAACCGACCCTTCGTTAATTATTGGTAGTCCTAGAAATATTGTTCTTCTGCGTTTAATTTTATTTTTATCTGAGACCTGACAAGGTATACCTCTGTCTGTACGCTACACAGACAGGGGAATAATGTCGCCACTCAGTTGGGTAACGTTGTGAGGCGGGTCAAGGAAGAAGCTGAAGGAAAGGATTTGTTAATGTGGCGCTTGAACAGGCTCAAATAATGAAAAAAATAAAGATATATGCCGGTAGCGCGTTCCACATACGAGTTCCAAAAACGATTCGGATACAAAAATTGGTATCGCGAAGCCAACATCAAGTTTCAACAGTTGTTCAACTCTTGTTCGTCGAGTTTCACGCATGTGCACCGGCACGCAGGAGATCAATGCTACTACATCCTTAGAGCAGGCTAAATTTAAATACCTATAGAAAAGACTCAGCATACTTACATTGCGTCTCTACATAGGTAGTTTTGTACATTTTATATAGCGCCGTTTAGTGATTTAATCACATCAATGGTGCTAAATACCAGGAGTTACGCACCTTTGAAACATCTTACGATAATTTTTTAAACACAAATGTCATATTTTTATATAAAAGAGTGTAGATAAATAAAAAAATATTAACATTCTCTTCAATAGGAACATATCTCTAGTATACAAAAAGCCCAGTTTAAAAAAAAAAACAATTGAATGCGGGGTGTATCAAAAGAATAATTATTCCTAAAAAAAAAGCTTACGAAACAAAGTTCAATACCAGAGGTTTGTTTTAAATATATTACAACTTCCAATCTTCCCAACTTTATTTGTCGAGTGCTAAGATAAAAATATTGACTAATGGGACTCACGCGACCGCCATTTTCACATTGTTAAAAAGAACAATTCTTCGTTATTTTCACAGAAAAAATCCACTCACAAAGCTACTTCGTGTAGCTTATCGACAAGAACTTAGAAATGAACTTGATTGAAAATTAAGCTTTTATATGAGAGTAACAGAAGTCCTTACAAGAAAAACAATAATATTTTCCAAAGTAACGGATTTAACATGAAGAGTAAATAAAGTAAATTTTTTCAGAATATCTGATTTAATTATAAGTCATGTTTTCAGAATTTGTAAAACTTTTGGCTCCGGGCAACATTTTTTCAAATCATACGGCAACTTGTTGAATATTAATAGAAAGTTTTGTTCGAGGGTTTGTTGGCCACATTTATTTAAATACACTGATACAATCTTCGCTTTATTTCGCGCGAAATGCATATTGTATACGTGTTTGTTTTATATGAATCGGAAAATTATGTGTTAATATTTTTTTACTAAAAAAGCGCTCCCACAGGCGGAACATCGGAATAAAGTTTCGCCTTAAAAAGAGAAGCTGTTTCATAAAATCAGTTGATTTTAAAACAATACCATCAGTGTTTTTAAATGACGAACCGTATTTTTAGGACCAGTGTTTTTTATGTTTGGCGTTTGATATACCCAACCCACATAACCTAAGCAAACTTAACATTACCTACACAAACATAACCCCATATAACAGTTAAATGGGGGTCCTAGCCCTGATAGATCACCAAATGAGGTCTCCATCATTACTTTTTATAACTTACAGCGCTTTTAAGGTGATTTAATAAAAAAAATGGCGCTTTTCAATTTATCCGAATATTATTTATTGAAATAATATCAATAATCTTCAACGCATATTTAAAAAAATTACGTAAAATAATAATAAACATAAATTATATCTCTACTTTTTTATTTATTTTTTACAGTGAATACCGCAAAAGAGTCCTAACTGCTCCCAATCGTTTAGAGCCAGTGAGACTATGACATCCCTAATTATGGGTACGTTGTGAGGCTAAAAGTAGTGGGGAGGGGAAGGAGATGGGGAAGAGGAAGGTCGGGAAGTACCTGGCTATTCAGATCTGGTCACCAAAGACGGCTGACGCCATTTTTAAGCGACGTTTCGATTCTGGATGGTGGTCTTTGGAGACTACGACATCCCTTATTATGGGTATGTTGTGGGGCTAAAAATGGTAGAGAGGGGAAGAAGATGGGGGAAGAGGAAGGTTAGGAAGTACCTGGCTATTCAGATCTGGTCACCAAAGACGGCTATTGCAATTTTTAAGCGACGTTTCGATTCTGAATGGTGGTGTTTCACCAGGGCGATACTTAGTGTATGGATTTATTTATATTGGATTCGTAGTCGAGCGTCTTACCACTCGACCATGGAGGTTGTCATAATAACAAAAATAATTGATAAAACCAACCCATTAGTTTCCAAAGGGCCCCGGTAGCTATATAACAAAAAACGCAGCATTCATTATGAATTTATTGAAGGGGGTTCCATTTTACCCCCGGAACAGACTAGCGGGTTAAATGGGCTAGATCCCTAGTCGTAAACTTACCCGTTTTTGTATGGCGATCAAATTAGCATAATCACTTTGTAATTCTGAGGTTAATAATCGATGAAATGGCCCAGCTATACTCCGGTAGGCATTTTGAATAATACCAAGCTACGCCGAAAATTACACGGGCCTCCTCTATATGAAACGATCGTTTTGTTTTTTTTTTTAAATTTTATTTCATAAGTAAATAGAAAAAAGTCAAAATAAAGTGTACGGAATTTATAGTAAAAAATACTGGTTATACTACCCGAGTGAGTCTGTTTAGTTTTTATGTATTTACTTCAATTTCAGTGAATTACGCGAAAAAAATATCAAATCAAACAACTCAAGTTATTTGGGTGTCAGTAATCTTTTCACGATTTGTTTTTCTTACTAAAAGGATATTGAAAGAACGGTGAATGCAGGAAACTCCATTAATGGAGGACTGAACACCGTTGGCGAAAATAAGAAATTTTCCAAAGAAGCGAAGCTAACAGTCCACAATGTCTTATACCTTATACCACCCCTGATGTATGGCAGTGAGGCATGGAACTAGCCGAGGATGGATGAAAGTAGACTGAATGCTGTGGAAATGACAACCCTGAGACGTATGTGCGGTAAAACCATGTATGACCGTGTTAAAATCATAGAAAAAGGATAAGGATAAAGGATGGACACTTGTGCAATTTAGGCATGTTGAACGAAGAAAAGACTGTGAAAACAATATAAATCTTGCGAAAGTGAATGGAAGAAGAAGTCGGGGACGCCCGAGGAAGACGTAGCACGATTAAGTGAATCAAATACTTGAATCGGGTCATGTGAAGAATCAGAATAACAGAAGAGTATGTATGAATGTAAACGAAGCAAGGAGTGTGTGTCAAGACAGAGTTGTATGGCAGTCCGTCTTCTCTGCCTACCCCTGCGGAAATCGGCACGATGGTCAGTTAGTATTTTCTTACTGATCGATTGAAAAATCTAATTCAAGCAATATGGCTTGTTATCTTATTTTAATGACAAAGCTTTGTTGCTCATCGTGAAAATGAGGTTCTAATCAGAAAATATGTTCTTCGACCTAGAAACGAGAGCTAGAGTTCTCTGTGCTGAAGTTTTTGTTCCCATTCTAATAAATCGCACTTCTGTGAGTAAAAAAAAACTTCTTACCGGATCCGATGGTGAACAGAGATAAAAATTAAAGGGCCCAGAAATGAGTAATGGCCTCAATCAATCCAATCATTAATCTAATTGCTGATCATTTTTCTTTGTGTTTTTTTTTTCAAGATTTGACGACGTAATGGTTATTCGTAATTTCAGCGACCCATTTCGTACCTTTTTAAAAAAAAACTCAAACAACAGTCATTTGGTAGCATTTATTCAACAATCTCTTGAGAAAGGGACATTGCCGAGCCTGGACACATTGCTGGAATCTCTTGGTTACAGTATCAGCAATGCATGAGGCTATATGAATTCGTATTTATTCCTTAATTCGGTGGCATTACTGAGGGGTTGAGAATTTCATTTGGTAGATACCGCTTCTTGTTAGCAATTGGCGGTTAGTTAGAGATTAGTTATATATAAGATGCTTTTAGAAATGTTGTTGCTTAAAAAAGTGCTTTAGATATGTTTAGTAACTAAATCTGAATACCCATATACCTACTTAACAATATTTTTCTTCAAGTGCTTACCTTATATATTTAATGAAAATGAAATAATTACTTTGTTTAAGACCACTGATATAATTTTAATTTCTATGGCCGACCGGTTTCGCTTAGCCTAAGCATCATCAGGGTACAAAATAAACAAAAAAATATATAACTGGAGTGTGTGCTTATATATACTCATACAAACAAAGGGAGAACACAATAGAAAAAAAGAGAACAGCCAAAAAACAAAAGAAAAACATTAAAATTAAAACAAAAGAACAGAGATAAAAAGACAGATTATATAAAATTAAAGAGACAAAAGACTGAGAACGTGATAAAAAAATAATGAGACATTTTATGAGTTTGCGAGAAATATACTTTTTATTGGACTACTGAACAAATTCAATTGATTATTAAGAATGTGACTATTAATTTTAATGTCTGATGATGCTTAGGCTAAGCGAAACCGTTCGGTCATAAAAATTATAATTATATCTGTGGTCTTATTAAAGTTTTTTTTTCATTAAATATGTCAAACCACAAAGTGATTGGTTTCTACGAAAAGTAAATTGTCTATTGTAAAAGTATACACTCACGCAGTCAAATTAATATAAAACAAAATTTCAATAATATAAATTAAATCAATTGAAGTACCGAACAAAAGCAGTAAGTCTAAGTAAATGTCTGTGTTAATTTTTTCTCGTGATCCAAACGTTATATTTTAATAATGTCATATGTATTAATATAATTGATTTAATCAGACAACTACCGCAAAATATGAAATAATTATCTTACACATATTCATCATATTTTGATCTCTCCCAATACCCAAAAAATATGATTTTTCAACGCAGGAAACAATTATGAACATATATGGTAAATGATATTACACAAAACTTTTAAAATAAATTCTTGGACAAAGAATTTTCAACAGACTATGAGTAAATGGATCAATGTTTTACACGATTCGTTAAAAAATATTCAAATTATGTTACCATTCTAAATAATTTATGTATTACACTTTTTCCTTTTACACAATATATACTTTTTAATAATATATTTCTGCTTTCTACAAAACAACGTGTGTGTACATATATTTTTTAAAGTATATCTGTATAACTAACTGAAATTTACCAAGCGTCAACAAGGTATTTAGCATGGCACAAGCATCATAAAAATTGTACTTTTATAATGCATTCGATCCTCAGACTCTGAAATTTATTTATTATTTTTCTTATTTATAAAATAACGGACTATTACCCAATTACAAAAAAAATACATAACACGAAATGCGAAAAAAGAGCAACAGAGAAAGAACAGCACATTAATAATATTTCAATGAAGCAATGACAGAACAAAAAATCGAGTCACAGCCAAGGTCAAGTCAAGGTTTTAGTGTAGTCGTAAAGAATTACAAAAATCATTTAGACTGGTACCAAAAATGTCTAGACCATGGCTTGAGTTAACAAGTCTCGACATTCTGGATAGTGGAGAATGATCCCCATAATGAGTAGAGTAATAATTTAATGTAGAGTAGTAATTTATAGTCATACATTTTAAAGTTTGTGTAAATACCCTATACGGGTCCTATTTCAATGAGTCAATAATTCGTTTCTGAAAGATAAATTTTCATCAAGACAATACCGAGAATATAAACTGCCGAATATTAAGAATAACTAGATAATTTAATTAAGGAATAAGGTAAATGAAAAAAGGCGATTTATATTTTATAAATAGGTATCAGCATTATTTTATAATCATGTTTTTTATTTCGTTTTCAGGTTAGCTACTGCTTCAAATTCAGTCACCGAACACATTGGCAATTGACAGAGGTATTGTAATATTTTTCCTTCATCTCTTTAACCCTACTGTAACTGAAGAGGTACGAATATACACTTCCTGTACTTAAATGTACACGTATTCAAACGTCTATTTCGCAATATCTATCTCGACACAGATTTTCTAGTGAGACAGACATGGAAATATCACTTATATTTTGCATTTACCAAGATAAATTATAAAAAATAAAATTAAAAAATCAAAAAAGCTCTCTGATTGAGAAGGTCTGTATTTCATTAACATCCTATTCATATATTATATATTTTACTTGACAAGAAAAGTATTGTTTAAAAAATGTTGACAGAAACATTCTAATAAATATTATTTTTCGTTCTTATTTTTTTATTTAAAAAATAGTAAGTACAGATGTTCAGTTTAAAAAAAAAAATTAAAAACAGAACATCTGTAATATATGTCTGATTTTACGC
This sequence comes from Drusus annulatus, assembly GCA_022651775.1. Lineage (NCBI taxonomy): Eukaryota > Metazoa > Arthropoda > Insecta > Trichoptera > Limnephilidae > Drusus > Drusus annulatus. The sequence goes on from JAGWCC010000080.1 coordinate 24,299, forward strand.
TTTAAATTTTATTAAGATATATTTATGTTTTCAAGTGCCTTGTATGTATTATTTGTTTGTTTGTTTGTTTTTGTAATTTTATTTAGATGTATGCAAATATTTTTTTCACACATCTAGTAAGAAAAAACATTTTTACATTTCCAAATTATAGAACAAAGCATATAATCATAGGTTTTTTTTTTTACATATTCAGCACAAATCTTCCGAAAAGTGCCAAGGCTTGAGGCTTCTTTTAAGGCATTTGGAAGACTATTAAAAAGTTTTTGTCCTTTATAAAACACGCTGTTTTGAGTGCACACAAGATTCGTTCTATTATTCGTTATTCTCGTAGGATAATTGTGAATATTTACATTATATATAATATTATTTTGCAGATATTTAGGGAGCATGTTATTTTTAAGCTTGTAAATCATCGTTAAAGTATTATGTATTATATGTTGTTTAGGTGTCATCATATTTAAATTTCGTAACATAATTTGAACTCTAGTAAAAATATTACATTTCAAAATCGTCCTCATCCCCCTATTTTGTATAACCTGCAGTTTATTATTTTGGGCTTCGTTACATAAGAATAAAACACTAGAACAATAATTTAAATGCGGAGTTACAATAGAATTGTATACAAGGATTTGTGTGATATATAAGTGATTTTTCGTTGAGGCTGCAACCCTAAATGAATTTTCCCTATTCACTCAATTTTGTATTAATGGTTTAGCTCACGAATCATACACAGATTATACAAATTCACTAATGATCACTTTGTACGCCATATTGAACAATCTATCAAACGCTTAATAAATAAATCTTCCGCCTTAATTATTTGAGTAAATGAATCTTTCAAGAATAAAATTAATAATTATCTATACATTTTTTAAAACTTTCAATTATTCATTGATATATCGTTATGATGAACGATATATAATATCAACATGTTTTCTGAAACAGCTTGAGATTTTGGTAGGATCCGGGGTTATGAAATTTCTATACCGTCTGGAATTCACTGATCAAAGCCACTCTGCACGTCATGAGTATCATGAGCTGCAACTCTTTGAAATATCATTTACATTGTAAGAAAAAGACATGGCGTCTTATCGTTTATTTCGTCTAGGGAAAAGCCGGCTGATGAAGCTACAGTATCTACATATGTCATTATAAAATTTTGCCCCATAAAAATTTCAAACGTAAACCTCTAGTAATTCTGTGTGCACAAGGAAGAACGAAATGAGTCAATAAACGCAAATGGTAAGGAAAGTCAAAACAAAATTAAGGAATTTTGTTTTTTGTATGTAATTATGTCATATGTCACATGTGTTTAAAAAAAATAAATAGAACATTATTTCATTTTCTGACTCAACTATATTTTTCTTGCTAGATATTATGTATCCAAGGAACAATTCGAAAATTCAAAAATCACGGAATGTAACTTGACTTGCCAAGAAAATTTTTTTTTTTTCTTAATTTACCCATTTTAAATATAGAATAATGTCTGCTAAAATACATTGAAGATAAGTACTTTATTAGGTAGGTAGGAATTTTAAAAGATAGTTTTTTTATTATTATTTGATAACATCAATTAACATCAGATTCAATTTTGAAAAGCTCACAATCGTACCTACGTACTCACGAAGGAAATTGTTGAGGAACATTTAATTATTACAATGAACATATTTCAGTGTAATAAAAGTGAAATTATATCCACTATATTTCATAGAATTTGATACACTATTCCATACTAGACCAGTCACAAAAAGGCGTCGCGCTAAAAAAAAAGATTAAGTATTCTATAACAAATTAACATATTTTTAAATTATTCAACGAACCTCCCAGAAAAACGTGTGCCGGTTGATTTGTCCGAAATTTCCATCAAACAAAACATTACATCTTTGATTACACCCTAAAAAAAAGCATCCCGCCTAACTCTGATAGCCCCATCACTTTTATTTTTTGCCAAAATTGTAATGAAAACACGGGCACACGGAGATGGGTTTATATTTTTCTCTTTTGCGAGAAATAAAAGAAAATGAGAAAAATAAATGAATCGCGACTGATTGAAAAAAGATGGCGCTTTAAAAGAGAACGATATTGTTACAAGTTTTCCCATCCGAATCAATTCATCTTTCTTTCTTCCTTATATTATAACGAATTTCATAAAGTTTTTCAGGTATTTCATGTGTTTTTTACAGCCTCGGCTTTCGGTGATATGAAAGCAAAAGATTGACCTTCGTAGTACCAAAAAAATTACACATAGAGATTTAACAATGAGCCAGGCTACTGCCACGTCGGTATCTAGCTTTAAAACGTACCGACGTCAATTACAATAAAGAAAGACTTAGTCATCTGTAGGTCACTTAACATTCGTTCATCATGACCTTCGTAGCAGAATGGTCTACAAATTTTCGCGTGAGTCGGGACTGTCGGGAGTAGCAATGAAACGATTGCTAGACGTATTCATGATAAAACAATCAATTTTAATTTAACTTAATCAAAAACTATTCTTTACAACTTTAATATTCTTTCTTTTTGTTTGGGCAAATAATTTTATTTTTTTCACTGTTGAATGTAACTACCTTTATGTAAAAGCCCACTCAGTCGTATATAAATAAATATGTTCATAGAAAGCAATCCCTTCTTTGCCCGGTAGTCCAATATTAGGTTTATTTCCGGTAAGCTCATAAAATTGCTCATTATTCTTTTATCACGTTTTCAGTTGAAGTTTTGTCTCTTTCATGTCATATAATCTGTATCGATCTCTCTGTTCCTTTGTTATAATTTAAATGTTATTCTTTTGTTTTTGTACTGTTCCCTTTTTTTATATTGTGTTCTCCCTCTGTATTTATGAATATAAATAAACACACACCTTGTATTTTTTGTTTAGTTTAATCTTGTACCCTGATGATGCTAAGGCTTAGCTAAACAGGTCAGTCTTAAAACATAAAAGTAAAATATGTGGTCTTATACAAAGTATTATTTCATTTACATTAAATAAATAAACCGTATTGGGCTGAATTGCGAATGGGAAGATCCGAAAACAGTTTAAGGCATATGAACAAGACTAAGAAAATGACATTTATATAGTTTGAACATGTAGAGCTGATATAGGGACAACAAGATGTTCCTGAAACTTAACATGGGCGTTGCCAGTCTAATTGTTTTATGCTTGTTAAGTGTTACCAGTCCTAACCAAAAACGTTAGCCGTAAGAAAAATATGTATTTTTTACTACGGTGATAAATGTTTTTCTTAAGCAAAAAAAACTCTCTAACAGTGAACTCTGAAGTCGTAAGAATTGCACAATTTTTTTCAGGTCTGTATTACGAGGCTTTGAAATATTAATCTTTATGTTAAAAATGAAACAGCTTGTAAACACATAAATTTCCTTAATTTTAGGCGCGGAAATCTATTACCTCTAAAAACGGCATTTTTATTTCCATAAAAATTAAATCAATGGTTAATTTTTAATGGCGTTGCTTGATCATTAAATTACCCAAAAGGCGCTGAAGATGGTAATTATAATTTTGTTTTTTAATGGCAGAATATTTATTCTTGGCTCGTCATACTAAAGTTTTTATCTCAAATTGTATTTTTCCTCGTATTATAAATAAATTTAAAAAATACCTTATTCTCTTTGTTCTTTTGTTATAATTTAAATGTTATCCTATTGTTTTCTCATTGTTCTGTTATTTTATTTTAAATTTATTTTCCCTGTTTGTATATATAACAACAGACTTTGTATTTTTTGTGAAGTTTTATTTCGTATCCTGTTAATGCTTAGTGCAAAGTTTTTTATTTTTTTTTATTTCTATAAATAAATTGTTTTGATCTTTAATTTTTTTACTCATTGGAAAAACTCAAATAGACTGCGACACTATGAGGTGTTTTTTTTTAAATTAGCGTTGGGCTTTCTTTTGTATTCAATACCACTGACCGAAATCCAGTCATTAGGTGGCAATACGTTTAGTGTTTTTCAATTTGTGACGAGTGCTTTACTGATACAAGTAAACACAAGTTAATAATAATAATATTTGGATAATTTTTATAGCGCCGTTTTTGTGAAAAATCACCTCAAGGGCGCTGTACAAATCTTAATTTTTACTTAATATTAGTTCTTACTTAATATAAATATACAGCAACATACTTACCTGGTAGGTCACTTCTGGCAGGACACAATCACCATATCATAATAACTTAATATTTAGCTGATTCTTACATATATTTTAATTTATTTATTATTATTTTTTCATTTTTAGGGCATGAGAACAAATTTAAAATAAAGTATATCGGAGGTGTTTTTAAGTTTTCGTAGTAAAGAATAGATAATTGTGATAATCTTCTAATGAATTTAAGGAATGAGAGTCTGAAAAGTTTTCTTGGTTCTATCGGGCTTGTTACATCTTGATTATGGATATGATTTTCTGAAAAAATGAGTTTTGAGTTTGGCTCTGAACTCTGTCGAGTCTTTTATTACTCTCAGATCATGTGGTAGTCCATTCCAGGCTTTAGGACCTGACACTCCGAAGTTGGGTGCGTAGTTCTAAAAAAAAGCCTATCCCATGAAGCGAGGTTATAGTTTAGAAAAAGCATCAAAATTGAAGGAAAATTGTTGTGTCAAAATATTTTCCTCAAAACAAGAAAACATAATAAAAATACTATTATTGCTTTATTTTCAAACGACATTTTGTTAGCACAAGCTTTTCTTTAAGCTATTCAATTTTTGTTATAAAATCAAAAATAATATTCAAATTTGATTAACAGTCTTAGAAATATAATCAAAATTAATATTGAAAAATAATGTTTCTATAAATGCAAGGCACGTTTCGTACCTAAATAAATGAATTATTAGTATAAGACGTAGAAAAATAAATATACGAGGGAAATAGCTAAGCACGTCTTTGAACTCGAGACATAGCGTATTATGTTTTTCCCAGATGGCTGACATTTAAAATAACGATATTAGTAAAAACAATACCTTTATAAGCTTCTGATTGCTAAATCTGTTATTTTTTAAATAAATCGTGGCAAATAAGAGCCGAGTTATCGTTTTCTTGCGTTTTATGTCTTAATTTCTTTATTGAATTTTGTATTGCACCGAACAAGTACAAGAATTTTGTTTCTGGTAATCCGGTACTATCAATTATACCACGAATGTGTAATTATAATTTATTTTTAAAATCATTTACACTTATTTATTTCTAACTGCAATGGGCATTTTCAAACTAGGTTTATTTAATTAAAAATTCTTATCAAAATGGAATTCCAACCGCGAATTATTAATTGTTTAAAATTATAAATTATGCCTACCTGTACATATTATATAACTTATTTTTCTTAGAAAGTAATCACTTTGTAGTTTGACATATTTAATGAAATGAAACCATAACTTTGTATAAGACCACAGATTTTATTTTATTTTTATGATGGACCGGTTACGCTTAGCCTAAGCATTATCAGGGTACATAATCAAATTTAACCAAAAATACATAGCTTGTTGTTGTATATCTTATAGAAAAAAGAGAAATGACGCAATACAAAATAAAACAAGAGAACAGTAATAAAACAAAATAATAATATTTTGTGTTTTTTTTAGTATTTTATTTTATTTTATTAATTTTTTTTTTTTTTTTTTATATAATTCAATTGAATTAAATTTAATATTATTATTATTGAGTTCTGCTATTTTAAGTTTTTCATTTTAGTTTTTAGTGACAGCTGTTTCGGCGTTTAAGGCCATTGTCAATCTGGCCTGAAACGCCGAAACAGCTGTCACTAAAAACTAAAATAAAAAACTTAAAATAGCAGAACTCAATAATCACCGAATGTTCACCGAGGGGCGAGTTCCAGGATTTGCAGCCCTTATGAGAACCAGGGTAGCAGGAATGCGGGAAAGGATTAACAACTCCAGAAATAACCTCATCATGGAATCCCGTCAGATCCCGAACTCAAGCATAGAAGCGCATTGGAGTAAATTATTGGCCCCATCAATCTTAACGCTGCCAGGATGGACTCCCTCTTGATGGCGTTTTGCAGAAATTAGGCCTAATATACTCCATTAATATTTTCTTACTTATATTCTTTAATTTTGTTTCTATTATTATTACAATGTATTGATATCAATTATGGAAGGTATTGCATTGCACTACTCCTGCATACCTTACGGAATAAAACTTAAAAAAAATAAATAATAATAATAATAATACTAAATTTAATTCAATTGAATTATATAAAAATTAAAATAAAGTTCTACAAATTAAACACAAAAACTATAAATAAAAAAAAAAATAAAAAAAAAAAGTATTTTATTTCATATTGTGTTCTCCCTCTGTTTGTATTTGTATATATATATAAATAACAACACACTATTTATTTTTTACTAAGTTTAATTTTGCACTCTGATAATGCTTAGGCTTAGCGAAACCGGTCGATCATACAAATTCAAATAAAATCTGTGATCTTATTTAAAGTTATTGTTTCATTTTCACTATATTATATGACTGTTTTGGAACGTATTGGCGTTCGAATATTATCTACAAAATTCTAATAAACTGAACAGTTATTAAATAAAAGAGAATTATTATAATTCATCTCGTTTGTTTTCTCATTTCTCTTAATATTTTAGTTTCCTTTAGTACACTGGGGTCTCATTAAACTGTAGTCACATTTAAAACATTCATTCTTCTTCCTTCGCTTTGCCTTAATCAGACATGATCCTCCATGTCGTCGGTCGCTTCAAAATTATAATGATGTTTCACGGAGCGTGGTGTCAGTCCGTCCCGAAGTCTAAATATGCATAGGACCAGGACTCCACCATCCCCGGTGACCTGGCTTTATGGGTACGTACACCTCTAGAATATCCAAAACCTGTGGGGCTATACGCCACACCTTTAGAATGTCTGAAACCTTTCCCAAAGTCTACCCACCAAAGCCAACGTGCTGGTAGTTTAACCTTTATGTGAGTTGTGTGGTAAGGTTGTTCTATTTAAGTATGTACATTTTATTATTATAAATAAAACCCACTTGCGAAACTTTGTTTATTTCGCAATTTAAAAATGCTGTAAAAGGTATTACATCCCTTACAATTACATATGTAGTAAAATAGTACATATAATAAAGAAAGGGTATAATTGTAGAGCTACTAAGACTATGGCATCTTCAATCAGGGTTGGTTTTTTTTTTTTTTTTGCAAAAACAGTTTTACACCAATACAAAAGCAATAAAAACACACACACAAAAAAATGGTAACCACAATTATACAAAGACAAAATTCTGGTTAAAATAGCAGTAGTTTAAAAACGAAATAGAAAAGTGGTTTAAAAATAGAAAAATAGGTTTTAAATAAGTACATAACATAGTTAAAACTTCTTGCTTAAAATTGCAAGTCATGTGAACAATATTCACATTTCCTGCGAAGCAGTTAATTAACCTAGTAAGTCTACCCGGCGGCATCACCATTGGTAAGATAGTTCTGCACCTAGGAAGAAACAGAAACTTGTGTTGGCGGCCTCGCGTGATAATATCAGGGACATAGAATCCAATTTCTGTAAGGATGTTAGGTATTCATAATACACCGTTAAATAATTTATGACCTAAAAGAAGTAATTCCATATCCCTCCTCGTTTGCTGTGAGGCTGAAAATAGTGGGTAGGGAAAGAATAAGAGGAAGGTGGGTTTGTATCTGCCTGTTCAGATCTGATCACTAAATACTACTGATGCCATTTTAAGCAAGGTTCTGATTCTGAATAAAGGTCTTTTACCAGGGCGATACTGAGATTATCTACCACATTGTAGTTCAGTTATTATTTATATAAAATGCTACACTATTTTATACTACCAATCTCAGTATTCATTCTCAATATTAATTTGTTTCAATATTATATAGAAATTTTAAAGATAAAAGTTTGACATCACAAAAATATCAGCATTTTTAATTGCTGTTTGAGGCAATAAAATCGATGGTTCTAAATTTAACAAGCTAACAACAATTTTTTATTTGTTCAGAAAATTCAATTAAAAAGGTTTTTTGTCTACATCTTATTTTGACTCTTCATCACCCATTAAAAGACCCAAATAAGAGAATTAAAAGCTTTGTTTTCGTTATGATGTTCATTTTATTATTTTATCAAAACGATTGTGATAAAAAACTATACACAAAAACACATTTCGACATATTAATCATATCACTAATACCAGAGGAGCTTTAAACGTCGATCTAGGTATATTTACCGAATCTGACGTTACGAGTGCCATTAGATATATGGAGAACTCACACTCTATCGGCCCAGATTTTGTTCCCGTATTTTTTATTAAAGGGTGCGCTGAGTTTCTTAAAAAACCATTATGTTTTATTTTTAACTTAGCTGTTAGTACTTCCACTTTTCCAGAATTATGGAAAGTTTCCAAAATTTGCCCTATTTTCAAGAATGGCTCCAAAAAATCTATTGAAAATTATAGACCAGTTGCCATACTATCCGCTCCTGCTAAATTATTTGAAAAATTTATTTTTAAATTTATTTTGCCTCAAATTGACGCGTACATTATACCTGAACAGCATGGTTTCAGAAGAGGAAGATCCACTGAAACCAATCTGATGGTATTCACCGATTATGTTGCTAGATCTTTAGAAGTGGATACCAAGTAGACTGTTCATATAACGATTTTTCCAAAGCTTTCGATACCGTGAATCATGATATCTTGCTCGCCAAACTTGCCCAAATGGGCTTCTCTTTTCATATGCTTCAATTTTTCAGAAGTTACCTCGAAAACAGAAAGCAATTTGTCACACACGGAATCTTCCAATCCGCTGAGTTTTCTGTTCTTTCTGGTGTTCCCCAAGGGTCAATCTTAGGTCCACTTCTCTTTTCTATTTTTATTAATGATATTGCCGAAGTCATTCGTTTTTCTCGCTTTCTCCTTTTTGCAGATGACCTTAAAATACTTCTACAAATAAGAAGTATTAAGGATTGCCTGCTTCTTCAAGCTGACGTCGATAACATTTCTGAATGGAGTCGACAAAACCAGCTTCATTTCAATATCTCGAAATGTGTAATCCTTTCTTTTACCAGAGCATTTAGTCTCACCTACCACAGGTACACTATGTTCGATCATAATCTCAAACGCGTTTCCACTATAAAGGATCTTGGGATTGTGTACGAAAGTAAGCTTGCATTTCGTGTTCATATCGAAGGGGTGTGCCAGTCGGCATTGAAAATGTTAGGGTTTGTTCTCAGAACCGTCAGAGTTTTTAGGGATACCTGAACTCTGAGAACACTCTACTACTCTTTGGTCCGCAGTAGGCTGGAGAGTGGTTCAATTATTTGGAATCCTCATGAGGTGGGGTACTCCCTCATCTTGGAGAGGGTCCAGAAAAATTTCCTGAGATTTTTATACATGAGGGAGTACGGCCACTACCTGTGGCTCTACCCAACGAACTTTCTCCTGGGCACGCTCGGACTTCACTCCTTACAGCTCAGGAGAGAGGGGTATGCCGCCACTCACTTCTTCAGACTGCTGCGGGGCTATATTGTAAACCCTGCTATTTTGGAGCGCGTAAGTCTCTATGTTCCTGATGACTATCTAAGACAGCGTCTTCATAGATTATTCTATCTTCCTGCCTGTAGGACCAACCTGCCAATGGTTTTGCCGGTAGGGAGAAGTATTTTGCTCCTGAACAAAATCTCTTCCGATATCGACTTATTTCATGTCAGTGAGGAGAGATTCAGAAGTGAAATCCTATTGATTCTTGAAAGAGTTTCTCCTCATTGACCTGATAATCACCACTGCCTGAAATTTTATTTTTTTGAAATTTTATTTGTACTATAATTTGTAATTATTTTGTAAAAATTTAAATTTATTTCTTAAATGCATTAAATTCTAAAAAGTTTGTCATGTTTAAGAAATTTAATAAAAAATATTATTATTATTAGTATTATCACATTGAATCAAATATTTTATTGCCTATACAAAAATGCAAACACAGAAATATAATGTGTAGTAGTCGAATACAGTTCAAGGAGTGGTACTAAAATATATTCTAAGCAATTTATTCGACAACACTTTACAAGCCTTTGAAATATAATTATATATAATGGTTAACTTACATATTACTAAGCCTCTACAGAAAATCAAGTAGGTACATATTAGAATGTTCATATTTCCACGCGCTCGCATAATGGTTAAAGGTTCCATTCAGGCCTGGAAGCTCGTCCTTTTGAAAGGCTTTGCTCTTTCCTACCCCTAGCGTCAAAAGATAAAACTTCATCCTTTCAACTCCGCCCGTTTGAAATAGTGTCGTTTAAACGTTTAGATCTTAGTCGATAAATTTTCGTTTTCGTCAAATGATTTTATCAGCCCTTATAGCCCTCGCGCCTTTTCACCTAAGGAAGCGGAGAGAATTTCTGTTTTATGGACGCATTATTTATGTTGAATTTGATAATAGCTGAACGCTGATACAATATTAGGTACTTGATCGGAATTTCCAACCCTTTAAATAATCGATAGTATTTCTAAATTGGTTGGTACATTTTACCTAAGCTTCTGTTTACTTACAAATTTATTGGGGGGTTTGTTTTTCATACACGTGATTTAATAACTAACTAACCTATTTACTGTCGCGCATTATATTCCGCAGGGTTAGACAGAAGGAATTGACCGACAAAAAAACTGTCACACACTTCTTGCTTAATTTATATTCATATGTGTGATTCTTACTAATTTCATAATTTAGAAATACTAGAAATAAAGAAATCCGTTAAAATTAATAGTCATGTTTTTGATAATTAGTTAAATTTGTCCAGTAGTGCAATATTAGGTATATTTCCCGTAAGCTCGTAAAATTTCTCATTATTCTTTTATCACCTTCTCAGTTGACGTTTCGCCTCTTTTATTTCATATAATCTGTCTCTTTCTCTTATAATTTTAATGTTTTCTTTTGTTTTCTAACTGTTCTTTTTTTAAATTTATTTTCTATCGTATTCTCCCTCTGTATGTATGTGTATATATAACCACATACTTGACATATTCAGTTCAGTTTAATTTTACAAACTGACGATGCTTAGGCTAAGCAAAACCGTTTAGTCATAAAAAAATGAAATAAAATTTGTCGTCTTATAAAAAGTTATTATTCCATTTTCATTAAAACTTTATTGCTTTAAACCCATTAGAATATTGGTTTTTGAAGTTCAATATTGAAGCTTCGTGAAACTGTTTTGAGCTTTATTAAATCACAAACAAGCAATTGGCTTTAATAATATTGTATAATAACAATATTAGTTTCAATATTACAATACAACTTGCAATCAGAATAAATTCTCCGTAGAATATTTCAAACCATAATTTGTATTCCAGGATAGTATAGGGAGGTATGTGTCTCAGAACGAACGTAAAAAGACTAACACGTTTAAATTTTGTGCCTTTATAACTTCGTATGTTTGTCGATAGATGTGGTTATAAGTCTCCTGATTTGAGTTTCGTTACAATTAAAATTTTGTGAATGTGACCAATGTAAATAAGACATGAAATAATCTATTCTGGTAGATTTTGGAGCAACGGTTAGATGATTTTTATAAAGTTCACTGAGAGCCATGATGATGACTCAAATATTTACGAGTCGTGTTAACATAACCTTAAAACGGATCATTTAAAAAACCGACTTTTCTCATTTATGGGTTTGCAGGAGATTCGAGACAGTTCATTCATCAGAATGGGAAGTGAGATTTGAAGACAAAAATAAAATTAAAGAAAAATACGCCAACAATAAAAGTTTTACAGTTAACTTTCTTAGAAAAAGGATTAGCTTGGAAGATTTAATTTTTCGAATTCAGGAAAATCGTCATTTGATAGAATCGAATGATGCACTTTTTATGTTGCCACCACTTCGAAGACATGATGGATGATAAGCAGATATTTAAAAACATTATGATGTCTAACACACATTTGATTATTAAATTGGAATTAACCATGAAACTTTATGGTACATTCACACCAACGTCCGCTCAGTGGCGATATTGTTCCGCATGAGAGCTTATTGATATGGTATGAATATCAATCAAGGAGTATGTGCCAAGACAAAGTTGTGTAGCAGTATATCCTTCTGCTCACCCTTGTGATACTACTAAGTTAGTTAAATAATTATTTTGAAGTGTAAAAATACTTTCATCGCAGATTTTTTTTTCTTAAACCTTTTTTTTATCTTTAAATAATATTTTTAATAATTAATAAAAATATTATTTTGTGATAAAAAAAATGGTTTACAAAAAAAAAATCTGCGGTGTAAGTATTTTTACACATCAAAATAATTATTTAACTAACTAAGTAGTTAAATGTCACAAGGGTGGGCAGAGAGGATATACCGCCACACAACTTTGTCTTGGCAGATACTCCTTGATTGATATTCATACCATATCAATGAGCTCTCAATCGGAACAGTATCGTCACTGAGCGGATCCGGACGTTGGTGTGAATCCAGCTTTAATGCTTATTTTATTTTTGATAATAATTATTGAAGTAATATCAATAAATTTGAACGTAAATATGAAACAGAAAAGGCCAGAAAGTAAAAAATAACGGTCGTGACTGAAACAAAGATGACAGCCAAATCTGAAGAAGTTGAAAAATAATACTAACAATTTTCAAACAAAGTATGAGAACGATTAAAACGCCGGTTTCTAATAAGGTCTCGGTGGCTGAATTGGCAGAGGCGTTACTTCCGGATAGAGTAGAGGTTCCGAGTTCGTATTTCGGTCGCGACCGTTATTTTTTTACTCTTTGGCTTTTTCTGTTTCATATTAACGTAGAAGATTATTGATATTATTTCATTGATTAATATCAAGAATATTTGATTGTTCTGGTGAAGTAAATTAACTCAGTTTTACTTTGTCACGATGTGTCCTTATTCATCCCACTTTTGGGAGGAAAGAGATAAAGTGGAAATTTCAACACAATCCCTCACGATTCATTTAATACACTTGATCACTTAATCATTATTATTTATTTAAGTAAGTACCTGTTTAAATAAGCACGTTAAAATTTCTTCTAAGTCACATTAAAAATCTATAAAATGTCTTCATCTACTTAAATTGTCCCAAACCTCCCCACTCGTACCTTACTCTTTTAAATTTTACAGAACTGAGTTCAGTTCGATGAAAAAACTAAGATTTTATTTACGTAACTTTTCATGCGTACTAAATCCATTATATTTGAGGCTAGGTTCCGCAGAGGTACCTACTGCTCCAGCAAAGGTTTTTAGGGTTTACTTAGCTTCAGTTGGGAGGTTTCTGGGCACTATTCTGGGATCGAGAGTGTTATGCGTGAACGAGTATTAAAATACTTTCCGGATCTTGAATATCTAGGACCACCTATTTGGTTAGTAAACATATTTTAACTCTCTTCTTATTTTATACTTGCTATTATTTCTGACGTCCTTCATGTTCGAGAGGTAAGACGCTCGACTACGAATCCAAAGGTCGCGGGTTCAAACCCGGCGTGCGCCAATAACTTTTATTTAAGTAATGTGTCACAACACATTTAATTCATATAAGATAATAACAAGTTTATTTGCGGCACGTTCCAGAGTGGTAGATACTCTAAGTATCGCTCTGGTGAACGACTACCATCCAGAATCGAAAGGTAGCTTGAAATGGCTTTAGCCGTGTTTGGTGACCAGATCAAAATAGCTAAGTACTTTCCGACCTTCCTCTTCCCCACATCCTTCCCCTCCCTTAAACATCCAGCCTCACAACATACCCTCATTGGGAATGCCATAGTTCTACTGAATCTAGACGGTTGGGAGCAGTTGGAACTCTTGTGCGGTATTCACTATAAAAAATAAAAATAAAAATCCATTCCAAACATATTTTTTTCGGCTAACAACTGTAATTCCCCTTGGCTTGGTTTATAGTAATCCGCAAAATTTTGTCGTACTCATAATATTGGCCTGTGAAAATAAACCTTCAGAACGAACATAATATTGACATTCGAATAAAATTTATCGTTTGGATATTACTACTAATCACATTTATTTTACTACGCTTTTAAAAAACATATTGCAGCCATTGGAATAAGGACATCAGGTGGGAATAATTTTTTTTATTCTACCGATATTTTAATGGAAAAAGCTTGGAATAATTAATCAATACACTCCGGTGGAAGACGGTTTCCATAGTCGAGTAGTAAGACGCACGACTACGAATCCAAAGATCGCGGGTTCAACCCTGGTGTGCGCCAATAACTTTTATTTAATTAATGTGTCTCATAACACATTTAACTCATATAAAAATAGTAAAAAGTAAATTTACGGTACATTCCAGAGTGGTAGATACTCTAAGTATCGCCCTGATGAAAGCCTACTATTCAGAATCGAAGCGTTGCTTGAAATGGCTTTAGCCGTGTTTGGTGATCAGATCTGAAAAGCCAGTTACTTCCAAACCTTCCTTTGTCCAATCTCCTCCCCCTCCCCACTACATTCAGCCTCACAATATACCCTATTTGGGGATGCCTTAGTCTTACTGACTATACGGTTAGCAGTTGAGACACTTGTGCGGTATTCATATTTAAATTTTAAAAAGCAAAATTTGACTGGATTTTTAACAGTATTTTGAACCTTGGTTTTAACCATTGGTTAATAAAACTTAAGCTTCAACGTTTAAATTTAAACATGAGATACTTTTGTTGAGGTGATTCATATTTTCGTTACATACGACATTGTAGTAACCCAACCAGAACCACGTGTGCATCTTACAAATGTCACTGCACATTCCTACCAATCTCCTATTGTATTTTAATTGCTTCTCTTAATGCATTTCTGTCGAATAAATTAAGGCCTAACTTCTCTTTCCAATAGTCCTTGTAACATGTATTATCCCATACACCACATGTTTGGACTCTACTACTTAGTTTGACCATGCCCATAATGAAGGTATAAAACCAGAACAATTCTGCAAAGGCACCCTGTTTCATTCTTATTCCTATTTCAATTCCCATTGCACTCCTGTGCAGTAAACCATGTTCAGTTAGAGGTTTAATTATAATATTATATAAATTGTCCCAATAAAAAATATTAAAGAGAAAGTGGTTATATTTTATTCACTACCAACGAAGAAAAGCGCCCCTTTCCCAAGAAGTATTCTGTCGGTCGCATCAGTGATATCTACAATATGGCTACAATTTAATGATAAGCAACATTTTATCTATTTTAAAACAGTTTAAAAGTTATCGTTAAACGTTGATTGTAGGTCCGTTTCAGGTTTAAACCAATTTTGATCAGCTGAAAAGCTAAACAGTATTACCGTTATGTTTGAGTGTTAATCGAAACTAATTAAATGCTGAAACATAGAAAAAATTGCTACTTAACAAGGACCGTGAAAAACGTTTAACCGTTCCATTTAAAAAAAAAAACACAACAAAATGGCGATAATCGACACATTGTGACGGTGTCAAATAAGACGAAAGATTGAAATACCCCAACCTTAGTTGGTGGGATTCCATGATAACATTTAATACCCTTAATAAATTATTCTCGCGAGTATAATTAATAATACAATTATAAGTTATAAAGCTCTTTTATCACGGTAGATATAATCCGATAGAATTGTGATGTAAACGTTTCTGTGTGTGTGCCTTAAGTAAAATCAATTGGGTGAAATTGATTAAACATAATTTGTTAAACATAAACATAATCATGTGTTTTTAGAAGATAATAATTTCTTTATCGAAGGAAGGAATCACTTTGTGGCTTGACTTTATAATTTAAATAAAAAATATTTTTTTAGTAAATAAAAATTAAACCGCTCTGTTATTCCCATAATTTCATCAATTACTCCTTCTCCTTCCAACTCCTAAATATGTATATTTATCTCAGTATTTTGTATTTCAGATTAATTTAATATTGTCCTGATGATGGAAGGGTACTTCCGAAACCGGTAGACAAAATATTAAATAAAAAAGTGGTTAAAAACAAAGTATATATGTTCTATTTATAAAAAATATTTTAGTTTTAAGACACTTTATTTATAAACATATAACATTCGACCGGTTTCGGTTAAACTTAACCTTCTTCAGGAAAGTATATATGTAAACTTTCAAATGTATACTTTCCTGAAGAAGGTTAAGTTTAACCGAAACCGGTCGAATGTTATATGTATATAAATAAAGTGGCTTAAAACTAAAATATTTTTGATTTAAATTATAATAATTTCTATTGGTATGTCTAGGGCTTAACAACCGAAATCTTATATTAATTACGAATATCAATTTTCTTTCAAATTTGTCTGTAAAACACCTCAAGAAACTTTTTATTCAGTGGTTATAACGTGGAGCTTTCTAATGAAGTTCAATAGCGAAGGTTACACCAAGGATACCAGACGTTACTTTAATTATTTTCGCTGTAAAAGATCTAAGCGATTGTTATTCCGAAAGATAATCCTTACTAAGTTAATAGAACTTCCCAACCTTTCCCTTCCTCATCCTTTTCCTCTCCCCTCGACCTTCAGCCTAACAACATGCCCCTATCGGGGATGCTATAGTTTTACTGGCTCTAGACGGTTAGAAGCAGTTGATACTCTTGTGCGGTATTCACGTAAAAAAAAGAAAAACTATTTTATTAACCCTAGAAAGATAATCTACGTCCGCGAGACGTACAGCGCGACAAAATAGTGTTGTCTCTTTTTCACTATACGCCGCAGCGAGTTGTCTGTTTCAACCAACTCAGTTGACGACCAGAGCTCCCACGGGACCGCTGTGCCGCAAAGGTAAGTACCCATAATAACTACAAATGACTATATTGTACGTCCGAGAGACGTATGATTATCTTTTATGAAACTTTTGTGACATATTTGTTGACATCGTTTATATGTATTAAAAGTAACTCTGTCTATCCATCTGATGTATTAAAATGAACTTATTATTATTTTCAGTTACTTACTATCAATATGACAAACAGAAGCAAGAAGAAGCAAGAAGAAGCGGAACATGCGAGAGATTCCAGAACAAATGAAAGATACTCGATCGCGAGCTGTGGGCAGTGGGCACATCAATGTTTTGTTATGACGGTCCTTTGACTCTCGTGTCATATTAACCAAAACCATCGAAATGGTTTATTTGTTGTCATCTTGTGATGAGGACGGTACAATAAATCAAACAACTGGAAAAGCTCAAATGATCATGTGTATCAGAAAAATATATCACCAGAAAAAGGGAGGTGTCGACACATTCGACCAAATGTGTTCGTTAATGTCTTGCTCTAGAAAAACAAACAGATGGCCAATGGTTTTGTGAACTCATATGTCATTTATTGTCACAACATTCTAACAAAGAATGAAAAGCCACTTAGCCGTAAACATTATATGAAGAAATTGAGTACAGAGCTTACTTCACCATGGATGGAAAAAAGGTTAGAGGCACCAACTTTGAAGAGAACTGTTCGGAAAAACATATCGGAATTTCTGCCACAGGTTATTGCAAATAGTGATCAGACAGATCAAGAAGAGCCTGCTGTAAAAAAGAAGAGGTATTGTTCATATTGTCCTTCTAAAATTCTCAGAATGTCAAAGTTATCTTGCATAAAGTGCAAAAAATCTGTGTGTGGTAGCCATAAACGCGACGTGTGTTTTGATTGCATTTAATATGATTATTTTGTGATTTAAAGTAATAAATAATAATTATTATTTTTAAAATAAGATAAAACGTGCCAAATAAGCAACCATTTAGACTCGAAGTTAATTGAAAGTTCCTTCAGAAAATAAGTTTTTTTTTGTTGCTGATTTGTAAGGGAGTTTACATTTTTGTTTGTAATTTTTAAAATATATTTTATTTTTAGTAAATCATTGTTTTATTTCACTAATTAACACATAAACAACTATTTATAGTACTAATTTAAAAAAATAAGAACACAGCTTTTTTTAAATACGCTAATTACATGCGATACGTCTCTGAGACGTATGATTATCTTTTACGTTATTTTTAGTAAGATTATCTTTCTAGGGTTAAAAAGACGATGTTTAATTTGTATTAGGCTCAATCTTGAATAATTTCATCAAGTGGTAAAATAAGGTTTAATAATAAATAAGGTTTAATATTAAAGGTAATATTTAAAATCGTCTTTGTTGGTTTTCAAACACCTTTTACTGACATTTAAGTATGTTTTGATAAAATTTAAAGGAGTGCGGTCAAAAACTTGTATTCACTGGAAACCTCAGAGTTTTCTAACTAACCATTGAAAATTCACAGATAAATAATTTGTAGTATTACTTGTATGATGATTCTAAAAAGTAAAGTTTTTCGTCATTTTTGAGCGCTGATCCTTAACTTTACTAAATTAAACGCCAGAAACCCAAACGAATATGGCAATTACAAGTTCCTCGTGGCGTATATTCGGAAAAGGGGATCTGACAAAAAACAAGGCGTCAGAAGTGATATAAGTGACACAAGTAAAAAATATAATAATAATATTTTTTTAATTATTATACGAGTAAATTTCTTCTGAAAATACCCGTAATATTATGACACAGCCTTCGAGATGATACTTCAATTCGGAAAAGAGGTAAAACGTTTTCCCGTGGCGTTATTAGAAAAGTTTTTCCGACCAGAACATTGAATAAAGATGATAAATTAATGCGTTATTTTCTTTGAAACTAGTTTAACGTTTTGCCTCTATTTTTTTGACAGTTTTTCTTTGACACTATAATCAACTAGCCAACCTTTATACCAGTTTCTGAAATTTTTAAAAATTTATTTCATCAACTGAACAGGACGAGTTATTTAAAAAAAATATATTTTTAATGTTTATTTTAAAACATTTCTAGGAATTCAAGACACTCCCCGGAGACATTGCGATGGATTAGACGTAGTTATGCAGAAAGCACCCAACCTCAAAAAGATGAAACAAAGAAAAAGGGCGTTTAAAAATATGACGATGAAAAAGCATTAATATGCGCAATTGGCATTTGTAAAGTTAATATTTTAGTTCACTTTTTTTCTACTTTGTGAGCTTTAGGTAGGTAATTTATAATCTATCAAAGTGTTTATTAAAAAAAATGTATTTTACGTGTTATGTTACATTTAATAATGTTTTTATGTGGTTAATTGGACGTAGTTATGCAAAAAGTATCCAACCTACAATTTTCCAAAATCGAGTTTCACATGTTTTTCCTATTGATAAATACGAGATTTCTATCGACTGATAACATCCAAGCTCAAAATGCAATTGATTTTTGTTAATCCATTTTTTTACTGACCCACATATATTTGACTTAAATTGTAGTTTTAAAAGATTAAAATGTAGGATAATGTAGAATATATATTTTTTAATAAATACGTTAATGGATTATAAATTACCCATATATAATAATTATCACAAAGAAAAAGCACTGATATTCACTTTACAAATACCGTAATATGCTTTTGTATCGTCATATTTTCAAACTCTTTTTTTTTCATGTTTTTGGAGTTAAGTGCTTTCTGCATAACGACGTCCAATTAAAGTTTAGATGAGATATACTTTTCGAAAACGAAATTATATTCTATTAATAAAAATAAAATAATAACTTTGTATAGGACCACTAACTTTTTTTTTTTTATGACCGACCGGTTTCGCTTAGCTTAAGCATCATCAGGGTACACAATCAAACTAAACAAAGAATACATAATGTGAGGTTATATATACTCATTACTCATACATACAGAGAGAGAACACAATACAATATAAAATGCGAAAGGAAAAGAATAACATTTTAATTATAACAAAGGAACAGAGAGAAAGAGACAGATAATACATTTTATTATTTTTTTACGTGAATACCGCACAAGAGTCTCAACTGCTTCCAACCAGTGTCAGTGAGACTATGGCATCCCCAATAGGGGTATTTTGTGAGGCTGAAGGTAGTGGGGAGAGGAAGGAGATGAGGAAGGGTAAGCCTGGGAAGTACCTGGCTATTCAGATCTGGTCACCGAACACGGCTAAAGCCATTTCAAGCAACTTTTCAATTCTGAATGGCGGTCTTTCACTAGGGCGAAACATAGAGTACGAGTATGTTACGACACATATTGGTTAAATATAATTTATTCACACACGCCGGGTTCGAACGCGCGACCTCTGGATTCGTAGTCGAGCGTCTTACCACTCGACCATGGAGGCCGACATGAAATGAAAGAGGCAAAACATCAACTGAGAGCGTGATAACATAATGAGTTTACGGGAAATATACCTAATATTGGACTCCTGAATAAATTCAATTGATTATTAAGAATGTGACTATTCATTTTAATGACTTTCTTTATTTATAGTGCTTTTTTTAATTTCATTGAATATGCCAAACCACAAAGTGATTGCTTTCTACGAAAGAATATATTCTTAATGGAGGACTGGCGCAAGTAAGAAATTGTCCAAACAAGCGAAGCTAGTAGTCCACAATGGAGTGCTTATACCAACCCTGATGTATGACAGTGGGGCATGGAACTGGCAGAGGAAGGATGAAAGTAGAATGAATGCTGTGGAAATGAGATCCTTGAGACGTATGTGCGGTAAAACCATGTATGACCGTATTAAAAATGTGGATATCCAGAAAGAATGCAAGGTTAATGTGAGCGCAATGAATAGGATCAAGAAAGGGACGCTTAGATGGTTTGAGCATGTAGAGCGAATAAACGAAGAAAGGGGTGTGAAAAGAATATATGATGCGAAAGTGAATGGAAGAAGAAGTCGAGGACGCTCGAGAAAGACATGGCACGATCGAGTAAATCAAATACTTAGATCGGGTCATGTGAAGAGTCAGAATAACAGAAGGGTATGTATTAGACGATGTATGAATGTGAATGAAGCTAGGAGTATGTGCCAAGACGGAGTTATATGGCGGTCTGTCCACTCTGCCTACCCCTGCGGGGAAACGGCGTGATGGTTAGATTAAGTAGAAACTAAGATTTGTACAGCGCCCTTGAGGTGATTTTTTCAAAAAACGGCGCTATACAAATTATCAAAATATTATCATTATTGATTAGTTATATATTCTATTGAATTTCAGTGAGTTTTAAGCTGCTAAGGCTATCGCTTCGTCAATGATCATATCAATATACTAAAAAAATCCTCAAAACCTTTCTCAAACGTATCTGGCTTTCGTAAAAGAAAAAAAACATTAAATTCACGTCTTCGTGTTGATCCCTCGGTTCAATAAATTAATTAATCATAGCTTCCTTTCTCAACTGAGTGATAAAATGAACGCGCGTTAGGTCTCGGCGGTCTGACAGACACCCAAGGCTCTAGCCCACGTCGCTGCTCTGATGCCCAGTCTCTCAGACCCGTGACAAATGATATGGGTAGCGCCTGTAGTGTGCATACTAACACCCAAAGTCATCCCCGAAAATACCTCTGGATGCCTGCTCAAAAACAATGTAACTAACGCCTTTGTTTTTTAAGGCTAAGTTAGGCTTGTCGTAAAGGGTCGTGAAACAGTGCAGCAGTTATACAATATTTAAGTTTATTAAATAAGGTATTTTACGTAATTGAACTAATAAATGATTCAGTCCTAAGTAAATCACATTAAATGTCAAGTTTTAATTAAAAAAAAAAACATCGTTAAAAAATAAAGAAATAAAAAAAAACTATGTATAAGACATCGGATATTATTTTTATTTTATTGACCGTCCGGTTTTGCTAAGCCTAAGCATCATCAGGGTACAAAATTAATCAAGTGCCCTTGAGATGATATCTCTGTCACGAAAACGGCGCTATATAAATCAGTCAATTATTATTATTTATTATTAACAAAAAATACATAGTGTGTGGTTATATATACTCGTACATACAGAGAAAAAACCAAATATAAAAAAAAAATAACAAAACAATGAGAAAATAATACAATAACTTTTAAATTATAAGAAAAGTGCAGAGAGAAAGATACAGATCATACAAATTGAAAGAGACAAAACGTCAACTGAGGAAGCGATATAAGAATAATGATACATTTTATGAGTTTACATGAAATTTACCTAATATTGGACTACCGGATAAATTTACCTGACTATTAAAAATATGACTATTCATTTTAGTGGTTTTCTTTGTTTTTAGTGCTTCTAATTATTTAATCTGATTCCATGATCATTTTTGTGAAGAGTATGAGCCCCGGTGATTTTATAAAAGGTATGATCTTTATCATTGAAAATTATCGCATGTATTGACTATTAAGAAGATCTGTTCGAGAGATATCTGTATATGTTGTATATTAACGTTTGATACCAGATTTATCAGTTTTTCTATTAGAAAAAATGTAATTTTAAAATCTCCAATAAGCCCGGGAGTAAGAAATAAACATTAATTAAAAACTATCTTTGAATATACACTGTTTTATTTGAAGACTTATTATACCTTACAGCGGAGTGAAGTATCACTATCATGTGAAATAGGTTATTCAATATATAACAGCTATTATTATCGTTAACTGTTTTTAACTTTTTTTTATTCTCTCTAATATTGGACGTATGAATTTATAATATAATAAATATTATCATTTGCTTTCATCTTTTAAAAGTTTGTTTAGTTTTTAGAGACATTTTTTTCGTTGAAAGCAATCACTTTGTGGTTTGACATATTTAAAGAAATGAAAAAATAACTTTTAATAAAACCACGAATATTTTTTATTTTATTTTTATGACCGACCGGTTTCGCTTAGCTTAAGCATCATCGAGGTAGTTTAATTATGTACCCTAATGATGGTTAGGCTCAGATAAACCGGTCGGTCATAAAAAATAAAATAATATCCGTGAATATAAAGTTATTTTGTCATTTCTTTAAATTATTTATTATTTCCTATTATTTACCTCTTTTTTACACAACATTATTTTAATTATTTATATTTACCACCGTTCATTCATATTGAACACCCATTTTTTATAAATAAAATGCTCATATAGGTACGTGAATATATATATTTTTTAATAATAATGGCATCCTTATATTTATTTGAAATAACTATTTATTTGAAATAGCAGTTAAAGTGTTCTGCCTTTTCAGCGTCGGCCCCTCAAAAGGCTGGTTATCCCAAAGATTACATTAGTATTCATTGAACTCGCACACCTTCGTCCACAGCGAATCTCTGATACATGACTGGGCCCGAATAGAGGGCTTCCTTATAATTGTTTTGACACTGACACGATTTGGATTGGATGTAGGGGTTGACGGGCGACCCTGAACGGCGTACACTAGAAGATTGATCGCGTTACAACTAATTGATTTCAATTAAAATATAGTTTTGGATTATCATTACTGCGGTCTTCTGGGAATTTATTGCTTAGATT
This sequence comes from Drusus annulatus, assembly GCA_022651775.1. Lineage (NCBI taxonomy): Eukaryota > Metazoa > Arthropoda > Insecta > Trichoptera > Limnephilidae > Drusus > Drusus annulatus. The sequence continues at coordinate 47,569 of JAGWCC010000080.1, forward strand.
TGAAGTGGCGCGGGTTGATTAAATATATGTCTCGCAAAATGCTGTGATGTGTTTTTAATCTGTCACTCTAGTTGCATAAAGATCTTAAAGGAATCCGTCCTTAATATTTCAAAGACGAAACAAAATTATGTTTATCGAAAGAACATAAAAAAAAAACAAATATTCAATAGTAATAATTGTCAATATTCAGATGATACTGGGTAGTAAATACTAGTAATAGTGGCTTTCCGCACTAGCGAAAAAATCTTCAAATATTAATATCCACACGTTCACAACTTATTGCATGTTTAAATTACTAATTTATCTTCACCTAATTACCTTATAAGGAACATCTAAATATTTGACTATTTCAGTCGGCTAAGGTGTCCATTTTAAGGTCTTTAGTGAATATTAATTATTTTATTGAATATTCAAAGTAGAACATGCAAATCGATCGAAAGTATTTCATGAATCATAGATTTGGCAATATAACACTTTAACCTGAATTCGATCTTTGATTTGGAGGGCCGCTATCTTGAAAACGAGCAATCTGTATGTGTGATATCTAAAGCAGCAAATACTCCAAAGCAGCGAGCTCTGGCATCATGAAATTAGCAAAGCGTTTCCTTTCCGGAGTTTTTAGGTGGGAAAAACTAATTTTGCCTTTAAAACGTCATCCAATTTTTGACTTAGAATATTGTGTTCCTTAAATATTAAGAAATATTCAAATAATATTAATAATCTAAAACACAAATTTTAAACAGAAAAAAGCCAGAAACTACAAAGAACAATGTTCATGACCGAGACACGAACTTGGAACCTCTACTCTATCAGGGAATGATACTGTACCTATTAAGCCATCAAGACCTCATTAGAAAGAGGATTTTTTAAACGATCTTATACTTATATTGAAAATTATTAATATTTGAATTTCTTCCGATTTTAGGCTGCCATCTTTAGATAATATTCAAAGTTCTACCCGAACACATATTGAATATCTAGATGGTGTCTTGGATAAACATCCATTTTTTTAAATACGGAAGATTTTTGACTTCTTACCAATTCGATGATCAATATTAAAATATAAATTTCTCGGTCATGACCATTAATCAATCTTTTTAGTTTCTGGCTTTTTTCTGTTTCATATTTGTGTTTTAAATTAATAATATTATTTGAATATTCAAAAATAAATGGCAATTATGCTTTAAAGTTAATCTCTATTTTTTTAATATTCAACATTCGAAGAGATTTTTTCAATCCGCACCAAAGCATTTCTTAGATTGATAGATTATTTGAAAGAAAACACATTTCGGGACGATAAATGGTATAACGGAGTAGGGTTCGTGAAAGGGTTGAAATTGGAAAGGTTAGAGGTGATTTTGACATGGAAATGATGCAATAAGTATTATTTGAGAACTGAAACAACTGTATACTGAAAACATCTTATAATTTTTTAGTGTGTTTGTATTTTTCTTAGTTATTTAATTTGAAAAAAAAAATGTTAATTTAGTTTCAATGAAACCAGATACTAGTACAACTAGCTCTCTCATTGATTAAATATTTATATTGAGTCTGACTCTCTGGAGGTTTCAACTGTCTACGTCTATAAACACCTAAGATTGTTTTATTCGTAACCACGTTAGCTGCGTAGCTGGAAATACGTAAATACATTTATATTATTTCGTTTTTTTTAAGTTCATATAACAAACATGATTCCCAAAACATATATACATTAGTGGTTATTTAAATAGAATATTTAACTACGGTAGGTAATCTAAGTTATTTTAACTTTAAAATGGTTGATCCACACAGTTTCAAGTTGTTTTCTAATTCTGCGACGTGCTCCGGTGAGGCATTTCTCATAAAGGCGCTATAAAATGTAGCCAATAAATAATAATAAATTTTATGGATCTGCAGTACAATCTGAAAAAAAGGAAAAATAGAGGGCGCTGCGATCGCTTAAATTTCCATACCAAAATGGTTCAAAGGAAAAATAAAATAGCTAAAAGCAATATAGTTCAAGCGAATATTTTACACATTGTGTATGCACAATGATTGATAAAAAAAATAAAATGAGAAATTCTGCATCACATGTATTGGTAGTGTGCTTATTATTAAAATATTATTTTTAAATACTTTGTAAGCAAGGTAAATGGATGCCAAAGTGATTATTGTATATTTTAAATACATATCGTTGCTGGAAAGGCGAAAAGGTTTAGGCGACAATTTGGTCAAAAATGTGTTCAGCATGCAGTTTTGATAAGTTTTTTCTGCATTGTATTATTAAATGTTAAATTTAAGATAAAAAAAGGGTAAATAATTCAGAAATCAAAAAATTAAAGCATGCTGCACACTTCACTACTTTTTAAACGTTTAATTTCGTACTCTGATGATCCTTAAGCTAAACGAAACCAGTCGGCCATAAAAAAATATAATAAAATCTGTGGTCTTACACACAGTTATTATTTCATTTTCATTTCTTCAAGATGAATTCATTCAGTTATGCCGTTTTTTTCTGTTCAATCTTAAATTTACATTTGAGAGTCAATCAAAACCTCACGTTTAAATTTACTGTACATTAACTTATTTTAAAATCGGTGTTGATAAAGTAATGAAAAAAGTAAATTCCACTTTATTCAAAATCTACATTTGTCCTACACAGGTTGCAGATAGGCACGTTAAAATGTTTACAATTTCTCCCCAAACTGAAACCCTTTTCGTATTTTTCACTCCACTAGTGGAAAATCGTAACATTACTCTGTAGTTGGCTGAATAACTCATGAGCATGTAGTACCTTATTATACAAATATGCGATAGGAGCTACCCAAGCCAAATTATTAATGTTTGCCAAATAGCTGGCCTTTTTATGTTTGTAAGTTCGCCTACCTGGGGCATACCTAATGAGATAACAGGAAAACATAACACAAGTCTGTTAGGAAGTTGTGGAGCATAATTTACACAAACAAAGAGACTCACAATCTTAAATATTTACAACATCCAAGGAGGTTCATAAAGAGATACTCCGAATTCTGCTCAAGGTATCAGAGCGGAATTCTGAACATCCCGGTAATAATTCATTGTAAGGTAATTGGGAGCCGATCACTGAACAAATTATTCCCAGAAGTGTAAACTACAGATACCTATTTGAAAAAAAAAGGTTATGGCTAATTTAAATAATTACGGCCTCCGTAGTCGCGTAGTAAGACGCTCGACTACGAATCCAGAGGTCGCGGGTTCAAGCCCGGCGTGCGCAAATATTTTTTATTCGATTAATATGAGTCATAACACATTTATTTAACACAAAATTACATATAGAATATTTGCGGCACGTTTCAGAGTGGTAGACACTTTAAGTATCACCTTGGTAAAAGACTACCATTCAGAATCAAAACGTTGCTTGAGATAGCCGTGTTTGGTAACCAGATCTGAATAGCCAGGTACTTTCCGTCCTTCCTCTTCCACATCTCTTTCCCTTCTCCACTACCTTCAACCTTCAAGATACCCCTATTGGGATGCCATAGTCTCACCGACTCTAGACGGTTGGAAACAGTCAGGACTCTTGTGCGGTATTAATATATTATTTTCTTTAAACTTTCCGACGCCTTTGGTCAGTGAAATTACCTGTGTTCAATTTCACCAGAAGTGTAGAACAATTGAGCTTGCTTCGAGCACACGGACACTCTCATAATACACTTCTACCCGTTTTTCTCTTCAGTGGAGTTGATAGTTATATAGCTGCGATTGGTCTGACCTAATATTGGCCGATCAGTCATCAAAAAGACGTGAGATTAAGTTGTTCCCTAAAATCTGCAAGTGACATAAAGATTTTTCAGAAATGTCGTCACACGTTATTAATCGATGTCAAAATTCGAAATAAATTGATGTCAAAAACAAGCAAAGAAAAAGGTTTTTATGAATCTCAAAAAATATCCATGAAATGCACTCATTTGAAAATATTGGCGATGTCTCTCTTTGTTTGAAGAGCGCACATTACCAAAAAAAACGATTTTTCAAAACGTAACCGTGAGATCACTCTTCCACTAGTGAACTTATTTATCAAACGTTAAATCGGCAGTAGACGTACTTCACTGGGCAATCAACAATGATTAAACTTCTGAAATTACTATATACGCACAGTATAATAATAATTACTCATTAATCTAAATGAATAACTCACCCTAAGCAAATAAACAATCGCTTTTTTGCGGTTGCTTCTTCGAAATCAAACATAGAAATATAAGAATAATTTACGTTAATTTATTAATCTATGTAAGTTATAATGTATGAATAAATTATTGTAATATTTTCGTAGAAAGCAATCACTTTGTAGTTTGACATATTTGATGAGATGAAAAAAAAAAACTTTGTATAAGACCACAAACCTTCAAAGTCATCTTATTGATAAAGATCACACCTTCAATAAAAGCACCGGTGCTCATATTTTCACAAAAAAAGATCATGGTATTAGGTTACATAATTTAAAAGCACTAGAAATAAAGAAAGCCAATAAAATTAATAATGACATTCTTAAAAATCAAGTAAATTTGTCCAGTAGTCCAATATTGGGCATATTTCCTCTAAACTCATAAAATTTATCATTATTCTTTAATCATCTTCTCAGTTGAAGTTTTATCTCTTTCAATTCACATTATTTGTTTCTTTCTTTCGATTCCTTTGTTATAATTTCAGTGTTATTTTACTGTTTTCTCATTGTTGTGTTATCTTCTTTTATATTTTGTTTTTCTTCTGTATGTATATATAACCGCACACTTTATATTTTTCGTCTGGTTTAATTTTGTACCCTGGTGAAGCTTAGGCCAAGCGAAACCAGTCGGTCATAAAATTAGTGGTCTTATACGAAGTTATTTTATTATTATTAAACATAAATATTTTAATCGCTTTTATTTTCCGTCGAAGAAAGTTTTTTTTTATCACTAAGGAATTTGTTTTTTTTTTCTTTTTTCAGAAGACATTGATAAATGTTGATCAACTTTGATAATATGATGATTTAAGTCACATGAACAAGCATTTTCGTGGGATGTTTCAACAAAGATAGACGGGGCGAAAGACAAAAGGCATAGAAGAAAATAGGAAAAGAGATTTGCGATTTGAGATTTGCGGGTTTTTGGCCGAATGCCCGTCGAGTTCACGAATTTACTGAGAAAATATTAAAATATTAACCCTGCGCCAAAGACACTGGGTCATATTGGCCCGAGGTGATTTCACTCAATCATGTGCTTTTTTTTACGGTCACCGTACAGTTGAACGTTGTAGCTGGAGATACAGCCTAAGAGCCTCCCTCTACCCGAGCAAAAGGATAAAAAAAACACCTCATACTTGTAATGTATGTCAAATTTATAAATATTTTTTGTAAAAAGCAATCAGTTTGTGGTTTGACATATTTAATGAAAATTAAATCATGACTTTGTATAAGACCACTGATTTTATTTATTTTTTATGAGCCTAATCATCATCAGGGTAAAAAAATAAACTTTAAATACGTAGTGTGTATACTCATACACACAGAGGCAGAAAGCAATATAAAATTTAAAAATAGAACAGTAAGAAAACAAAAGAATAACATTTAAATTAAAACAAAAGAACTGAGAGAAAGAGGCAGAAATAAAAGAGGCATAACGGCAACTGAGAACGTGATAAAAGAATAATGAGGTTAAAAAAAAAAAATGAGTTTACGGGAAATATACCTTATATTAAACTTCTGGACAAATAACTGATTATAAGGAATGTGACTATTGATTTTAGTGGCATTCATTATTTTCAGTGCTTAGCACTTTTAAACGGAACCGGTCGGTAATAAAAAAATCAAATAAAATCTGTGGTCTTATAAAAAAATTACGTCAGTTCCATTACATGTACATGTATATATGCCCAGAGCATTTGATCCCATATTGCGAAAATCGTACTAGCTTCATGTTTCTAAACAAGAAAGCTGAAGACTGATTTCATATTGTTAATATGTTTTTTTTTTTATCTATAAAATTATTGATTCCTTCATGTATTATTCAAAATATTCTAAGTAAAATAGAAAAATACGGAAGTTGATTTTGCATGTGTGAATGCTGTGTGGATGATCTTTATGAGGAAGGGAAGGGGTGAACCTGAAAAGTTAATAAAAGCTTAATTTATAAAATACATTGGTATTTTTACTATTTTATCTTGTACTCAAAGAACTCTTATTTAGTGTATTATTTTTATTCAAATTAAGCAGTTGACTTTTAGTTTGTGAAAAAATACTGACACCATTGGGGTCATTATGACCCGGTGTCATTGTTTGCGCAATTATTTTTACGTCATTGGCGGCCGGGTTAATGGTTTTTTTTGGATCTTACTTAAATTGTTTCTACATATAATAAAAAAAACATGGTGTGTATATTTTTTCAAATTTTCATTTTAGTAGATATAAGTTTTTATTTTATTTTTATAGTGAATAGAGAGTCCCAACTGCTCCTAACCGGCTAGATCCAGTGAGACAATGGCATCCCCAATTAGGGTATGTTGTGAGGTTGAAGGTAGTGGGGAGGGAATAGAGATGGGAAAGAGGAAGGTTGGGAAGTACCTGGGTATTCTATTTGGTCAACACGGCTTAAGACATTTCAAGCAGCATTTTGATTCTGAATGGTGGTCTTTCACCGGGGTGATACTTACAGTATCTATAACTCTGGAACGTGCCGCATTTACAATATATTATTTTATATGAATTGAATGTGTTGACACATATTCATTAAATAAAAGTTATTTATTCACGCCGGGTTTGAACCCGTGACGTTTAGATTCGTAGTCGAGCGTCTTACCACTCGACCATTTAAGCCATTGATATGGGTGAGTTCGATTTACATTTTGTACGTTGGTAAAATTGGTGCTCGAATTCAAATGATTTGTTTGTAAAGCAGTTATACACAAGAGTATAAAAGGGACCAGTGGCGGCTCGTGAGTTATTAGTGTGCTAGAGTGGTAAGATTGAAAAAAAACGTTTTAGCCGAAAACATTTTTTTTTTTTTCGAAATTTCAACTTTTTGTATAAAGATTTTTCAGGAATCCGTGCAGTGCACCACCAAAACTGAAAAATCCTGAAAATCTTCATACAAAGAATAAAATCTTGAAAAAAAAAAAATCATTTTCGGCTACAGCAACACTAACAATGTCGTATTTTTCAATCTTAGCACTCAAGCACACTAAAAACTCATGAGCCGCCACTGAAAGGGACGTTCTAATTTTGAAGACACGGAACGCAAAAGAACCGAATAAAAATGGCGAGGAATTTATTTGTGAGGCCTTTGATCTATTCTTCTAACCCCGGCGAGGATATGGAATTAGAGTTGAGAGATAAAAGCATAAATAAGTAGGGACATATTTATGCTATTTTAATGAATTTCTTAGATCTCGTAGGATATAAGACATAATATAAATTATTAAATTTTGTGATTTTTTATACTCCCTTTAAAGCTAAGATATAGAGGCAGCTTTAAGCTTCTTATTACGAAGAGGCTTTTATCTTCCTTTGAAAGGAATACATAAATATTTCAAAAAGAGAACACAATCCATTCTGAGAAATGATGCCCGTAGCCTAATTTATAAAACTTTCTAAAAAATGACGACAGAAAAATATATTCTATCTTGTCTTAATTAATAATGCAAAAAAAAATTAGATTTTTTCGGGTGAATTTTTATACCGGTTAAAATAAAAAACGATGGTAAATTTTTTTGTTTAAATGTCCACTAGTCGATTTAAACACAAATCAAATGTCAAATAGATATAGGATTCAAACGAGGATTAAAATAAACGTTATTTTTTGAAGAACGATCTGTATTTTTGTATTTTATTGGATAATCAAAAAAAATCTTTCGCCCGACTATTTTCTAATATTTTAATGGAAAAAAATTAAAAAAGTGTATTCGATGACAATGTTGGAAGAAAAAAGATTAATCTGTAAGAAATAGTTAGGTCAGGTTAGGTTATAAAAATAACACTTTTTTTATTATTATGAGTCACAACCATTTGTAACCAGTGAAACTATGGCAAACCCAATTGGAGCATGTTGTGTGACTGAAGGGGGTGGGGAGAAGAAGGAGGTTGGGTATTACCTTATTATTCAAATCTGATCACTAAACAAGGTTAAAGCCATTTTCAGTAGCTTTGGAGTCAGTGGCGAAGCTAGTGCACGAGTAGATTTTTAAGATGCAAAAAAAATCTGTCGATTCAAAAAATAGTTTGTTGTTCTTCCTTTGGCCGTCTGCAATGTTAATCTATCAAGCGTCTGTCCTTGGAGTAACAATGTATGGATAGAGAGAGAGCTAATTATTTTTACCCAACATATACAAACTTGCGATAAATCACTTTCTCCGGGTTTTACGTGAAACACCATGAGGGAGAAAGAGACAACAAATATAATACACCGCTTCTATGTACTGTCACGATGATCTTGGGCTCCTGGGTCACCACGGGACTCCACCTACATTTTTTATTATGCCACTAAACTTGACAGAACTAAACGGTTTTTTAGATAATATGATATATTTTTGTTGATAACAATACTGTGAAAAAGTGATTTTACGAATAAACAAAAACATTATGTCAATATGTGATATGAATGGATGTGGAAATACCCCAGCCTTAGTTTTAGCCACGCCCAGGTCTGAGGAGTCCGGTAAAAGTCATCAAAAACTGACACCACTGCCTTGGATAGATACCACTCTATATATCCTAAGCGTCTGTCCAAATACCTTTTAATGAACATCTTTCTAGACTTGATTTGTTAATTTTAAGATTTAACATAAAAAAAGTTGACTTAAAAGGGATGAAATGTTATAATGCGTTGCCGGAAACCATTCAAATTATGACCATTAAAAAAAAATAGCCTGTAGGAATCATTTTAAATAAATTAGTATTATCAAGTAGTATATAAGTTTTAATATTATTATTAAGTCAAAAAGAATATGTTTTTTTTTTTTTTTTTTTTTGTAAATTTCGATGTTCAAGTAACTAAAATAAAAATAATTAACAAAAAAACCAGGATTTTCAGAAATTAGAACATGAAAATCGATAAAAAAAGCATTTATGTTAGGAAAGCAATTCTTAGATTAAATCATCATTGTGCAATACTTTAACGCCGGTTAGTATAAAGGAACGTTAACGATCATCAATAAAGGAAAACTGATACACGGCTCTTTGAACCGATAATTTAATGCAGCGTGCGTTTATTGCTTCTATCATAACCACCCACGATGACTAACGCGCATTTCAACGATTTAATTAATAGATCTCACCCTTTCGCTACGGTTAACTTGACACATTTCTTACCTTCCCTAATGATTGCATGAAATATTTGGCAACCCCAATTGTGGCAGAAATCCTGAAAGACGACGTGTTTCAGGCACCGAAAGCCTTTGTGAAAGATGATGCCCTTGTTTGGTTAACACCGATAGTTTGATTAAAGATTTCGTGTTTCGCAGGTATTATCAAACCGACGAAACGGTTTCGACACAGTTAATGGATGATAATTGAAACGTATGATCCTCACCCAAATGGGAAGCGAGATATAAATACGAGATGAGATGTAATTATTATTATTATCGCTGAACCAGGTATTTTGAACAGGGTTAATTAGTTCAAGGATCTATCTTTGCTGTACAGTGTGCAAACAAGGTAAATCACTCTTCTCATTTTAACGAAAGTTTATTTTGTACAGATGTATAAAACAAGAGGGTGAAAATAAACCATTACTTTCTTCGTCGAAGTACGTAATTATATCAGTATTTATCGAACGTTAAATCTTCTAACAATAGAAAGTCTAGTTTTAATTAATTAACTCTTTAAAGTAAGGTAAATTGGTCTAGTAGTCCAATATTAGGTACATTTCCCGTAAACTCATAAAATGTATCATCATACTTTGATCACTTTCTCAATTGACGTTTTGTCTCTTTCAATGCATATATCTGTCCCTTTCTCTCTTTTTACAATAACTCCACACAGAAGGCTTTGAAGGAATTAATTTCCCTCAGAACCCATGTCGTATTTGGGGATGCTGTGTGGAGGGTCTTTTTGAGGGAAGGAAGGAGTGAATTTGGGTCTTCTAGAGACCCATGTTGAAGGAGGGAGGAAACACAGAGGCCGACAAATCATTCAAAAGCCGAGCTGTTGAACATAAGAACGAGTCGTAAAAGCGACCCGTTCTCATGTATTGGATGTCAACCAAGAACAAATGTTGGGCTCGCGTTTGGCGTTTCCCGACTATGCACCGGTGTCAAAGGGATCAATGACGCAACTTTCTCAGAGCATCTTCCATTGAAATACCTGTAGAACAAGGACAGCATTCCCACCCGTTATCTGTGCTCAAAAGTTTGCGATTATTCCTTTGTACTTGCGATTATTCCTTTGTAATAATTTAAATTTTATTCTATTGCTTTCTCATTTTTCTGTTGCTTTATTTTATATTTTGTTCTCCATCTGTATGTATACAAAACCGCACACTTTGTATTTGTTGTTAAGTTTAATTGTATAACCTGATGATGCTTAGGCTAAGCAAAACCGGTTGAACATAAAAAAATAAAAAATATCCGCGATCTTAAATAAAATTTATATTTTTATTTCTTTTAATATGTCAAACCAAAAACTGATTGCTTTTTAAGAAAATATAAAAATGTCTTTGTTCCATTAGAAATATTCTTGAAACGATATTGTCTTAAATATATGAATAAATATAGTATTAAAGAAAAGTATATTACCAGGACAGTGGTTTTGAAACGAGTTTCCATATTTTATCAATTCTTAGAAGAAATCATAATAAACTGGCCTTTAACTCTACCTTCCGAAAAATGTTCAGTCAGAGCCCAACGATTCAACGGCTCTACGACCTTGTAGTACCTGCCTTGATAGGGTTCCAAGTGTTCGCTTCTATGGATATCTCAAAGTTCCAGGCATTGCCATTTTTTTGCATAAAAAAAATGACAACAAATTTCAGGAATTGTGTCAGCGATAATTTAACACAATACGCTTTTTTACTCATTCGGATGTTTAACGAACAAAATCATCATTTTCTGAAAAATATTTTAAATATATATATTTAAGACCCCTGTTGGTGCATCAAATTTGTAAATAACGTTTTTGTATTGTGTATTAACCCTTGTCTATTTGTAGCCAGTTCCATGGCAGTGCCAATATTATAAGAAATAAAAAATAAATTCCATAATAAAGTTGCTACCCGAGTAGATTCAACACTATTTTAACTTTATGTATAAATTAAAGAAATGTGAGAGAAAAAAAACAGCTTAATGAAGATTTTGAGACAGCTAAATGAATATTTTATTGGATAAAATACGTATTTTCGTCCATTTTGAGACAGCTTAGTGGATATTTTATTGTATTAAATACGTATTTTTGTCTGTTTTAAGACAGCTAAATGGATATTTTATTAGATAAAATACGTATTTTTCTCCTTTTTAAAAGAGTTAAATGTATAAAAAAAACCCATAGCTAATTATTTGTTTGACTTTGCAGGCTTAGAAAAAATAAGTTAACCTATAAATCTGCGTCAAAAATACTTGTGCAATTTTCATGACGCCAGAGCTCACCGTTGTGAGTTCTTACTGTAATATTCCAATAGATTACTGCTTCACAGTTCATAAGTTAAGCAAAACTGAAGTTGGTACCTACTTGAAAGATACCCAAAGTACCCAGTGTACGTAAGTACATAATCTTGGGAGAAAATCTCCAAAGGTTTTTCGTTTTAAATTGACATTGATCGAGAAGGATTAAGGACTTACATATATCATCAGTCACATGGAGGAATACTGACGCATATTTCTCCCAAAATAAAAGCAAAATTCTTATTTTTTAAATAATATATTATTATTTTAAATAAAAAATAATTTTGTTTAAAGCCACTTTATTTATACACATAACAATTCGACCGGTTTCGGTTAGACTTAACCTTCATCAGGAACGTATAAGTATATACTTATACGTTCCTGATGAAGGTTAAGTCTAACCGAAACCGGTCGAATTGTTATGTGTATAAATAAAGTGGCTTTAAACAAAATTATTTTTTATTTAAATTATAATGTCCAGCTACAAAGTGTTTGCTTCCTTCGATAATATATTATTACCCTGAGAAAGATTAAAGCCATGTTTTAATAGTGTAGGTTACTACAACTTGTGTATTGCATAACGAAAAAATGGATGATAATACAATTAACTCGTAAGTTTTATCGGAAATGGTTTCAAATATAATATTTGACTTATTTTGAGATACTGTATTCTATTTGAAAATATTAATTGCATATTCTAATCTAAAAATTATTCAAGTCATTACACTTTGATCGTAGTACCTATACCTAGCTAATAATAAGAATAAATTAATGATACCAGAGGCGAGAGCAGTGAAGGTATAGGGCTCCGGGCCAGAAAATCGCGAGTTCAATTCCTAGCATTGAAAAATGATTTTTAAAAAAAGTTTTAAGATTTATTTGAATTATATCTTGCTCTTATTCTATAATGAAAGAAACTTCCAGAATAATTCAATTGTGAAGGAGAATAATTCAGAATCAAGCTTTGCTTTACATTTTTAAAGCTATGAAAAAGAAATAATAACTTAGTATAAAACCACAGATTTTATTTAATGTTTTATAACTGACTGGTTCCGTTTAGCCTAAGCATCATCAGGGTACAAAATGAACTAAACAAAAAAAAAACAGTGTGCGGTTATATATACTTACAGAAAGAGAAAACAATATAAAATAAATAAGAGAATAGTGAGACAACAATAGAATACTTTTCGTTTAGTTTATTTTTCTACCCTGATGAAGCGAAACCAGCCGGTCATCAAAATAAAAATAAAATTTGTGGTCTTATGGAAAGTTATTATTTAATTTTCATTAAATATGTCAACCCGAAAAATGAGAGCTTTTTACGAAAATATGTTATACCTATGTTCATTTATCAAGAACAGAATATTGTTATAATAATTCAATTTGACCGGTCGGTAGCTGAGTGGACAAACGGGTCGGAATCCCACCCGGGCGTCGTGCGTTCAATTCCTGTACTGCCTCCATGAAAGCACAGTCAACATTTTCCGCTTATTATGATGGTAGTAGGAGTTTTTCAAGTATTGTCAGGTTATTCGTAAACTGGGAAGATTCAAACCTGAGGGTTTTGAACCCTCGGAGATCTTAAATATCACAAAAAAATGTTGTGTTAACATATAACTTGTACCTGGATTGCATACAGTGGGTAATTTTTTCGTTGAAATAGTAAATATATTCAACTGCACTGAATCTAGTTACAAGAAGGCTACAATAACATACCTCTTTTAAAAATTTTACTGTTAATTTATTGCGTTATAATATTTATATTAACTCACTTAGGTTTTTGGGTGCTAATCAGTTACTCTCCATGTTATTTTTATGCCACTGTTATTTTTAATTATGTTTTACACAGTTATGTAAAAGCTCATAAGGGCGTATACGAGTATAATTAAATAAATATATATTTTTTCAGAACAAATGTTTTTCACGCCATTTTCAAATCACCTAGAGGCTTTATTGGGTCGGATGGTTTTGTGATTGGATCTATCAGATTCGGAAAATGGATATTGACTATCCAGGGGCTAAAGAGTAACACTCTCGGTGTCCTATTTTCAGAGTGCCTGAAAAATGCATGAAGCCTGAACAAGTGGAAAGCGAATCACGGACAAAGGAGAAAGGGTTAAGTCGAATTGCGCCTGATTCCCATAGGATTGATTTGTACTGTTTGTAGTGTTCTAGTGAGCGTTTTATTTCAGATATCTTTGAAGCATCATTTCAGAATATGTACTCGATATGGTTCAATTCTGTATCGAAGGTATGTTTGAACTTTTAGAACAATTTTATTTTTAATTTCTCCCAAGAGTGACACTGTCCTAATCTCGTAAAATGTCGCTACTTTGATTGGATATTTTTTTTTATACTTTGATTACTGGCGGAAGAAAACAAATGATAAGTAGAAATGTTGTACGAGTAGCTGCTTTCCAACCGACTGGAGCTAGAGGTGTTATGGCATCCCCTCTTGGGGTATGTTGTGAGGCTGAAGGTAGCAGAAGAAGGAATAAGACGGAGAAGAGGAGGGTGAGGAAGTACCTGGCTATTCAGATCTGGTTACGAAACACAACTTTAAAAAATTCAAGCAACGCTTCGATTTTAACTGGTAGTCTTTCACCAGGGCAATACAAACAGTATCTTACACTGAGTCACAATGCAACACAATATTGATTTAAAGAAATTAAAAAATGACTTTCTATAAGACCACGGATATTAATTTATTTTTTATGACCGACCGGTTTCGCTTAGCCTTAGCATCATCAGGGTAAAAAATTAAACTAAACAAAAAATACAAAGTGTGCGGTTATATATACATACAGAAAATAAAATACTAAAACAATGACAAAATAATAGAATGATATTTAAATGATAACAAAGGAACAGGGAGAAAGAGACAGATAATACGAATTGAAAGAGACAAAACGTTAACTGAGAAGATGATTAAAGAATAATAATAAATTTTATGAGATTACAGGAAATATACTTTAAATTGGACTACTGGAAAAGTTTACTTGATTATTAAGAATATAACTATTAATTTTTATTACTAAATTATTTAATCTGTTGCCAGGATCATTTTTGTGAGGAATATGAGCACCGGTGCTATTATTAAAGGTAAGATATAAAAGGTATGATTAATTTTAGATTGCTTTTTACCTAGAATTGAAAAGTCAGTTTCCCGGAACCTTTCTTGTTACTCCGCTAGCCCCGATTGTTTCCTTTCAGCATTTCTCAACATTAAAGTTCGCTGTAAATCAACCCCCGGCTGTACACTCCGTGCGAGCTCAACACAAATGCACATTTACATTCTGATGGCGTGACAAATGTGCTTTTCACGTAGACTTATTATGCAGATTTACGTGAAATAAATGTTTTCTTTGAAAGGGTGCATGCTCGAGCAAGTCGCACTCTCTAATTTATACGAATATACGTTTCATCACGTTTTTAACGATCTCACCACTATAGACTCAGGGTATGACTTTGATGTAAGGGGTGTTTAAAATTTTCCTCACATTTGACATCGTCGCAATTCAATGACTAGCGCCATATCGTTTTGTTTTGACGTTATAATGGTCCCCGCTAAACGCCAATTGTCTGTCCGTTTTAGCTTTTTAACAAATTGTGATCAGCTGACGAGTATAACATATATCATATTGAACCCGTACAACATAGCTTCTTACGTGGTATTGAATAGAGATTAGGGCGAAAAAGAGGCGATTATTCATATCATCGCTGGAAAGTCAAAAGGGTTTAAGCAACGCTTTGGTCAAAAATGAGTCAAATATGCAGTTTATATCATTTTTTTTTTCTGCGTCGAATGCTTTAACTCCCGTTTGAATTTGAAAACTTTTGTGGTGCTTTGGCCATTTAAAATATTTTTACCGTTTGAGAGAAGGCGTTAGTCAAGCGAAAAAAAAAATGGGACTTTTTCATATCTTTTTGTCGCTTCAGGTAACTCAGTGAGAGCATTTAGTTACCTTAGTCAACTTTTTTTTTTCAAAATCCAACCAGGTACTGAAGAACTTTTAATAAATTTTTTTCTAGTGAACTTTTATTGTAAAAGAAAAAAAAACTTTTAAGTGCTTTGGTGTAAACTTACCGAAATGGCGGTTCAGCTCTTTAGCCTTTTCGGTGACGACATTGTGTATAGCCAAGATAACAGAAGAGTATGTATGAATACGAATAAAACAACGAGTGTGTGCCATTACAGAACTGTGCGATGTTCTATCTTCGTTGTACAGCCCGAGTTTTACCAAAAGCATTAAGTTCACGAGAAGCTTAAAATTAAAAAGTTATCGCAAGTAATTTAATCATATTATTAAGTTAGTTGGTTAATTTACTTTGGCTGAACGTTACGAAATTCGCTCCAATTTAAATAATAGCCAAGAAACGTTAGCTTTATGAACGCAACTTTTAATGGTCTGGAAAAAAATATGGCTTTTCCTTGACTGGGTATGATAAATATTCTATTCTCTGTTAGCAACTGAGAAATGATTTTCAAAAACAAACGATTAAATTATGCAGACACGAAGCTTTTTGCAACGCGAAGGAAATATGGTCGTACACATCTACATGTATTTTATTGCCACTATATTGATTTTTCCATTTAGTTGTTTTGGGCAGATTCTCATTCAACTGCATAATTACGTCCAATTTTGATATGTTGTGAGGCTAAAAAAATGGAGGAGAGAAAGAGATAGGAAAGTGTAAGATTGGAAAGAAACCAAATTTATTCAGATCTGCTAAAAAACACGGACGAAGCTGTTCTAAATTGTGGACTTTCAGCAAGGCACTACTGTAAGTATCCATCACTCTTTCGTTCGTTATAATTATAAAGCATTTGTATAGCGCAATTTTCAAGCAAGTACCTACCAAAAAATAAGTATTTCAATTCCACATAATCACCGAATTGTTTTTTATAACTTGTTTTTGAATTATGAGCGTCAATGTGAGATACATAATAAATACTTTTACAACAATCTTAAAGTGTTAAGAAATATTATACACAAAAGGGTCGTTGGATGAATTTGCGTATTTGAGAAGTATGTTCACAAAAGATGGAAAGACTGATAAGAATATTGAAAGAAGGGTGATTTCAGGAAACTCTATTAATGGAGGACTTAACGCGTTTGTTGCTAATAAAAATATTTACGAAAAAACGAAGCTAGAAGTCTACAATGGAATGCTCATACCAACCCTAGCATATGACAGAAGGTCATAGAACTGGCAGAGGAAAGATGAAAGTAGACTGAATGCTATAGAAATGAGAAGAGAGTGTTGTAAACTCATGTAAAGCCGCAATAAAATGTGGAGATCCGGAAAGAATGCAAAGCGTATGTAAGCGTACTGAACAAGTTTAAGAAAGTAACGCTTTGACAGTGCAAGTGAATTGTAAAAATAATTGGGGACGCCCAAGAAAGACATGGCACGATCAAGTGAATGGAATACTAGAGCGAGTGATTCATTTATTTATATACTAACGGACTATAATCCAATAACAAAAAAATACATAACAAAAAATGGGAAAAAGAGCGATGTAGAAAGAACAGCACATAACACATCGACATTCTGTACACTGGAGAATCATACTCATAATTAGTAGAGAGATGATTGAGGAACAGTGTTTCATTGATTTTAATTTTACGTCAAGGAATATTGAACTGGATGAGTTGCAATAAAGAAAGTGAGTCAATAATACATTTAATAATTTTGAAAATGCAAACTCAATCAAAAACTTTCTTACGCTTTTCTAATGGGGAAATTTTTAATGTTTGTTCAATTTCATCATGTGGATAATCGCCTCTTTCTCGCCCTAATTTCCATGCAGTTCCTTGTAAGAAACAATGTTGTACATGAACGCAACTGCTCATATGATGAATATGAACAGTATAAAAAGGAGGCCAAATGAGACTGGCATATTCTAGATAAGGGCGAACTAATGGGCAATAAAGAGTTTTTATATTCTTAAAGTCACAGGCAATTCTATTAATGAAGCCAATAAGTTTTAGTAATTTAAATTCTACATTATTTATATAATGGAGAAGTTACTTTATTATGTAGATAGGGTTTTGAAAATATTATTTTTGAAATTTGATAACTTCAAATGACATCAGTTCCCAAATGTACTCACAAATAAATATGTTTATAAAATTCGTTCGATTAATTAGAATTTGTGTTTTTTGTAGTCAACACTTCGTTTGAATACAACATGTACTTGAATCCTCATTCCGAAAGAAATTCCTTCGTCAATATTCATGCAATTTCAAGTAGTGATAACATTATTATTGGTAGAGAGTTCAAAGGCGTATTTGTGCTAGAATAACTCGTTGATTTAGCCCATAGAGATCAACGATCATCGGTAATGCCAACACATCCAGTCGACTTACCAATAACCAACTGAATGGCAACTGGCTGGCAACTGAATCTCTCCAATAAAGTCCGTATGAGAGTTGGTCGGGTAAATACATACATTGCATTCCGCTGAAAGCTCCGTCGAAACCTATTACTCGTTCTCATTGACTAGGTAAGTGGCGGATAGAAAATTTACAACGAAGCTCTCAGCGGCAGGTACAGAACGCGCGTCAATAAAGAATTAAAGTAAAATGTTAAACAAGTTTATTTTTTAGAAAGGATAGTTTCAAAATAATTGTTTCAATGGCGTTTGGTTTATACCTCGGCGTGTGCAAATAAAATACGCACACACCAAAAATTAAGAACTTTAAATAAAGTAATTTTCTAATGAAAATGCAGTAAGAAGTTTGTAAAAGACTACAGAATTTATTTTAATTTTTACGAACTACCGGTTTCGCTTAGCCTAAGCATCGTCAAAATACAAAATTAAACTAAACAAAAAATACATAGCGTGTGGTTTTATATACTCATACAAACAGAGAGAGAACACAATATCAAATTAAATTTGTCCAGTAGTCCAGTACAAGCTATTTTTCCCGTAAACTCATAAAATTTCTCATTATTCTCTTACTACCGTTTCAGTTCAGGTTTTGCTTCTTTTATTTCGTATTATGATTCCATTGTTATAATTTAAATGTTATCTATTGTTTTCTCATTGTTCTGTTATTTTATTTTATATTTGGTTCTCCCTCTGTATGTTTATATAACGGCACACTTTGTATTTTTTGTTTAGTTAAATTTTGTACACTTATGATGCTTAGGCTAAGATAAACCGGTCGGTCATAAAAATTAAAATAATTTCCGTGATTTTATACAAAAGTTATTTTTTCATTTCTGTAGTTATTTTAAAGTAGATATGCATATCGTTGCTTGAAATGGCTTTCGCCGTGTTTGGTGACCACGTATAAATAGTCAAGTACATCCTCACCTTTCTCTTCCCCTCTCCACTATTTTCAACATCACAACATACTTCAATCGGGAATGTCATAACTCCAGACAATCTGGCAAACTTTGAACTGAATTCATGAGATACTAAAAAAATCAATTTCCCAACGACGAATTGGAACCGGTTACCATTCGCTAAAATTCAAAGCGTGTGTGCTGTAGCTAGAAAACGAGTTATCCACGAAAACGAGTAGGTAATAAAAAAAGCTCAAATATTTTTTTCTAAAATACATTTTTTTAAATATTCGATGAATAAACGAAAAGTTTACTGGTATTTCAAGACCTACGGGATACAATTTTTCACATAAATGATGAAAATAGATATTTTATGGCCGCCTCTGCTCGGGGCGACCAAAATATATAGGAAATATCACCTCTCTCAGCATCCTCCGCAGCCTTTGATCAACTAGAGACTGAACAATCTTCAGCAAATTATCTGACATCGGCAGTTTCCTTCGAGAGCTTTATTCCCACGGCCGGAAATAAATAATAATAATAATCTCAGTGATTTGGGAAGGAATATTGGAAGAATTCTTCGAAAGAATGTTAACCGTGATTCGGTTATCAATATCCATGAATTCGGGTGTTTTCTTTTTGCCTTTCTTCACTCTACTTGAGAGTTAACTTGTGCGGAAAACTACTATTCTTTTGAAGGCAACTATCACAATCGTATTTAAAAGGATTGACAGTCGCTAAAGTAAAAACTACTGTCGATTCTAAGTTAATCTTCACAAAAATTTCATAATTTCATCAAATGTCGCTAGATCTTTAAGTTTATAGATTTTCTATTTTCGTAGAAAGCGATCACTTTGTTGTTAGACATATTCAAAGAAATTTAAAAAAATTAGTTTTTGTAAGACCACGGATATTAATATCTGTGACAACACAGACATATTTTTTATATTATTTCTGTACAAATATTGAAGCTTTAGACCTTTATTTTACTGTCAGATCTACGTAAGTAAATTGACAGTTTTCATGGCCGAGTGGTTAAGACCAGTGGCTGTTCAAGACTTTTTAGAGTGCTAAAGTGATGAGACTGAAAAATACGCCATTATTGATGTTATTTTAGTCGAAAACGATGTTTTCCTATTACCACCAAAACTGAAAAATACTGAAATTTAAAAAAATATATTTTTTTTTGGAAAAAAAATAATAATTGTTTTCGGCTACACCAACCGCAATGACGTCGTACTGATCAATCTAAACACTTGAGCACACTAAAAAGTCACGAGCCGCGACTGGTTAAGGACGCTCAACTACGAATCCAGAGGTCACGGGTTCAAATCCGGGGAGCGCAATTTTTAATAAACCTTAATATGTGTTATTTCAAATGTTATTAATACAAACTAATAGGTATAAAGTATATTTGTGACACGTTCAAGAATGGTAGATACTCTAAGTATCGCCCTGGTGAAAGTCCACCATTCCGAATCGAAACGTTGCTTAAAATGACTTTAGCCGTGTTTGATGACCAGACCTTAAAAGTTAAGTTCAAGCTACTTCTCAACCTTTCTTTTCCTCATCGCCTTTCCCTCCCCACAGCTTAACAATATACCTCAATAGGAGGTGCCATAGTCCTACTGGCTCCAAATGATTGAGATCAGTTAGGTCTCCCGTGCGGTGATTAATAAAAAAAGAAGATCTGTTGTACATAAAATAAACTATAATTATCCATTATTTGAACAACATAGATAACTTTCAATGCTCGTGTGAACAATATCACGTACGGCGAATTAATATAAGTGCAGATCTACAACGTTATAAACTATTTTTCGTGAATCGTCGTAATACAACGCAAGCATCTTTTAACGTTAAAAACGCGGTTCTACGACAACCACCACTAATGTTAGTAAAGTAACGGGGAGATGAGTAAAGCAAGTTAACATTCTTCAAATACTCTAATTACCGAACGTTTTCATTTCCAAAAGCCAGTCGGTAAATAGGCTTCCTCTTCTCAAAAACCACAAATAATACCTTTTTGTAGGTCACTCTAATTAGAACGACCCAAGTCTGCATTTTCCAGCTCAGTGAACATGTTGGAAACAAACTTTTCATCCGAAAAACGTTAAAATATTTCTAATGTCATTCATTTTTTATAATAAAACACCCTTGGTTGCTGTTTTTCGTCATTAAATGTTGGATACGTTTGTTTTGAATAAACATGAAAACCAATTATATTACACAATTAACAACTACCTTTACGGTAAAGAAGGTATTTCGCTCACCTTGTTTCGCAGAATAACATCTAGAAATGGAGATTTTAAATGGTCTGTGCGACGACCCAGAAAAGGTGAAGCGCTCCCCTCGGCAATGTGTAATTACGCATTGTTCTGGAGAACAATCATCGTCATCTGAATCAGAGGCAAATACAATAATTCATAGCCAGTCTTAAGAATACCGCCTTGCTGACTAGACCGTCGTTCCTGATTGATTATTAGAAGCGTGTCATAGCATTACCTACGTGTCCATCTTCTACATCCCTTTTGTAGATGAAGGTAGACCCTTTTTTACGGAATTTTGATCAGGGTTCTACAACAATACCTACCCATTTCCACTTCATATTCTAATTATTCTTCTGCGTATGGTACAGGAGAGATGGTGGAGGTCAAAGTGGGATGCTGGGGTTATTCAACTAGTTGACGGCATCAGGAGTCACTTGATTCAGCCTATATATGCCTCCGGGAATCTGGTGTGGGGGACATTCTTTTACAATATATTATGCATCTAAGCTTTGACGATAGAATTTTGTTTAAAAATACTTGCGGAGGAAACCTCATTCTTTTACCACGCAGGCTATCAGTACCCAAAATACGAAATGTAAGAGTTATCATTTCATAAAGCAAGAATTTATTTTAAAATGTGAGCATTCTTTTGTGTCGCATTCAACGACAGATAACAGTAAAATTATCTTTACGAGTTTCGCAATGAAAAGCACTTTGCTCGCGTTTCAATCGCTGACCAAAGTTTTACTTTTACTAAAGCGTTTAGCGGGAGGCTTTGTTCCCCATGTCCACGAAAGCCTTTGCCGGAAGTGTAAACAAAACAGCCTCGACTTCCGGTAGGAAATGTTTCAAAATTTCGTAAACGGAACGAGACCTTTTGTTTTCGATTTAATATTTGCGTAGTTTGGAATGTTTTTGTTTTAGGAAAATGCCGCGGCTTGTAAATTGTGTTCTGCGGTTTGCAAATGAGTAATATACAATTTGAAATTAATTCTTGCTGCCGAAACAGACCTAAGCCGTAAAGGAATGGAAACGTAATATTACTTCATGGGTTATTTATAGGTCGTGCAATTAGAGTTGATGCGAATAACAAATACTTGTACATTGGCGCATACATATACTCGTACACCTTCCAACAGCTTTTTCCTTGAAAAAGGTTATTTTCTTACTTACGACAAAAAATATTATTAGCAAAAGAGGGACAGTAAATGAGAACATTTTTTTTTTAATTTTTGAAATTTTGTAAGAATTTTCGAAACCTTTTTCCAAACAGTTTTTTGCATTGTCTTTTAATATATTAAACTTATCTTTTCTGAGTATTGTGTCCGACTCAATATTCGCTGCGATACGTTTCTATAAAATAAGTTTTGAAGATATTAAGCTGATATACCGTAAATTTGTTAATTTATGTTTCTTTGTTTATTGCCAAAAATAATCATTTTGTACGTTTAAAAAAAATTATACGAGTATGTTACTGAGGCTATGGGTATTTCAAAAACTTAGAGTTACTACTTCTCATTTCAAGCTATTTTTGATATGCATTCTCTCTACAAGGCGATTGTATCGGTACACTCACAAGTAAGGAATGTATAATATGGGTATTACGATTGTCACTTACAAATGCGTTTTTCTTTTCCAACATTGGAACGAATATGATTTGTTGATTTTGTACATTTTCAAAAAATATTTTTTAATAATTAAAATGTTTAATACTTAGTACTGGAGATATTTTTAACCGTGTTTTTCTTATTCTAAGTAAATTTAAAATGTATTTTCTAATTGCTCAATAACCTTGATAATAAATCTAAGGAATTGTGCGATAAAAAAATATCTCAAAATCTGGTATTTTATGAACTCGTAAAATAATAATGTGTGGGTGGTTCCGAGGTAGCACGTACGGGGATAAATAATGAAATATGTTTTATTCCTTTACAATAATACAACACATTAAAAAAATAATAAAATTTTGGTGGAGGGTTGTAAAAACTTTTATCTTTTAAAAAAATCTCCGACTTTTAAAAAATACGTTTCATGGGAAAGCTTGAGAAATGTAATATTTTATCAAAATTGACTAATCATATATATATATATATATATATATATATATATATATATATATATATATTTACTTACTTGTAAGTGTACTGATATAATCGCCTTGTAGAGAGAATGCATATCAAAAGTAGCTTGCAATGAGAAGTAGTAACTCTCAGTTTTTGAAATAGCCATAGCCTCAGTAACATACTCGTACATGAATATTGAAACAAAATGTTAATTTTTTTAAAACGTTCAAAATGATTATTTTTGACAATAAACAAAGAAATATAAATTAAAAATTTACGGCATATCAGTTAAATATCTTCAAAACTTATTTTATAGAAACGTATCGCAGCGAATATTGAGTCGGACACAATACTCAGAAAAGATACATTTAATATATTAAAAGACAATGCAAAAAACTGTTTGGAAAAAGGTTTCGAAAATTCTTACAAAATTTCAAAAATTAAAAAAAAAATGTTCTCATTTACTGTCCCTCTTTTGCTAATAATATTTTTTGTCGTAAGTAAGAAAATAACCTTTTTCAAGGAAAAAGCTGTTGGGAGGTGTACGAGTATATGTATGCGCCAATGTACAAGTATTTGTTATTCGTTATATATATATATATATATATAACTCAAAAGCTGAAATGCACCGAGAATTGGCGTTTACCATAACAGGGACCATTCAAATGTCAATATAATTTAAAATGGCGGTGTCCGACGATTCGATCTTCATCAAATGTGACAAAAGTTTGAACCACTCCAGCCGAACAATAAATTGTTTTAAATTCTGTTTTTTTTTTCATTTACATAATCTTAACCGATTCTAAAAATGTGGGGTAATATTCATAAATATATATATATATATATTGAATATTATATATATTTATGAATATTACCCCACATTTTTAGAATCGGTTAAGATTATGTAAATGAAAAAAAAAAAACAGAATTTAAAACAATTTATTGTTCGGCTGGAGTGGTTCAAACTTTTGTCACATTTGATGAAGATCGAATCGTCGGACAGCGCCATTTAAAATTATATTGACATTTGAATGGTCCCTGTTATGGTAAACGCAAATTCTCGGTGCATTTTAGCTTTTGAGTGAATTATAATCAGCTTTCAAGTATACCACTACAACAATAATAATATTTGGATGATTTGTATAGCGCCGTTTTTGTGAAAAATCATCTCAAGGGCGATTACTGGGGGTAAACTATTAACTGACATAAAAGTCTTTCAACTTGATATAAACGACATATATTTCACAAAAAAATATATTCAATAAAAATAATTTTGTGTTCCTCCAAACCTCAAATGTGTACACATCCACCACGGAGGCTCTGTTTAGAGCTTTGCTTTAAGTTTTTTCTCAGTATATTTATAATTCACTGTTTTTTTAAATAATTTTGAACACACCTTATTTATATAGCTTTATATTGTTTTTAATTCATATCCACTTCTTGTGAAAAAAAACCTTTGTTTTGCGCTTACATATTCATAAATATGTACATGATATAATAAGTCATAATATAATTACTTTTATAAATGCGAATCTACTCGTATTACGCCCCCTTATACCTGTTGATTTTCCGTCATTCTAATTCACCTCAATAAAATTATCTTTAAATTAATCCACATACAAGTGGAAGATATATAGCAGAAGATACTTTCACTATCGCCCTGACGAAAGACTACCATTTAGAATCAAAACGTTACTTGTAATAGCTTTAACCGGGTTCGGTTGCCAGATACCTGTATGTTTAGTCAGATACGTCTCAGCCGTTTTTAAATTATCATACCCACAATAACGTCAATTTGCATCACTAGAGTTTTGATCACTCAGTCCAAGTGCTTTATTTAGTATTACTATTGCTCATTCCTTTTTTCCTACCCTAGATTTGACAGCACGGGCAACAGAAATTACATATATTTGTTAATGTAAATATGTTATTTCAAGTCACAAGTTTTAAATATTAGGCATAAATTAATATTATATGTCTTAGTTGTTAGATGTAATTCTAAATTCTAAGTCACTAGTCCTAAGTTTTAGCTGTAAGTACAAAGTTATAATTTATACGCCACTAGTTATTAGTCTTATTGATTAAGCTGTAGGTTATGTTAATTATATTGTAAAGCGCTATTGAGGTGATATTTATTTCACGAAAACGGCGCTATGGAAATCAGACAATTATTCTTTAAATGACGTTTTAAATGACCTTGAAAACAACTACAAGGTTACAAAAAAATCATCCATATTCCTGCAACTGGAAAAAATTGTGTGTGTGTATGTATGTTTGTGTGTGTAGGTTTGTGTGTCTGTATGTTTGTGTGTGTGTATTATTATATCTGTCGGGAGGAAAAAATGCCAGAGAATTCTCTGAAAACAAACGACCCTATCTTTTCCAATGGAGAGACACAATTGACAATTTATTGTGCTTCAGATAACTGATCCTATTTCCTGCCAACAGGGAGTGAACCGCAAATGCTGGCTGGGAAACGTACAGGAAATACGTTTCGTACATTTCTTTGACGTAGATAAGGAAAGTACTTGTACTTTCCCTCCAATCTGTGATTTGATATCATAAGCTGCGAGCGATTAGAAATTTGTACACATAAATCCAGACGAAGATTTTTTTTCCTTCTTCTTTAACCGATTTAATTGAGTGCGCCCAATCAAGTTTTAAGAATTAAAAGCTGGTTATGCAATTACTCAACTGTATTTCTGATTCAAGTTTTATTTGATTTATATGGGTTTTTACGCATTATGGTGCTTAAATAAGTTTGCAAAAATGCCTAAGGTGAAGTATCAATCAGTGAATTTGTTAAAAATAGTAGAGATAACATTTCGTATTTTATCCTGTAGATGTATCATGAATTATTTTTCTAAGATTTTTATTTATTTGAATGTATAACGAATGGATAAAACTTGTAGTAAATATCAATTTCAAGATAATTTATTACAAAACTATGAAAAAAAACTTAAAAGTTGGCTTCAGTAAACTTACAGATTTGCATAGGGAATATTTTAAGTAGAGCGTATCATAATAAAGCGATATATTTGCGCTTTCCAAAATTCTTGAATAGAAAAATATCTCACTATCGCCGAGGGGAAATTGTTATAGATATTTTTAGTGACCAGATCAAAATAGTCAGGTTCGTTCCAACCTTCCTCTTCCCTTTTATCTTTCTAATCCTCTCTCTTTCTTTCTTTAGACCCACTCCATTTCCAAAAGAGAAATCCTTAGATCTAATTACTCCATAGAATTGGAACTCCTATATAGTTTAAAATTAAAAATATATAAAATAATATGGAAATTTTAAGCAACAGCCCATCGGTATACACTATTCAGAAGGTCAAACTCGGGGTAAAAAGTATTGAGAACCTAACAGTTAATCATCCCTCATTTTTTAAAATCATTTATTTTCATGTCGAGCAATGTCCCAATCACTTTTTGAAGCACAGTGATTGGAATAATGATGATTTGTGAAGCCTTAAAGGCCGAGTCAAATTTATTTATAAAAGCTAGCCTGGTTGAGACCACTTCCTGGCTTAAAATCGATCATAATCACGCCATCAAAATCACTAAATAGGGCAGAGACACTGGAAAAGAGTCAACGGAACTAAACAGGCGAAAGCAAAAAAAAATTGAAACTATCTATATGATGAAGTGGTTTTAAAACTGCCCGACTCAAAAAAAGATTTTGCGACAGACGTCCGTTTTGATTTCCACCTTTGTCCAGGCAATTTGGAATTGATAAGTAAGCGACAAAAGTGCCGGCGTAATTAAAAGAAAGAACCGGAAGACATTTTTCTTTTTACAATGCCTTCCTAATTCAGGGAACGATGTAAGGCTTAGTAAAGTGGAGAAAGGATAGGAAAAGGAGGAGCGTAAAATATATATGTACCTGTCTTTTTAGATTTGGTCACTTAACAAAGATCAACTTGAAGAAATTTTGTCAGTGAAATGTTTGAAAACACCATATTTTTGTTGTTTTTGTTTCTTAATGTCAGTATTTGAACCAGTAACCCCTTTACCTCTACCCGGGAATTAAGTCTATAAAGTAAAGGTTCAGAATTCAAGTATCGGTCGCATAAAAAAACCATAAAACTTTTATTAGTTAATTCTTCTTTGAAAAAAAAAGAATCTCGCTACAGCAATGACTAAATTACACATCCATACCCACTCAGAAATGTTATACAGGGGGTAGATAAATAAGCGGGAGGGGAGTCAGGGTGCTTGTAAAAATCAAATGTACGATCCGAAGAGAGGTGACGTAGCAACCTCATTTGATCTTGCTTATCAAAGCGTTTTAATCTCGGAAACGTATTTTGATTTTTTATTTTTTTTATAGCAAAAGAGTCTAAACTGCTCCCAACCATCTAGAGCCAGTGAGATTATGGCATTTTGTGAGGCTGAAGGTAGTACGGAGGGGAAGGATATGGGAAGGAGAACAGTTGGAAAGTACCTGGCTATTCAGGTCTGGTCACCAAACATGGCTAAAGCCATTTCAAGCAACGTTTCGATTCTGAATTGTGGACTTTCACCAGGGTGATATCATGAGTATCTACCACTCTGAAAGATGACGCAACAAAAATATCTATTATTTTTTAAATGACTTATGACACACATTAATCAAATAAAAATTATTTGCTGACGCCGGGTTGTTTTTTTGTCTTTCTTAAAAAAAATATAACTAATTGTTTCGTGATAAATTCAAACGTTATATAACATGGTTCCCACCTTCTTAGGTATTTTTCGCTTTCATGAAAGTTTATAACACTTCTGAAATAACCAAATACGTAGATAGTAATATGTATAACTTTATTCTAAAAAAAAACTTTTAAGAGAAGGGTATATTTGGGTTGTACAGCCTTACTTGTCTCTAGCATCGATTTTGTTTCCAGTTCGTGGGCCGTTAGGCTTAAGGGATGAAGAGTGGGTTGCACCCCCCCCGGAGGTAAATACCATATTCTTGGTGTGAGATTCGTTATCCTCCTCTCTGTATAATGGATATTTGTATACTTTCACCAATTTACCGTGCGGGAGATGAGTATGCAAATTTATAATGTTAGCGCTTTTTACAATACTTTTTCAATAAACTATCGGTTTGTGTGTTAAGAGTTTGTGGGCATAACAAGGCATCATCGTCACATCTGACAGTAGAAGAAAGAGATGGAGGGGAGAAGGGGAAGGTTAGAAAGCACCTTACTAATCAGATTTGTTTAATAAACAAGTTTTTCAAAAAAAATTGAAGAAAAACCTATTTTGAAAATAGAGTGTTGATTCGGGCAAAAAAGGGTTTTAGGATTTTTTCTTCCATGTATTCTGGATTTATATTTACACATCACAATTATAAATATCAATCATCATCAAATATAAATAATTTTTAAATTAATTATTGAAATAATATCAATAATCTTCAACGTAAATATGAAACAGAAAAAAACCAAAAAACGGTCTCGACTGAAACTCGGAACCTCTTTTCTATCCGAGAGTAACGCTTCTACCAATTGAGCCACCGAGAGCTTATTAAAAACCGGCATTTTTGATTGATCTCGTATTTTTTGTGTTTCATATTTACGTTGAAAATTATTGATGTTATTTAAAAAAATAATATTAAAATCATAAGCATAAAAGCTTTAACCACAATTCTTATTTTGAAACAAACTATTTTATTTGAAAAATTGTGCGAGATGAAATCGCCAGAAGTATTCTACGCCCTTGTCGGTGAACAAGTATTTAGAGCACGTATCTAGGAAATGAACCTATATGTAAATAAAAGTTCGTATGCGAAAAATCTTCATAAAACGGATATCAACTGCATCGGTTTAAGAATATTCAATTTGGGTTACTGAGACAGAAAGTAATGTGAAATCTACAGCCGTATTTTTATTATATGTTTAGCTGTGGCTTCAGAGGTTTTCTGTAACGGAAAGGGAAATTAAAAGCCACATTTACGGGCGATCGTAACGATTTTTATAGCGTGAGAGCCTCAACGTACAAATAGAAACCTACCATTTACTATTATGATTACAGCCAGATTCGTCAGGATATATAGCTTATTTGTATATAATTTGGCACATTTGATGGAATTTACGATCGCAGAGTTAAACACCGTTTATGTGACGGGCTTTTATTTTTCTTATGTTCACAATAAATTTTATGGAATTGTTGACCTTGAAAATAACTCTTCTCGGTCACGATGGTCGTTGAACCTACTACGATACTGTTTTTGTTTTAACGACTTTCAAATTAGCCCACCCTAGTCAGGAACAAAAGTACCTCGGCATTTTACCATCATAATATCCAGATAAATTTGTCTAGTAGTCCAATATTAGGTATACTTCCTGTTACCTCTATTTAATATTATTCTTCTCAGTTGACATTTCGTATTTTTCTATTCATATTATCTGTATCTTTCTCTCTGTCACTTTGTTATACTTTAAATGTTATTCTATTGGTTTCTCATTGTTCTGTTATTTTATGTTATATTGTGTTATCCCTCTGTATGTATTTATATATGTGCGCACACTTTATTTATTTTTTTGACTTTGCACCCTTATTATGCTTAGACTGAGCAAAACCGGTCAGTCATAAAAAATAAAATAATATTCGTGGTCTTATACAAAGTTACACAAATTAAAATAATATCCGTGGTCTTATACAAAGTTGTTTTTTACATTTTTTTAAATATATCAAACAACAAAGTGATTGCTGTTTACAAAAACATTTAAAAAGTTACGTTTCTCTTTATAGTAGGAAGAGCGGATAAGACGCTGAATTCTTATACCCTGCTGCATAATGCTTGCTTCAAGTACAGTCATTCATTCTGATATTCGTTTTTTCTGACTTTTAACGTGGTCTAATGCAAGCATTTTATTCAAATGATTGTAGTATGTCTCCCTGGAAAGTTCCAAACTTCTACTTCAATCTATTTCCGCCTCATATATTCCCCAAATACTCCTTTCCTTTATCCTGCTATATGGGTCACAACCGTTTAAACGACATACCGGTAGAATTGTGAGAGTGTATGTGTGCCTGAAGCAAAAATTTTCCTTACTCTTATGGAAATGTTGAAACATTTTCAAATAACAAAATTCTTTCTTGAACAGAAGTCTAAATTCATTTCCTTATCTGAGGCTTAGAAGACAATCATTTTTTTTTAAATTATCTATATTAGTTTTATTTCAAATCAGTGCAGATCTATGCAAATCTATATTTAACTTCTTAATAAAGCAATGAAAATTATACTTAAGTGAAATAGAAACACAAAAGTAGCTTAAATGTCAGAGGAACTTAATTATCTAACAGTAAAACAGATGCTAACATTAAACACATTGATATGTATACATAAAATATAGAACAACTTGTTACCAAAATATTTTTCTGAAAAAAATATCTAGAATTCACAAACATAATACAAGGACATGCAAAGAAATCAGACTACCAAAAAATAGCACAAAATAGTTTTCTTTATAAAGGAATGAAATGTCACAAAGCGCTACCGGAAACCATAAAAAATATGCCAATTAATAAATTTAAAATAGACATTATACATTACTTACATCAAGCAGTATTTAAGTTTTTATACTATTATTCAGTCAAAAACGATATGAATTATAATTAGAAAGTTTGTCAACTTTGATGTACAAGTAACCAAAATAAATAAAACTAAAATATATCGTTTTAGGAGAAAAGTAATAAAAATTAAAACTAACATTTGCTGATAGTGTAAAACAACAAATTTACAAATTGGCTATTTTTGTAAGCATATCATCACTAAAGCTATTGAATAATCAAAAGACGCCGGTAGCAAGCTGCTAAACCTTTTTAAATGATTTCGTTTAAGACTCCTTCCCTTTCTTGTTAATTCTCCGCGAACGATAAGCGATACCGATGTCACTGTACTTTATATAAATTATAATTCAGTTTGCTTAACCGTTATAAACCGAATAATCCTTTTTCCTCTCAGTGGAAATTAAACGACGTTTTTTTTCGAAGTTAAAGACGTCGGAAACGGCACCATACGCTACCTTACTTTGACATTTTTCGAACTGCTGTAGGAATAAACTGGTTTTCAATTAAAATTACATCAAATTTATATTTAAGTTATCTTCAAGTTATGCTTTTGAAGTCTGTTGTCAAGCTGCCTTCCAAGGTTAAAATGGCTGACACGCGTTGAAAATTATGTAGGTATATAAAAAACAACATTTACTCAACAATTTTTTTTAAAACAACAAAAAAAAAATAAACGAGTCAGAAAGATTATATTTTTAGCACAGATTTTTTGTAGAAGTATTTTGGCTTCTTAATAGTGAGTTGTTTAAGTAATTTATACGGAAAATGGAAAGGACCGATCTTTTTTTCCCATAAACAATATTGATTTTTATCAAAACTGTAAATTATCGTTAATATTATTTTAACTCTTAATTTTTTTATATTCAACTAATTAAGTTTGGTAGATTTATTACCTAAAAATTTTTTTCAATGAAGTGCACACAAATGTCAGGTATGCAACTGGAGACCTGTTTGCAAGATGTCTCTCCACTTCTAGATATTACGTTATATACAAATTATTTACTTAGAATTCTGGACATCGATATCGTAACTGAACGTATTTTAATAGATAGGGCGTAATACCAAGTAAATGTTTTGTAAAACACTTTATATGGAAAAAATAGTTATACCCCACCTCACCACGGTTTTTTAAAATCTGATTTTTTCTAGTATCATAACTCAAAGCAAAAAAACATGAAGTATTCCAAGTTTTTAGACTTTTTTTAAATTATGCAATACTTATTTAACCTACATGAGTTTTTTCTACGTTCAAAATTGAAAATAAAAATAAAAAAACGTACTTTAACATTCGGGAACAAATCTGGTGCTATTGTTATTTGGTTTACCGTTTGGTCCATACACTTCAAATCGATATGAATAACTAGGTACCCTCTAATAACGCTTTCCTATGGGAAGAAATAATAGTAATTTAATAGTTAATAGTAGTTGTTTGGTATTTTTTTGTTTTATTTATTTTATATTAGTTACTTGAACATTAAAGTTTATAAAGTATCCAACTATTTTTTTTTTACTTAATAATATTTTAACTTATAGTACTTATTATTTTAATATATATATATATGTATTTTAAAAAGGTCTTACAGGCTTTTTTGAATTGATTGATTGGCATAATTAGGATGGTTTCCGGCAGCGCATTATAACATTTCATCCTTTTATAAAGTAAGCTGTTTTGTGTATTGGCTTTATTGTTTTCTGGTAGTCTGATTGTTTGCATGCCTTTGTATGATGTATGTGAATATCAACACTGTAGATGAATTTTTGAGAAAAATAATGAAA
Source organism: Drusus annulatus (assembly GCA_022651775.1). Lineage (NCBI taxonomy): Eukaryota > Metazoa > Arthropoda > Insecta > Trichoptera > Limnephilidae > Drusus > Drusus annulatus. Next base: position 80,120 of record JAGWCC010000080.1, read on the forward strand.
AAAAATCATGAAAAATAGTTCTACTATAATTTCCAATTAAAACATCCCCCATAATTAATCCAAAGCTCACAACAGAGTGATTATATACATTGATGGTATAAAAACCATTTTAACAAACGAGTTAGCCAAATTAAAATGTCCCGTTACAGATTTACGTTGAAATGTGCCGTCTCAGATTCAGGGTTCAAAATTAATTTAGAAATTCGAGCGGAAATGAAATTTCTCGGAAGTGCCAGACAAGCGTTCAGAATTTGAATGTCGCGCGGCTCAAATACTACTTGATGAAACTTCTCGCTCTCTGATGTTTTAATGTAAATGATTGAACAGATAGACAAACATCATCTTACAAATGTAAGCGCCCTAACTTGATTTAAGGTCTTAACTCCAATCATAGCGGGTTGACCTTTTGTTTAATGTGTTTTTAAAATAGCAAAATAAATAATACACTTTTACGCTTAGTGGTCAACACCCAAGAATACAAACTTTTTGCTTTTCTTGTACAAGCAAAACTACAAATTATATGTGTATTAATTCTATACGGTTAGATAAAAAACTGTCTAAGGTTTCCAGTGAATAAAATTTTAAAACAGTAATCTTTTTAATTCTTTATGAAAGCATACTGGAATTTTATGTGAAACGTTTTAAATCGCCATTTTGGGCTTTAAAACTGCATCTTTTACGGAAATTTTAGTATGTTTTTCATGGAATTTAAAGGATTAAAGTTTAAAAATGTTGTATTGTACAGGAAATCTCAGACAACTACCCATACAAAATATGTCGATAAATTATTTGTAATGTTGCTTGTATTAGAATACTACAATGTAATGTTAAGCGTCATTATTGAGTGCCGACCCTTAAGCTTAAATTAAAATCCATCCTGTTGTAAATATTTTAAAAAGCAATCGTTTATATTACCAAGAATAAATCTTGTTTTATAAAAGATACATGGTATTAAATCAAAAAGAAATAAATGTTTTAGACAATATTATATAATTCAGAATGTTTTGCTAGTAAAATGATCGTTCTAAAACTGAAACATTTTCCTAATTGGACAGTTTAGACAAAATTGTAATATGTAGTTTTCTCTATTATAAACAAACAATATGCTTTGTTGAAATGTGCCCAAAAAAATTTGCAAACAACATTTTTTCTTGGAAAAGTACACAGTTAAATAGATATATTGAATCTCGTGTGGTCCGTGCCGAAAATTACTTTGTGAACTGAAAATAAATGCGTTGTTCTATAAAATTTAGACCGATAAAACTATGTTTATCTCATGACGCTGGACCTCGGTGTTTTTCTGCTGTATTGTGAAGATTTTAGAGGTACATTTAAAAAAAAAAACTCCCTTTTACAGTAAAACACTGCGGTGCCTTAGTTTCTAATAAAATTAATGAGTTGCTTATTTCAATTAAATTTTAATTCTCATTAAAGCGTTATTTATTTATTTTGATATTGATTATTAAAATAGTGTCAATAATCTTTAACGAAAATATTAAACAGAAAAAGCCAGAAACTAAAAAGAATAACGGTCGCGACCGAGACTCGAACTCGGAACCTCTATAGAGCCTCTATCTCTCACTCTCAGAAAGAAATCCGGGAGTAACGCCTCTGCCATTTGAACTACCGCGACCTTATTAGAAACAGGCATAATAATTGAGGGGCTTAGAAGCAAAGGCAGCAATCTTTTTCTTTTAAAATTATTTCTTGGAAAGTTGATTTAACGTTTAATGCACTTTTATTTTGTGAATATGTTGATAAATTTAGAGATCATTGTTTCAAATTGTTCCTAGTTTAATGTGCACTAACATTTTTATACAATTCATTCTCCATTTCTTTGTAATAATCATTCAAAAGTTGACAACGCTACAGAACCGTTTTTGGAGATTGCTGCATTTGCTTCTAAGCCCCTCAATTAATCTCATGCATTATCGTTTTTTTTTTTTTTAATTTCTTCCAATAGAAGCTCCCATCTTTGTAATGGTATAAAAAGCTTAAGCCCGGCACATATTGTATACCTAGAAAGTGTCTTGGATAAACCATCCATTTTTTATTATTATTCTTTTTAGTTTCTTGCTTTTTATGTTTCATATTTGCGTTACAGGTTATTGATATTATTTCATTTTTTTTTTAATTTTACGCCTAGCTGGGCTTTACATAGACGTCAAGTAAATAATACGAACAGCTATCTAAACTACTGTATAAAAAGTATTCAAAACATACAGTGCCATATGTAATAGTAGCAAAAAATAAAATAGAAACTTAACAAATATCCAAATACAAAATACCGGAACCACAGAACTTCGTAACAATAATGTGTAGGATTCAGCAAAGTGCTGGTATAGATTACGCTTCATTCATTAAATATCAACCACGAAATATATCAACAATACTACCGAACTTGTAACCAAGATAATGGATCATATTAGTTAGCGAGTGCGACTGACGGTTGGTTGTGTACTTGTTGCTGAAAAATGTAACATTTATTTTATGTTCCTCGTCGGTAGATGGTTATTATAGTGGCGACGATGGCAGGGCTGTCAATAATGTTGTTAATGACTTTATATAATACAACCAGTTCTGAAATAATTATCTTGTCAGACAACGTAATTATATACAATTAATTCATCAAACTAACATGATTAATGTTTTCTATTGAAATTTTGAGCTGAAAATTTATGAAACTGAGACATCTATCAGTCAAGCTTTGGTTTTACCCATAAACATACAGTACAAGACACGTCATATTCATACAAATCGAACGATACATTTTCAAAGTTCATAACGCTTATGAAAAGGATAGCCATACCAAACAGAACATGTCTGTACGGATGATATAGCTATATGAACGTCTCGCGCTACTGTTATAATCGGGTATTGAGTATCTAGCCAAGTCGAGTACGACGCACGGATACGGTTGTCTCCCACACACTTATGTATTTCTGCATTCGCTATGTCACATTATTTCGGTTGAACAGCTTCCGTTTTTGTGTAGCTATAAACCTACAGTAACGATCTACATTATTAAATTTATCTAAGGTTTCACCAAGGTTTTATTGAAACAAGCCCATTTTTTAGCCTGCATACTATTTTTAATTTAATAATATGGAAACATACAAGTTCTTTATTAGATATAATTATATTACTTTTCAACACAAAGAACACTACCGGAAGCAGCCTAGTGAAAATATTTCCCTAAAAAGTTATCCTGTTGAAAATGGAAGAACAGAAAAGAAGAAGTTATTCATTAAATAATACAATTAATCTTAAACACAAATATGATACTAAAACTAAAAATAACAATTACGACCGAGACATGAACTTGGAACCTCTAACCTATCCGGGAGTAACACTCAATTAACAGTCAATTAAGCCATCAATACATTAAAATGCGGCATTTTTAAACGATCTCATACTTATATTGGATTTTATTAATATTTCATTTTTTCCGATTTTAGGCTGCCCTTTTGGTGATATTCAAAGTTTTAGCCTAACACATATAGGATAAATATCTTTTTTTATTCGATATTATATTATAATAAGAATTACCTTTAAGGCATTAATTCTTTTTTTATTATTTAATGTTAAAATAAACTTAATATTCTAAAACACAACTATGAAACCGAAAAAAGTCAGAAACTAAATGGAACCATTAATCTTTTTAGTTTCTGTTTTTTTTTTCTGTTTAATATTTGTATTTTAGATTATTAATATTGCTTAAAAAATAAACAATAATGCTTTAAAAATTTATTTCAATTTTAATGAGAAGTTATTTATTTAAGTTATAGACAAAAGACTTTATCCTTAAATGAGTTTGGAAACTAGGTCTCTAAATTAAATAAATTTAAGTGAGAGCTGATGTGAAACACCACTAATTTACAATGGCATTACGAACAATTTTCTTGGCCTATAATAAAATCAAGTGTTTTATCTTTCATCTCCTCCATTCTTAAAGCAAAACACAAACGCTTTTCAACTGGTATTCCACCCACATAAATATTGCCCGGTTACATGAATAAAATCTTAAAATTGAAAATTATACATGTAAAATGTAAATAATCCATTCTCTCGCATTTCCCTAACAAAGCGCGTTAAATAAAGCTCGCAGTGCTCGGAAACCTCACAATTTAATAAGAGCTTTGAGATTTATGTCTCTCGCAGGAAGAGTCATTACTTTGGATAAGGGAAGCCCTGTTTATAATATATGGCTTCATCTTTACATGGAGAAAACACTGAGATAAAAGAACTCCTTGCGAGCAATTATTCTTATTATATAAAGATATTCTGGGCCTAATAGCTCGGAATTAAGTGGACGTGATTTCTTTATCTGAGTCGCACTCCAAACTTGGGATTGAGTTTATCAAAACTGTGGAAAATATTATTATTCATGAATTTTCCTTAAGTTGGTATTGGCGATAAACATTTTAAGCTTCTCGCGAGTGGCTAGAATGAAGGTATGTGGAAGTTGGGTGCTTCTAAAATGGCACTTTAAATATATTTCAATGGGGTACCTACTTAATGGGTTTCACCATTATGAGAAAGATTTATGTTTTAATTTTTTTTATTTAAGGGATTCTATTGGTCATTGAAACCTATTTTTTTATTTTATTTTCAAGAGTTCCAAGTGCTCCCAACCGTCTGAAGCCAGTGAGACTATGCCATCGCCAATTGGGATATGTTGTAAGGCTGGAGGTTGTAGGGAGGGGAAGGAGATGGGGAAGAGAAAGGTTGGTAAGTACCTGGCTATGCAGATATGGTCACCAAACACGGCTAAAGTTATTTCAAACAGCGTTTCAATTCTAAATGGTGGTATTTACCAGTGCGATACTTCTCTACCAATCTTAAAAGTTACTTTTTTACCAACAGCTGTTTTGATTTATCAACGCAAATCAGTTTGTATGACATATTTTTTTTGCGTTGAATATAATCCTTCGTTAAAGGTTTCCCTTGAAAAAATACCATTCAAGCAATGTGGTCTCTAGTGTATTTTTTTTACTTTTTCTCCGTAGCGCATTTGTTAAATGACCTGGCTAAATGAAAATAGCTTTAATTATATATAGATCAAAAGAATATATATATAAACTAACTAACAATAGATTTCACTGTTTAAGAGTTTCGCGGTCTTAAAAAATCAGCCTCTGTTTTATGGTTAAATTTTCATTTATAAATAGAACACATACACTTTGTTTTTAACCACTTTTTTATTTAATATTTTGTCTACCGGTTTCGGAAGTACCCTTCCATCATCAGGACAATATTAAATTAATCTTTAGATAATAACTTCATCTCTTCTGGAAGAAACATATGTGGAGATAAATTCTGTACACGATCAAAAAATGTATGTTTTGAAGTATCTGGAGAATGTATATTGATTATATGAATATATATTTTCATTTATTTAAAATTCCAATATTTCAATAATATGTTTCACTTTTTTTCAAATTTGTATTCAGCATCTTATAAAATTACAAAGGTTATTTTTTTTGTTGATAAATAAATGTAAATTGCTTATTTCTTACCGTTATTTTAACTGAATTAAATTTGAACTCAATTGAGTTGCATAACTTTATGAGTAGCTTGTTTAAATTTATCCTCTTGTAGCGAACTTTACTTTTGAGAGATAACTTTTAGTTCCACTAACAGCTTTTACTCGTACGTACATTATGCATGAATGTAAGTAGAAAGATCCTTCCTATTTGTATGTCGAAACACATATCTTGATATATTCAAAGAGACTTGAATTTGAACAAGAGTTATTTTGAACACTGTCGGAAACTGTGTTTTGGTTTTGTCTATCATTCCTTATTTACTTGATTCTTCTTTTCTCAAAGTTTTGGACAGGTTTCAGACTGTTTTAAAAGAATTTCGTCTTGAAAACATTGGGTTGCAAATGCATCTTATTTTAAAACCAGTAGGAGCCAATACTGCAGTTCCTACGACAAAGTCTTTCAGTTGCAAGAATAGAATAATTGGTTGATATTTTGTAGCGTCCCTGAGATTTCAACCAATAGTGCTTTAATCATTCAAAAACTTTCTTAGAAGGGGGATTATTCCGTATTTATCCTGATCTTCTTATAAATAATAATCATATTTTTGTTTACTTTTCCATCCCTCCTTTTTAAAATTTTGATGTTGGTATACATGGCCTGTTCAAAAGAAAAGGTGAATTTTGAATTTTCGCGGGCTGTGTACATTCGACTTTATTCTTTGATCCATTTTATCAAAACTAAAAAATCTAAAAACACACAAACATGTGACTAACCTTTCCAGTTGTCAAAAACAAACCACTAATCCAAAATGGCTGATAATGCTAGCATATGATAAACATATGTGTACCAACATAATAACAAAAAAAAATCGATAATCGAATGTACACAGCCCGCGAAAATTCAAAATTCACTATTTCTTTTGAACAGGCCTCGAATAAATGCATTTCCACTTAACCTAGTATCAAATAATACTAAATAATCAAAAAATTACCAGAAAATTGTTAGGCATTTGTCAATATTAGAGGAGAATATATTATTGAGTCGTACATTTTTTTAGTACATAAACAACTATTCATTTTGTTTTGCTATTTAGATAAGGTTAGGTTACATGGCATCTCGTCAACTATTTTTGAACAATAAATGATAATTAAAATTCTCTTTTTTTTTGTGCAACTGTTGTTTTATTTTGGAGAAAATTATATTATTGTGTTGAAAAGATTTCTATACGATAAACATAACTTTACTAAGAATCTTAGAGATATGCAAACTCATGCAAATAAAAGGTAATTCATAGAAAAATGGGCTGAAAATTAAAATGACTTAGGTACATTAATCAAAATATTGACATTCAACCACAAAACTAGTAGTGTCAAATGGAAATGAAAAAAGATATGCAAAAAAAATTTAAATGTATTTTGCTACGCTACAGAGGGTAGGTATTTTTATCAAGGTTCTATTAATTAAGAAGTGATCATCTAACGTTAGAAGAAAGTTTAAAAACTCGGTAGGGGTAGGTGTGTTGATGAAATAGTCAAATAACAAAATATGGCTCTGGTACCATATTAACGTAATTGCTACATGCTGATAAAATTTCACAACTTACAAGAATATGGACTAGCCAAATAGATGGACAAAAAATGAGTTAATGCTATAGACACTAAGCTTATCTGAAGAGCGGAAATAAAAAGCCACAAAGACATCAAAATGCATGAATAAGAAGGCTACCTACACTAAGCAATAATTTTAAGCAGAATTATCGTTTCATGTTTATAACAGGTTAAACTGCAAATGTTTCCTAAATATGAAGTTTTTTTCAATTAACGAAAAACATCAAAATTTGCTGCCGCTTTTTTTTCTTTTCCTTTTCACTTGCGCTGTGGAATTGGAGTTATTAGAATAGCAATTAGAGTTGTCGCTGGAGTAATTCAATCATATTTTATTTTGAAAATTATACTTCGAATTATCGTTAATGTGACTTCATATAAAAAAGTTTTCCAACTTTCACAATTTTATAATATATCAGCCTCATGTCACAAAACCCACAAAACGTTTAACAAATTAAAATATATTGTTATTTATCTGTTTATTTTTTAAATTTAAATTACTTCACTTTAGCTAAATTAAAAAAAAAATAATAATTTTAACGCATTCCGAGTACGTGGGTTCTTACCGAAACAAATTATATTATGATGTCATGTTCCAAATTAGAAACTTCAAAATTGTCAAAAAACAAATGTTGTATTATTTTAAAACTTTATTTTAAAACTAACTTACTCTGGGTAAACATTGGGTGTGATATACAGTCGATTTTAAAACACAAACGAGAGTGATCATTTTATCACACTCGCTCGTAAAGTATTTAGATTTATATTTTCGTAGAAAGCAATACTTTGTGGATTGACATATTTAATGAAAATGAAATAATAACTTTGTATAAACCATTGATTTCATTTTATTTTTTATTACCGACCGGTTTCGCTAAGCCTAAGCATCATCAGGATGCAACATTAAACCAAACAAAAAATACATAGTGAAATTTTATGAGTATACGGGAAATATACCTAATATTGGACCATTGGACAATTTACCTAATTATTGAGAATATGACTATAAATTTTAATGGCTTCCTTTATTTATAGCACTTCTCAATTATTTAATCTGTTGCCATGATCATTTTTGTGAAGAATATGAGCACCAGTGCTTTTATTGAAAGTATGATTTTTATAAATAAGATGATATTATTAAACATAGGGTTGGTCATATAAAATTCAAATTAATATCAGGGGTCTTAAACAAAATGATTTTGTAATTTCTCTATTTATCGACCCCTTTGAATAACAAGGTATCATCTGACACGGCAATGCCATGCGATAATAGGCTCCATAGAATGCTACTTTAAAGTTTATTGTCGCTTGACAGTGTGGTATCAGATGAAGCCTTGTTGTTTGACGACCTCCATAATCGAGTAGTAATTCGCTTGACTACGAATCCAAAGGTCGCAGGTTCAAACCCGGTGTGTGCTAATAACTTTAATTTAAATAATATGTGTCATAACACATTTAATTCATACATATTATCAAAAAGTATATTTGCGACACGTTCCAGAGTGGTAGATACTTTAGTATCCACCATTCCGAATCGAAACGTTGCCTGAAATGGCTGTTAGCCGTGTTTGGTGACCAGATCTGAATAGCCAGGTACTTCCCAACCTTCCTTTTTCCCATCTCTTTCCCCTCCTCACTACCTTCAGCCTCACAACATACCCAAACTGGGGATGTCACAGTCTCACTGGCTGTAGATGCTTGGGAGCAGTTGGGACTCTTGTGCGGTATTCACTCTAAGAAATAAATAAAAATATACTTAAAAATTAGGATTCAATGACGGGTAGAGTCCCTTAAACAATTAAAAAAAACGTAAATCTTTCTCATAATGGTGAAACCCATTACGTAGGTGCCCCATTGAAATATATAGAACGTGTCATTTTAGAAGCATCCAAAGTCCACGTTATGACCTTTATACTTGCCACTCAAGAGAAGCTCAAAATATGTATCGCTAACACCAACTTAAGGATAATTCATGAATAATAATATTTTCCACAGTTTTAATAAATTCAATCCCAAGTTTAGAGTGCGACTCAGATAAAGAAATCACGTCCAAACGAGCTATTATATCCTTATATAATAAGAATAATCGCTCGCCAGGAGTTATTTTATATCGGTATTTTCTCCATGTAAAGATGAAGCCATTTATTATAAGCTTCCAAAATTCCAAGGGGTCGATATGTCAAACCACAAAACGATTGCTTTCTAAGAAAGCATTTAATTTTTTTCGTCCTTTTGTTACAAATCAATTATCAGGCCCTAAGGATATGTCTCTTGTGACGAATGCACGAAGAATTCCTTAAAACAGTAACTAATAATAATATTTTATCTCGAAGGGTAAACGGTTTTCTGCTTCCGCGTTGTTTCCATTACTTTGACGGTAAAAACAAACTTTTTTCTTTATTGCGTAATAAAGAAAGTGGTGATCTACATTTTCCCTTCGCCCAAAACATTCCGCCCCGAGTTGACGCAAAATCTTTCAAAGACGGCGAAGTTTTCCTATCTCTGCCCGGCCGTCGCAATACAATACTCGAGAGCGGCTTTAGAGCTATAAAAATAACTTTATAGACGTTATTTATTGCGCATTGTCGGGACCGAAAATAATTTCACGAACATTAGCCGGGGAAAGCGGGCTTTCATTATGAAAATGTTTTCGCCGCCGCCAAATACGACGCCAAATTTGACGACGTCCGTTTGTGGGGGATCCGAAATGCGGGCTCAAAGGTCACGATTCAAATTCCGATGGAGTGCCAAAATGATTAGTTATTACCTTGGATTAACAATGTATGGAGAGAGAGCTAATTCTTTTTACCCAACCTATACAAATTTGGGATAAATCACTTTCTCCGGGTTTTAAAGAAAGAGACAGCAAAATTTCCTAAATTATCACACCGCTTTAAAGTATTGTAAGGATGTTCTTCGTGTCCCACGTCTCCGTTAACTTTGCCCACACGGTTTGATATGCGAAATGAATGGACACAAGTCAATAGTTTTTTTGGCCATATCCTATATTTTTGTTTATAACAATACTGTGAAAAAGTGGTTATGCGAATAAAGAAAAATATTACGTCGACATGTGCTACGAATGGATGTATAAATACTCTAGTCCTAGTCATAGACACGCCCAGGTCTAGTCGAGTCCGGCAAAACTCATCAAAACTGATTACAGCTGCGCTCTCTCGTCGAAGTGTTTTATGGAACACATCGGTTCTAGTCGGCCTCCATGGTCGAGTGGTAAGACGTTCGACTTTGAATCCAAAGGTCGCGGGTTCAAACCCGGCGTGCGTTAATAAGTTTTATTCAATTAATGTGTGTCATAACACATTTAATTAATTAAAAATAATATAAAACATATTTGCGGCACCAGATTGGTAGATACTTTGAGTATTGCCCCGGTGAAAGACTGCCATTCGGAATAGAAACGTTGCTTGAAATGCCTTTAGCCGTGTTTGGTAACCAGATCTGAATAGTCAGGTTCATCCCTAACTTCTTCTTACTTATCTCCTTCCCCTCTTTACTACCTTCAGCCTCCAATTGGGGATGCCATAGTCTTACTGGCTCATATAAATGTATGCATATTTAATATTCACTATAAATGAATAAATACCGCACACGACAAATTGCTCCCAACCCTCTAGAGCCAGTGAGACTAAGGCATCCCCAATCGGGGTATGTTGTGAGTCTAAAGGTGGTGGGGAGGGGAGCAAGAGCGATGGGCAAGAGGAAGAGGAAGGTTGAGAAGTACCTGGCTTCAGATCTGGTCACTAAATACGGCCAAAGCCATTTCAAGCAACGTTTCGATTCTGAATGGTTGTCTTTCACCAGGGCGATACTAAGAGTATCTACCACTCTACCTTGTTTCGAAGGCGTTCTTTTAAATATCCAGATTTCAATACCATCTCAAATTATACAGAAAACATAACAACGAACTGTTCGGTTTCTTAGATTTAGTTTTTGGTCACGGTTGCAGAAAAGTTTCTTCATAACACGTATATTTTTGGCAGTATCCAAAACATCGTACAGTGGGTTCAATTTATTTTATTGCATACGATGAAGGGCTTTTCTTTTGTATTCAAATCCAATGGGCAGAATATTCCATGTAACGAAAACTCTTTCTCTTCAAGAGAAAGTATTGAACAACAAAATGAAGGATTGGATTTTTTTGCAAAACTTTTGTTTCTCTTATCTTGAAACAAGGGCTGGTTCGAATAATGAATTTTTTCAAAGCACCCTCATCTTTATATATTTTTTAAATAAATGTAAAACAAAAGTTATCTCTACTGTCTGTCAAGCATTTCTTGTCAATGTGCCGGAATCATCACAAAAAATTAAGGATTTCTTGGTAAAAGCATCAAGAAAGGAGCTTTTTCAAACGTAAAATAAAAGTTAAGCTTTTTCTTCGTTTGACGCAAAGTTAGTGATAAGCTTGTTTCGCCGTAAAAATAAGAGATTGTGAGCTGATATAAGCACCGTAAAAAACATATAAGTACTCAAATTTGGTGACCTTCGTCAAAGAGTCGAAACCGCCTTGGCACTGGAATTTAGAGGTCACGGTTAGAGACTTGACGAGAGGATATAAAAATAAAGGTACTTTTTTAATGATTTCTCTCAGATTCACCCTGGTAAAAGAGCATGATACAGAATATAAATAAATGAGAATGAAGTAATTTCTTTGTATAAAACCAAAGATTTAATTTTAATTTGTATGACCGACCAGTTTCGCTTGGCTTAAGCATCGTCAGGGTATAAAATGAAATTAAACAAAAAATACATAGTATGTGGTTAACAAAAAACAGAGAGAGAACACAATTTAAAAATTAACTAACTAACTAACTAACAATCACGCCGTTTCACCGCAGGGGTAGGCAGAGAGGACGGACCGCCATACAACTCTGTCTTGGCACACACTTCTTGCTTCATTTGCATTCATTCATCGTCTCATACATACTCTTCTGTTATTCTGACTCTTCACATGACCCGATTCAAGTATTTGATTTACTTGATCGTGCCATGCCTTTCTCGGGCGTCCTCGACTTCTTCTTCCATTCACTTTTGCATCATATATTCTTTTTACACTCCTTTCTTCGTTCATTCGCTCCACATGCCAAAACCATCTAAGCGTCCCTTTCTTGATCCTATCCATTACGCAGAGAACAGTAAGAACACAAAAGAATAACATTTAAATTATAAAAAAAGTAACAGAAATAAAGAGACAGATATGAAAAAAAAGCAAAACTTCAACTGACAAATTAAAAAAGAATAGTTAAATTAAACGATGCTTTTATTGAAAGTATGATCTTTTTCAATAAGATGATTGGTGAATTCTGAAAAACCGTGGTTATTTAAACTTCTAAAATGTTCTTTGATTCTAGTATTGATAAACGGGTTGTTTTTTCAATATAAAACGCAAAACAATCGCAACAATTTAATTTGAAAAATCACGAGTGACTTAGTTTATCATTTTTATCCTTAGAATTTATTTTAGCTATTGCTTTCTACGAAAACAAAAAAATAATATCAATAGTGCGTGAGGTAATCATATCGATATTGACGGCCTCCATAGTCGAGTGGTAAGACGCTCGACTACTAATCCAAAGGTCGCGGGTTCAAACCCGGCGTGCGCCAATAACTTTTATTTAATTAATATGTGTCATAACACATTTAATTAAAATAAAAATAATAAAAGGGATATTTGCGGCACGTTTCATAGTGGTAGATACTCTAAGTATTGCCCTGGTGAAAGACCACCATTCAGAATTGAAATGTTGCTTGAAATGGCTTTAGCCGTGTTTGGCGACCAAATCTGAATAGCCAGGTACTTCCCAACCATCCTCTTCCCAATATCCTTCCCCTCCCTAGAACCTTCAGCCTCACAACATACCCTATTTGGGGATGCCATAGTCTCACTGGCTCTAGAGGATTGAGATCAGTTGAGACTATTGTGCGGTATTCTTATTAAAAATAAAATAAAATATCTTTACTAATTAACAGACATGTATCTGAAGAGCCACATTTTTCTTAGAACCTTTATATTTTTATCTTCTTTCTCCACTTTTAGTCAACCTCACAACATTTCCAAATTTAAAGATGCCATGGCGCTATAGTTCTGGGCAATTGGAGCAGTTTAAAATGAATGTATTTTGAAAACATGGCAAAGTTCCATTTTATCATGTTTTTCATATTTTTTAATGTATGTAATGAAATTACAGACAAAACTTTATTTGGAAATGCAAAACTTAATGCTAGAAGAAGTTGAGGACGCCAGAGGAAGACACGGACACTGTCTACCTATATGGAAACGGCGTTATAATCAATAAGTTGTAAATGACCTTTTTGCAAATTCACATAATAACACCAATTTTCCTTAAGAAATAAAAACTAATAAAACATACTCATGAGGAATGTTTTCTGTCTTAATCAAAAAGGAAATAATATTGTTTTGAATATGACAAGTAAACCAAATTCAAAAGTAAACATTTTACGTCACGAGCCTAGGTAATTTTATCCCAGATCTTCAAGATTAAAAAACGATTTACGCATATTGCGAGGAGGTCAAAAATATAGCCTGAAATTTGTTTCCTTACGGTTGGTTTTATGTCTGCAATACACCATCCTTAAGTACTTGTTTAACCTTTGCTTATCAGTACTACCAAATTAGAATACTGTGAACTTTAAATCACCATTCATTTGGAATCTTTATCGCAATCTCATACAGTATCTCCCTCCGTGTTTGGTAAACGTATCAGAAAATAGCAGAGATTTAAGAATCTCCAGCCTGCTATCAGCCTCCGTGTTTGGGGATGTTAACAACGGGAGAATACAAATTTACGCAAATTACTCAGTTGGAAACAAAATACGAGGTTTTTCTTCGGCGCACAGTGGGTCGGAAAACGAATTTTGAAGCCCTTTAATGTTCAACAAAAAAAACTTTTATCATGATAATAGATAACTGAATAAAAAAATATCGTCACTGGAAAGGCACAAGGGCTTAAGCGACACTTTGATCAAAAATGAGTTAAACATACAGTTTTGATCTGAAGACTCTTGTGGCCCTTTAGCTATCTAAAATATATTTACCATTTGGGAGAAGGCTTGACTAAAGCGAGACAAGTTGGAGATTTTTTGTCGCTTTAGGTAACTTAGTGAGAACACTGAGTTACCTGAGTTCAATTTTTTTTCAAAATCCAATCATGTACTGAAGACTTATGAATTTTATTGTAAATCAAAAAAAAACTTTAAAGTGCTCTGATGTACACTTTCCGAAATTGCGCTTTAGCCCTTTTGCCTTTCTGGTGACGATAAACATACTAATTTTGCTAACCAACAAACCTAACCTCACGTTTCCTCTCTTTCTCACGTACTGCACCAAAGTACCAACTATATGAAATGAGTGGTAAGGAAAAGAAGATAAGAAATAAAAAAAGTTTAGAAAGAATTAGGCTATTCAGGTTTGATCACTTAACAATTTTAAATTTTTCACGTTTATATTTTGAATGGTGGTCCTATATCCAGGGCTACTGAGATACTGAGAGTATCTACCAATCTACTTTACTGAAGTATATGAGCTATTCAACATTGATTCAATCACTGACATATACTGCTATATGCAGTTTACACTCGATTTGTTAGATATCTAATATTGTTATTGAGTCAAAACAAGTATTATTTTAAGTACCAATTTTTTTTATCCCAACAAATAAGAATAATCCGATATTTATTTGCTTATCCATTTAATAAGTGTAATAAATATATCTGAATGATATTTTGGACTTTGCAAATTGTCCTACTGTGCGTGGGTAGAGAAATGTGAATGAGACCCTACGTGAGTCGACGCGAATTTACGTGAATCTACGTGACTCTTCTGTATATTGACGTTTCTCGGATTTTCTGAGTTAGGATCAAGTTGGAGCAGTTCAGTGAAGCGTGTCTATTCGGGTACGATTTCAATAATGAAACTGAAAACTGTAGAAAATCCTCCGCTGGTAGTAAAACTAATGGAAGGGATAGTGAAAGGAAGTATGTTATTAAAAATCCAAGGCGCTGGATGATCTTTTAAAGCAAGTAATTAAACTAAATATAGTTTCTACGAATAACGTATTAAAATATACAAATAATAGTACCTGCATTAAAAAAACGAAATACTTTTTATGGTAACATTAGATAGTTCAAATAAAGTCAAGTTGTTTTACTTTTCTATCGTAAGAAGTTCACAAAAATACAATTTTCCTTTCTGTTTTTTATATTAACAATATTCATATCAAGACATTGGAAAAATCATTAAGGTGATCCTTTTATACATTTTAAAATTAATATTTCTTTTATGTCATCCAGAAATTTTTCCTTACCTTTGGTTGTTGGGTGAAATTTTAAATGGGACAACATGTAATTTAAAATGTCAATTGGCAGTTTCAAATGCACACATTTCAAGAAAAAACTTCAAATTGTTAATAATTAACAAAAAAGTTATATTTTTACGTACTCTGGCTGTGTGTGGGTAATAGAGAGTAAACATATATTTAAAAAGTCAATTAACAAGTTGAACATTAAAAATAAAAGTGTTGAGACATTTCTGGCATAAAATACACAGTAAAAATTTAAAGTGAAAATCTTTAATTACCTTAAAAAAACTCTTAATGTGCGAATAAATTGAATCAACATTAATTCTATAAATTAAATAACAGAATTGAAGTATTTTGAATTTAAATAAAGTTTAATTTATTCGGTTTTATTTAGAATTAATAGTAAAAAAAAATCGTAATGAAAATATAAAATATATATCGTATTGTAGAGATTTTGACCGAGCCAGGTTACAAATATATATATATATATTTTTTTTCTCTTTCCTATGTGATTAGAGGTGCATAAATGAGGATATATTCTTTTTCCCCGGTGAGTGGTAAACGGGTTGCCTTTTGCTAATGTAGGGGTATTTTTTGTATATACTCGTATGTTTATTTGACCGGTCGGTAGCTGAGTGGACAAACGCGTCGGAATCCCACCCGGGCACGTGGGTTCAATTTCTCTGCTGGCCAAGTCTGTCATCATTGCACAAGCCACATTTTCCGCGTATTATAATGGTAGTAGGAGTTTTTTTTTAAATATTGTCAAGTTATTCGTAACTCGGCAATGTTTGTCTTTCTTTAAAAAAAAAAATGAGAACTTAAAGTCAAATTTTATAGACTGTGTTTTGTGTGCTTATAGCCGTCTTTTATTTAGGCCCACTCATCAAGTTTAGGGAGGGAATAAGATGGAATATAAAATTAATCTGTAAAAGCTATATTAAAGATAAGCAATATTGTAATAAATTTTATTTAAATATGTCAGATGAAAATAAAAGTGAAAATAGATTAAATAAATTTCCTCTTCGTTTGAGTGAGGAAAATATTTTTCTCTTACAAAATATATTAGATATAAATTTTACAAAACCACACATAATTATAATCGAAAGTGCATTGTTCATCCACGCGCTCCAAGCAATCATCGTTGACAGCTTTATTAAAGGTTATTCATATGTGATTTGTATCTTCTCTTCCAAATACCAAGGGTTCAAATTAACTACCTAATTCCCACCAATATTATATAAATGTATACGAATTCGCAAGTTGTAGATACGTTTATTACTCCTATGTGTGAAACCAGAGAGAATTATTACATCAATCATCATTAGTTTATCGCAAATAACTTTATTCGGTACCCATTTAATAAGATAATCCCCGGCCGAATTCTTTTCTTTCGCCGTGACTTATCTGCTCATCATCGCCTCATAATATGTTATTATTGGGTAATAATATTTTCTCATCAACCATATTTTATTAACAAGAAAAAAACCTTTGCTTGTGTATAAAGCCTGGCCATGTTTTATTATTATTAAAACGAATATCCTGGCGCTGGAAATCTCCCTTGTAGCAAAATTGGAAAACGAAGCAAGAACATTACATGTGAGGGAAGTTATAATTTCCTTTGTTTTTTGATTTTAAATTAAGTTTCTTCTTTTGCTTCTGAACGCATTAAAGCACTCATTGAATTAAACATATTTTAAAACCTACAGTTACATTTCTGACGCTATGGAAAAATGTGCAAATATCATATTTGAACTGGCACATTACGTTGTTTCAATGTGAAATACGAGTTTTTTGTGTGTTTTCGATAGTTTCTAAATAATTAATTTAATTTATAAAGATGATTTTATTAAACAAATTTTTAACTTTATTTTACTTTTATTTTTTGACTGGACCGGTTTCAGCCTATGACGGCCATCTTCAGACTAGTACAAGTTGTTGTTAACCTACGAAGACAGACTGCAAGTCGACCACATTATATTAAGCCACGATAAGCTATTCCTCAACTAATAATTCCTTCTCTGATGATCCATTGTTTTATCCGAACAATCTTTCTCTTCTAGCCTCTCCAAGCTGGCCAACACTTGTCTATGAAACAATGTCTAGTTAACCTAATGGTGTGGTACCGGATAGTTGGGCATCTTAATGGTTTCGTTCTTCCCCGAAAAGGCAAAATTATCCCTTTTAATCACATGTTGTGTTACTTTAAGTAGAGCAAAAGTAGTTAATTTCCTTCATTACCTTAATGATACATTATGCTTGTTCAAGAGACTGGGTCGTTAATGATAAAAGGTTTAATCTAGATTCTGCTCTCTCAGGGGATGAAAATTTTGCATATGACTCTTTCAATCATTACCTCGCCTGCTCTCAATACATGATTTCCTTGCGATACAGGTACACCACAATTACCCTTATTTTATAATAAAGACAAAAATATAATAAAAAAAATGAAAATAAAAATAAAATTTAAAAAATAATTAAAAACTTTCTGAGAATACTTGTTTTTTCGAAATCGAATAATAATAATAATAATAATGATAAATGGTTAACTTTTATAGCGCCGTTTTTGTGGGAAAATCACCTCAAGGGCGCTTTACAAATTAATTTATCTAACCTATAATTTATCACTTAAGCTTATAACTAATAACTTACAGTTAAGATTTATTACTAATGGCTTACACCTAATATTTTCAACCAGTGACTTACAATAAGGACTTATAGCTTGTAACTAACAGTGAAATAGATGCTAACATTAAAAACATTCATATTTACACATACAATAAAAGTAAGAACAAAACTTATAACCAACTTATTACCAAATTATTTACAACGTGAATGATTCCATCAACCACATTGCTATTATTTACAAAAAAAAATTATGAAATACTGTTGTGTTTACAATACTTAGAACACTCACTGTCAATTTACACATACAGTGTTATACCCATATCTGAACATTTTTTCATAATTTATGATAACGATCATGATTTAAGATCTGTTATACATTATTTTTTTCGTTATTATATTACGTTAGGGAATTTAGTGTAAAACGCACTTGAGGAGAACTATCACAAAACTATATGCATTCACTGTTATTATAATTACTCTTTTCTAAAAGGCCACATTTAAAATTTTCCGATTTAGTTTTACTTGGTATAGACTTGAGCTTACATGTGAGACAGTCGAAGGCACCCACCACTTTCCTAGACCATTTTAATACTAGATCTCTAGACTCTCTTTCAGTTCTTATGTAAAGACTTTACTTATTTTAAACTAAGTTACTTTTCAGATTTATAACGCTCCCGACTGTTTCTGCACAGCACACCGTAAATACACGCAAACAAATAATATTATTGGGAAAATCGTTTGGTTGAATAACAAATTTTAAGTATTTATTAGTCACGTTTCAGCAATAGGGTCGGAAGGGATTTTCCACTTATTTTCCACCCCTCTTCTTAAAATATGTGATCAGCTGTCAAAAGTCATACTTGCGTCTTAATATACCTACTCAAAAAGTCAAAGAACTAATACAATTTAGTTATTTGCTAATAATTTATTTTTTTAATATTTCTGCGGAACAGAGTGGTGAATGCAATACTCGAATCCAAAACACCATATTGGTATATAATATGTGCTCGGATAGAGCTTTGTACACCATTCAAAGATGGCAGCCAAATCGGAAGAAAAATTGTGATAAATTATGTGTATAATTTTTAAATGAAGAATAAGATCGATTAAAATGTCGGTTTCTTATAAGGTATCAGTGGCTGAATTGGCAGAAGCGATACTCCCGGATAGAGAAGAGGTTCCGAGTTTTAGTCTCGATCGCCACCGTTTTATTTTTTTCTGTTTCATAATTTACGTTGAAAATTATTGATATTATTTCAATTATTATGTTAAATATAATATGACATATATTTATTTCAACTCATATTGTATGAAATAATGCATTAAAATATAAAGATACATTTGGGCATGCCAAGATGTGCACCGGCTACATCTGGATCTGATGCTAAGGCTCTTGACCGCTCGGCAACGGAGGTCATCAAAAAGTTTATCAGTATTTAAACACGAAACTTTTGAAACCCCTATACTATTAATAAGAATAACTAAAATAAAATGTCGACGGCCCAGCCTATGGTACGGCGTACAGTGACTGAAACTTTAATATCGCTTTTGACATTAACTGTTCCTAGATATTTTAATATTCTTCGCGAAATTGAATCATGTCTAGTATCGTCTGAGACTTAATAACTTCAAAATACGCCTTTGTTATAACACCCAGAATATTATAATATAATATTACCACGGTAAAAAGATTTTTAATTCATCAAAGTAGCTCACAACTTTTTTATCGAAACTGTTATTCGTGGAAACTTGATTTTTTTACGATTTTTATAACAATTTGTGGGAAATGTTTCTGTCATTAGTGACAGTATTTTTAATGCAAAGTGAGAAAGTTCGTTTTACGTTGAAAATTTTTCTCAATCGTCGTCGATTTAAAATTAAAAAACTTCCAAAGCAACGACCGATTCCATTTTTTGTTTTTAGTTTTCTATGGTGTATCAAAACAATTTTTTTGAACCTTCTTGTCTCACTGTTTTTTATTCCTTTTCCAGTATTTTAAAACGTTCATATTATAATTTCGTTTGGTAATATTTAATATTTATTTAATTTTTATCTTCATTTGTTTTCTTCAGAAGCTATATTTACTTACTACGCCTGGTAGTTTGGTAATTTAAATTTTGGTAAAAAATAAATGGTTTTATACATGCAGGTCTCTTAATAAAATTGAGTAAATGAATAATGAAATTATGTTATTTTGTTTCAGATTGGAGATTTCCACAGAAGGGATACAAGAAGTGAAAATTAAAATGTTCGTTACGTACTACAAAACACAGTGTAAATGTTTCAACAATAATAGGTTTCATTAGAGTCTATAATATAAACATGAGAAAAAAAATACAAAGATAGTGAAAATTTGAACAATTTACCAGAAAATAGTAAAGTGTTGGTGAAATAGAGAAATAAATCATATATTTAAAAATTGTTTGTCCTAAAATCTTTAATTATCGTAGTGTTTTAACTAAAATGTAAATAAAACCATTAAAAAATGGCAGTGAGTGTCGGATATAACGTGGGAAGTGTAAAAAGTTACAGTGGAAAGTACTACCTAAATCGCAAATCATTAAGAGATGTGTGCAAATTTTTATCTTTGTTAATCTTCTCACTTTCGATAATGACTCGTAGTGCTAGTGGAAACCTATACAATATAAAGGGCGGTCGCAACTCGATGCTGCGCACCCGAGTGATATCAACCAGGTATGGAAAACTTCAAGGAGTGATTCTGCCGATGGATCAACATAAGTTTCTGAAGCCCGTGGAGGTGTATTTGGGAGTACCCTATGCAACGCCGCCTATCGGGATTAACAGGTAAATTATAATTATTATTACCCACTAAAAGCATGAAGAATTAATCATCGTGTTAAACAGAAATATTTAAACTAAAATTACAACAACT
The DNA here is from genome assembly GCA_022651775.1 of Drusus annulatus. NCBI lineage: Eukaryota > Metazoa > Arthropoda > Insecta > Trichoptera > Limnephilidae > Drusus > Drusus annulatus. The sequence goes on from JAGWCC010000080.1 coordinate 101,070, forward strand.
GGTCTAAAGCAGTCAATTCTTAGAGCAACACAATTATCGGCTATGAGAAGGCTGATAGAACCTAAGCGCAACTTAAAATGCTAAGTTTGGAATTCACGCTTTCAGAGTATCGGGGCTTAAGGCTTTGAATAAACTACCTCCCGAAATAAGATGCATAACGAGCCAAACAGAATTTTAGTACACTGAAAATCTATATTTTCAGACTCTCATAACCTTGAATTCAAGATACTTTTAGTATTGCTTTTATATTCTAATAATTCATTAATTTTGCTAATTTTCCTTGCATAACTGATATATTTATTTATTTATAAACTAACGAACTATTGTCCAATAACAACAAAAATACATTATACTAAATAGGAAAAAAGAGCAACAGAGAAAAAAACAGCACATACATAATATTAAATGAAGCAATTACAAAAATAGGACAAAATAAACATAAGAAAGAATATTCAAATCAAAGCCGAGGTTAAGTCAAAGTTTCGGTGAGTCGTAAAAAATGACAAAAACCATTTAGACTGGTACCAAAAATTACAAGATCATGGCTTTAGTTAACATGTCTCGATATTCTCGACAGTGGAGAATGATACCCATAATTAGTAGAGTGATGATTGAGGAACAGCAATTCAATGTTTCTGGGGAATATTGAACCGGATGAGTTGCAACAAAGAAGGTGAGTCAATTATGCAATAAATAATTCTGAAAATTCAAATTAAATCGAAGTCTTTCCTACGCTTTTCTAACAAAGTAATTTCTAATGTTTGTTCAATTTTATCGTATGAATAATCGCCTCTTTCTCGCCCTAATCTCTGTTATGTTCCCATAATCTTAGTCTTTCCTGCGCTTTTCTAATGAATACATTTTCAATGTTTGTTCAATTTCGTCATGTGAAATTAAAAATGTAATCTTAAACACGTACGTTGCTTAAAGTAAGGTAACGTGTAAAATACACAGAAATCTTTAGGCATATCAAAAGATACTGGGATATGCTTTTATGTGATTGGAAAGAGATGATGGTTATGACAGAGAAATACTGAGATATGTTGCCGTCGGTTTATACATCAGGCGTCACGCGAATCAAAAATGTGTCCCGGGGGAACTGATGAAGTGGACACTCTTCAACAATATGTTTTACGATTTGCACTTGTCCACATTCACACAATACTGAATTATTCATGTGCACCAATTTTTCATAACGTTTTTACAGGGATTGTGCCATTTTCTTTGCAAATAATTTCGCACTGAGGAGATAAACCGATAGAATTTGGGTATGGGCGTGTCTTTGCTCGAAAAAGGGTCACTTTTATCTAACTTCTGTAAAGTTGATCATTTTTTTTTTCTTGAATAGATATTCGATATCATTGGCCTATCTGGGGCCTAGGAGCCAAAAGGTCTTAAGTGATTAAATCAGTTTGTTTTCAAATTGTAATATCATAACTTTAGGGATTTTCTGGTTAGTGCAATATACATTTATATAATATAATAACATCAACAGAACTTTCGATTCTAAATTAAATTTTCTCTCACATATCAATATAATAACAAGTAAAGGTTTAAAATTGCTAGGCTTTATTCTTCGAAATGCCAATGAATTTAAAAATATTTCTACATTGAAAATCCTGTACTCTTCACTAGTTCGAAGTCAAGTCGAATATAATTCTTCTGTCTGGTCCCCTCACTTTAAAATCCACTCTGATTCCATTGAAAAATTGCAACATAAATTTCTAAGATACATCAACTATAAACTCGGTCTACCTATTGAAACCATAAATTATAATTATTTAATGAAAGAATTAAAATTACTAAAACTTTCAGACAGGAGGCTTGTTTCCGACTTGACTTTTATTTTTAAAATTGTTAATGGTATTATAGACAGCCCTGATTTACTTAGCTTAATTACCTTCTATGTACCTAACAGATCCACTCGATCCAAAATTCTTTTTAAATGTAATAACAATATCAGGACTGAGTCATTTAAATACTCGCTTGTACCTAGATTGCATGCAGTGAGTAATTCTATCGCTGAAATAGTAGATATATTCAACTGCACTGAATCTAGTTACAAGAAGGCTATAATAACATACCTCTTTCTTAAATACTAGTGTTAATTTTCTTGGGCGTAATCAAATCGTCGCATCAAATGTTTTTGGGCGCATTGTTATTTTTTATGTTATTGTTATTTTTTATGTCACTGTTATTTTATTTTATACCTATGTTATGTAAAAGCCCATGAGGGCGTATAAAAATAAATAAATAAATAAATAAACAAATTATATTAGAGAGATCAAATAATCGGTTGATGCATAAAGGCATTGTCTATATCATTTCCATCACGACAGTGTCTTAAATCATTACTTAAAAAAACCGAACATTTTTTATATAGTCGCCGGAAAAGCAAAAGGACTAATTTTAGGACGAAACTTTGGTTAAAAAAAGAGTTGAATATACAGTTTCGATCTTTTTTTTTTCTGCGTCGAATGTTTTGACTCTCGTTTGATTATGAAGACTTGTGTGAACCTTCAGCCATCTAAACCATATTTACCATTTGGGAGAAGGCTTGACTCAAGCGACACAAGTTTGGGACTTTTTTAGCTTTTTGTCACTTCAGGTAACTCAGTGAAAACATTGAGTTACCTGAGTTTTTATTTTGCAAAATCCAACAAGGTACTGAAGACTTATAAATTTGATTATAAAACAAACAAAAAAACTTTAAAGTGCTTTGGTGTAAACTTCCCGAAATGTCGGTTCAGTCCTTTAGCCTTTTCGGTGACGATATTGGGTAAAGCCAAGATAACAGAAGAGTATGTATGAATACGAACAAAACAACGAGTGTGTGCCATTGTAAAACAAACAAAAAATTAAAGTGCTCTGGTGTAAACTACCCAAAATGGCGCTTCAGCCTTTTTGCCTTTCCGGCGACGATATGTCTTTTATTTGAGTTTATCTGATGAATTGATACTTAAAAAGTCTTAAAAACATTTTTTCCCTTTACGGTAATAACGCCATTCATTTGATAATATTACCTAATAAAATAATAACAAAAAAGCGTCAAACTTTCGTAGTGTCCATAATAAGGAATTAAATATAACAAGTTGAATGTAAAAAAACGGCATAATTAAACTGTAATTTATACACTGTTGTTAATATAATCATAATAACAGTGTTTGGAAACCATTATAACGTTACGAAATAAAAGCAAACATACCTCGGTAGATAAAAAACGGATGGACATATTTGGTTATTCAGTGGGGCTGGAGGTAAATTAAAAACGAAGAGGGCCCAAGGCCCTCCCGAAACCCGTAGGATCGTCGAGATAATCGAATAAGCGGAAATACGTGGCAGCGCAAAGCCTTTATCTAGCGGTAGGTAGACAGAGAATGACATTAATAATGGAAATAATAATTAAAAACAAGTGCGTTTTGAAGATGTTCTGAAAAAAATAAGATCTCTTCATATTTTAAAACGAGTGTGCCAGTACATTGACATTAAGGAATTTCAAAGAAAAAAAATGTTTGTATCTTATAAATATTATGTTTTATTAAAGCGTCAATTCTGAACCAACAAGTTCTTATGTGTATGGTTATACGAACAACAAACTTCTACGCGCAGATCGCCTTTGACGTCATGCATGACCGCTTGGGAGCGTGGACGAGATTGACAGCTTTGTGACGTCATCTGATGCAAAATCCTTTGGCGCCACTTAACCCTTAACTGGTAAAAAAATACTTGGAAGAACCTTCGAATCATCATAAGTTATTAGCTATTCAATTTTTATAAACCCCGATCCCACTCATACATTATTTTTTTTATTTCAATAATTTTTTTAAAATTATTTCGGTATTATGGTAAAAAAAAATATGGGAGCTGTTATTTTCATTCCGGTATATAATAAGAAAATTAAAGTGATCGCAACTTCTTCAAGTCTTAATTTTAGTTTTTTAGATAAGATTCAATAAGTATTCATAAGTTCAAAATGTTTTAGTGGGAAAAATATACAATTTATCAGTCCATTATATTAAACAAATTAAAAATTTATCTTGAAGATCAGAAAGTCATTGTTTGAGTTGCTTAATCATAGAATAATTTCAATGATGCTTTTTAAAAATAATCAGAATTCAAATGTTTTATTTTTTAATTTTTTATTTACACCAAACATAATTTATTCGCCACATAAAATATCCCGGTTCTACCACTCGACTACGGAGGCCAATAATTAGTTCACATTTGATTGATGAGTTTTTTCCAAATTTATTTGTTGGGTATGTTACAAAACGGATGTATTTCAAAGTACTTTACAATTTCTAACGCATCAGAACAAACGCCCTATGCGGTCTTGCGTTTATTTTGTTCGTCTTATTTCATGTGATATTCCAGCTCGAACTTTGAAACGTGTTATAACATGATCAGAAAATACGCCAGAATTGGTAGTACGAGAAAGTGAATTGCTCCTTTTCGTGATCAAAGACGACTCGGTATGAGCATTGCGTATTGTTATACAACTTTTGTAATGGCATGCAATATTTTAGAGCAAGGCAGCATTGGCAAGTTGTAATCCCCCTATGTAATTTAGAATTTACCGAACCGAATTGAGAGTTTCATTTGCTTTGATGATTTCTTGTGAGGAGCTTATTCTATAAATCGATTATGCTTCCCTGGTACCTTTATGTTTGAAAACAGCTCTTGGAACTGAGATAACATACCTAACTGAAGTTTATATAATAATACAGTGTACTAGTAGTTACTATTCTTTGTTCACTAGTCGTAGCAACCTCTACTGTTGCTTTTTGTGCAAAAGATTTCTTCATCGGTACGATTCTTATCTATTCATTTTTCTATCATACTTTGGCCAAACCATATCTGGTATAATGTATTTCAAATAAATGTTTTCTTAGTAGATATTAGTACATATCTCACAAATATCAAACAACTAACTAACCATCATACTGTTTTCCGCAGGGGTAGGCAGAGAGGACGGACCGCCATGCAACTCTGTTTTGGCACACATTCCTTGCTTCGTTCACATTCATACATCGTCCATACATACTCTTGTGTTATTCTGACTCTTCTCATGGCCCGATTCAAGTATTTGATTCACTTGATTGTGCCATGTCTTCTTTGGCCGTCCCGACTTCTTCTTCCATTCGCTTTCGCATAATATATTCTTTTCACACTCATTTCTTCATGTATTTGCTCTATATGCTCAAACCATCTAAGCTTCCCTTTCTTGTGCCCCTTCTTTACGCTTACATCAACCTGGCATTCTTCCCGGATATCTACATTTTTAACACGATCAAATATGGTTTTACCCCCCACACGTCTCAGAGATCTCATTTCCACAGTGTTCAGACTTAAACAACACACTATTTAAATACCTCACTGCTACGTGAACACAACTTTTGGTATACAATAAAGTCCAGTCAAAACGTGAATTCATAACTATTTTCGAAACGATATAACCACATATCCTTCGTATTTGAAATAAATGTTTTCTTCACAGGAAAACCTAAATATGCTTCTTTTTAATAACACATAAAATATTACAGGTATTTACGTCTAATTTCAGGTTCAGCCCAACCAGAACCCCTTCGCCCTGGGACGGTATCAAGACTCTAGAGGCTGCAGGACCTGCTTGTCCTCAAAAGCTTCCAGACATCGCCAACGAAACGGCTGCCCTCGGTAGGATGCCCAAGGGCAGGCTAGAGTACCTCAAGAGGCTGCTGCCCTTCCTCACCGACCAAAGCGAGGACTGCCTGTATATGAACATCTACACTCCTGTTCAAGGTAGGTTTTCACTAGCACGTATTGTCCATACTTGAAATAAAGATATCAACTTAAGACACAAGGTAACAGTTTTTCAAGGTACTAAGGAAACAGTGTTCCAAGGCTACAATGTTCCATGGTTATCATATTTCAAGGTAAAAATCATTCGAGGTTACAATGTTTCAAGGTTTCAAGATTGTTTAAGGTGAAAAAAATTCAAGGTTTTAAGGCTTCAAGTATAGAAATATTCTTCAAAATAAACTATCTTAAGGTCACGTCAATTTCTTACATGAGTATGCGGAAAAGATGAAACGCCACACAACTGATTTATAATGTGTACTCGTTTTTTCATTGATATTCTTTTTTTCTGAATACCGCACAAGAGTTTCAACTGCCCGAAGTCAGTGGAACAACAGTTTAAAAAATGAGTGTAACAGTATCTTGTGAGGTTGGAGGAAGTAGGATGGAGAAAGAGTTGGGTCAGGAAGTAAATGGATATGCAGATCTGGTCACTAAATACATGTGAAGCAATTTAAAGCAATATTTGAGTTATATTGTCGATAACCAAACATTGATATTGTCAACCATTCTGAAAAACATTTGTACACCGTATCAAACAGACTCTTGGGTTATTCCGACTTTTGACTTGATTGTCTTCTTAATATTTTTAAGCGTCCTTTTTTTCTCTTATTGATTACGGTTATAGTAGTCCTCAATATTATACGGTTATATTTCATTTGTTACCCTTAAATTGTTATTTTATTACTCATTCGCTTCAGGGATTTAATTTTTAATTTACTCAGTCCTCTTTCGTCCTTCTATGCCTGCCATACATCAAGGATTCTGAACAGAACTGTTTTTATATACAACCTGCCGCGGTATGACAAGATTTTATTGTTTTCAGTGTTCGAGATGTGATGATATGAGAGTACTTATAATTCAAGGTGTTGACGTTTCAAGCCTTCAAAGTTTCCAGCGGTTCAGGGTTTTAAGGTTTTGTTGTTTTGTTATACTGAAGTATAAACGGTAGTGAGTTAATAAAGCTTTATCAAAAAAGATTTTCTTAAATTTCAATTAATTTTATTTAAAGTTTCAAGGCTGGAAAACAATGCGAAAGAATCACAGATATATATTTACTTTCTGCGAATCTTTTTAACGAAATTGATTAAAAAAAACAACAAAAAGATACACCATTCTAAACAGCGAATTAATCATTTTCCATTCGAAGTTTTCAAATTAGTATTAAGGTCTTGGCCGCCAGAAAAACTTTAAGAAGGTTTTGCGTTGCGACTATTCTTTAGCATTTTCCCTTTGGGACATTTAGACTTCGAGAGAGAGGAAAACTTTTGTTGAAAGTTTACATTTTTTAATACAAGGTTCTGATGTTTTTTGTTAAAAGAAATGTCGAATAGTTGGTTTGGTAAAAAAATAATATTTGGAAAAGGTAACAAGTTTCTAAGCTTTTACAGGCCTAGTCTTGAGTCAAATGGCACCCGGGGCACCTTAAATTTTGCGCTTTTTGTGTCTTATTAGTAGTTGTAATAACACCATATTTATTTTTTGTAATAATACCTTGCTTATTTTCAAATTAAAACTTCAAAAATAAGCTATAAAATATTTTTAAAAAAAACGTCTAAAGATCCGTCAATTACCTTCGAAGAGCAGAAAGAATTTTAAAAATAAAGCTTTCTACGTAATAAAACACAAATATGAAACAGGAAAAGGCAGAAACTAAAAAGAACAATGGTCGTGACCGAGACTCGAACTCAGAACCTGTACTCTATCCGGGAGTAACACTTTGCCAATTTAAAACATGGCAGCCTAAAATCGGAACAAAATTGAAATATTTATAATTTTCCAATATAAGTATGAGGTCGTTTAAAAAGACCGCATTCTAATGTGGTCTTGATGGCTTGATTGACAGAGTATTACTCCCGGATAGAGTCGAGGTTCCGAGTTCGAGTCTTGGTTATGACCATTGTTCTATGAAGTTCCTGGATTTTTTCCGATTCATGTTTATAAAAAAATAATAATGAATTAAAAAGGCAACATATGTAACCAAAAGTCTAATGGAGATTATCTCCGACTGTAAACCAAATGGCGCTTGGGGCAGCTTGAATTTATAGACGCCCTTTGCAATCTTAAAAGGGAAATTAAGGCCTCAATTTGTTTAATGTGAACTTGTGGAAACAGAGAGAATCTATACCGTTGGAAATCTAAATACGTCTAAGCCACAAGTTGAAGGGGGATAAGCCAGATTAAGAGATTAGTTCTTAGAAGGCACAAAACGCTATCTCCCTATTAACTATCCTATTTTTAAGCCTATCTAGTACGATAACTTTTATCACAGTTTAGTGTCATATTCGACATCGTAATAATTCAACAATTAATTGAACGTCTATTCTAGGCCGGTTTCAGTTTTTTAACAAATTGTGATCGGTTGACAACATCACCGTTATACTTTTATGTATAATTGTGACGATGTCAAATTTGAAGAAAGTTTCAACATAATCAAAAAGACCTACCTCTCTACCTACCCCATTACCACCCCCTCTCTGATGCTCTGTCCTGCTTATACTAATGTATTGTCTCTTTCCCTAATTTCTTTGTCTCCTGTATAACAACTCTATATTTTAATGTTAGTTTAAATATATACTTTCCTGAAGAAGGTTAAGTTTAACCGAAACCGGTCGAATGTTATATCTATATGAATAAAGTGGCTTAAAACTAAAAACATTTTTTATTTGAATTATAATGTCAAGCCACAAAGTGATTGCTTCCTTCGATAAATTAATCAAAAAGAGTTTCGTGGAAATCATTTTTTTTTTTTTATATGAAAACCGCATAAGAGTCTCAACTGCTCCCAACCGTCTAGAGCCAGTGAGACTATGGCATCCCTAAATAGGGTATGTTGTGAGGCTGAAGGAAGTGGGGAGGGGAAGGAGATTGGGAAGAGGAAGGTTGGGATGTACCTGGCTATTCAGATCTGGTCACCAAACACGGCCAAAGCCATTTCAAGCAACTTTTCGATTCTGAATGGTGGTCTTTCACCAGGGCGATACTTAGAGTATCTACCACTCTGGAACGTGCCGCAAATATACTTTTATAATTTCATATTAATTAAATGTGTTATGACACATAATAATTAAATAAAACTTATTGGCGCACGCCGGGTTTGAACCCGCGACCTTTGGATTCGTAGTCGAGCGTCTTACCACTCGACCATGGAGGCCGTCTTAGTGTAATTAGGCTTTTGTGTACAGATTTAACAATATTTGACTTTTAACTTTTACTAATGATAAAAGTAATAACTTATTACTAATTTATTCAAAAATTAAGTCGTCGTTTTTAATTTACTGTGTTTATTATATATGTATACAGTCTCCAATGTATCTATATTGTATGTTTAAATTTTTTACTGTGAACTATATTTAAATAAAGATAATAATAATTATTATTATTATTATATACGAAAGCAAAAAAATATTAAGCAAAGTTGATTATTTAAAATATATGTATATATATTTTAAATAATTAACTTTGCTTTATATTTTTACGAGTATATATTTAAAAGAAATACAGCAGATCTGAATAATGGTGTAATAACTTAGGTGCTCGAGCAAACGCACGGATAGCAAAGGTCCCGAGTTTTTTTACCGATCGTACCAAAAACCTTTTATTATTGTTAGCGTGTTTTTGAAATACAAGTGATTTGATCTATTTTTAAATTCAACGATAACAACTATATACATATTAAAATAATAACACAGATTTTTTTTATGACCGACAGGTTTCTCAGGTTATCATCAGGGTGGAAAATTAAACTAAACACAAAATGTATAGTGCGTGGTTATATATACTCATACATACAACACAATATAAAATGTAATAAACAAGAGAACAGCAAGAAAACAAAATAATTACATTCAAATCCAAAGGTCGCGGGTTCAAACCCGGCGTGCGACAATTACTTTTATTTTATTAATATGTGTCATAACACATTTAATTCATGTAAAAATAATAAAAAGTATATTTGCGGCACGTTCCAGAGTGGTAGATACTCTCAGTATCGCCCTGGTGAAAGACCACCATTCAGAATCGAAACGTTGCTTGAAATGGCTTTAGCCGTGTTTGGTGACCAGATCTGAATAGCCAGGTACTTCCCAACCTTCCCCTTACCACAACATATCCTATTTGGGAATGCCATAGTCTCACTGGCTCTAGACGGTTGGGAGCAGTTGAGACTCTTGTGAGGTATTCACGTAAAAAAAAAAAAAAATAATAAAAATAAAAATAAAGATGCAAAACATCAACTGAGAACGTGATAAAAGAGCAGTGAGAAATTTTTAAGTTTACGAGAAATAAACTTAATATTGGACTACTGGAGAAATTAAAATTAAAAAAGTGGTTAAAAACAAAGTATATTTGTTCTATTTATAAATAAAAATTGGTTTAGTATTATTGAACGCTGGTTTTTTTTTTAATATTATCTGTTGAAAATGTAATATTAAAAAATAAAAACATTAGTAGTTAAATTAAGTTTTGTAGAAATGAGGCCTAATATACTCCATTAATATTTTCTTACTTACATTCTTTATTTTTTTTTTTTTTTATTTTTTTTTTTTTTTATCATCATTATTATTATTTTATTTTCATATATTTTTATTTTTTTATTTACTTATTTATTTATTTCTTATGAATTTCTGTTCATTATTATTTTGTTACTATTATTATTACAATGTATTGATATCAATTATGGAAGGTATTGCATTGCACTACTCCTGCATACCTTCCGGAATAAAACTTTTATTATTATTATTATTATTATTATTATTATTGAATCCCATGTGTTAATAGAAATAGTCTTACAGAGTATCTTACGGCTTATATGTCTTTGAAACATAACCATTAGTAACTCGTACAAAAATTTCAAAGGAGCTTTTTAGAGTACATAGTGGCGATGCTTTGATGGGCTTGCAAACTCGTGTTAAAACGAGAATGTGACATCTAAATTTGTTTCAGCATTTTCTGAAACTCTTTCAATGCCATTCCTTGAAAGTATTCTTTAGAAAGCGCCATATTTCAACGATGTAAAATAAATGCTTGACGCATACAATCATGTTAATAATGTTGGATACTCCCGATAGAAAAATACCTACTGTAATTACCTTTAACTTGACTTCATTATCTGCCTTATTGGAGGTCGGATACCATCATCTAGTTTTTACGGCTAGATTTCCGTCAGAATTTAAAGATAACTCACTGAAAGGATTTTTTTTCGTAGAAAGAAAATATTTGTAGTTTGTCATATGAAAATGCAAAACCGGTCGATCATAAAAAAGAAAATTAAATCGGTGGTCCTATACAAAGTTATTTTTTCATTTCATAATACTTTTAATTATTTTTTTCCTAAAGATAACTAAATACTCTCATAACTAAAGAATACAATTCTTTAGTTATGCGGAAGGCTTGTCGGTAAAAATAACACAGTTTGTTCCTATTCGAGGTTAATGTCGTTTATTTGGAAATGTTATTCAAAACAGGGAAAAGATTGTTCTCGTGCAGGGTGAGTTTTTAATGCGTGCGTGATCTTTGATTATTGATGACACCATAACACGTGAGTTGACCAAACTTTTCCGTAAGCTAGCTGATTGCGTCGGCATAACGTATACGGCAGGTAGCGAGATAAACATTTACGTATGTACTCATCCAATGTAATAAGCCTGCGAAAAAAAACATAAATCACGCTGTAAACACGTGGCAACTAAAACAAGGAAGAATAGACCACGCGTGATCGAAACTACGACCCTAGAAAGAATTTTCTGGATTTTTTTCTAGCGTTTGCACTCTTCTCGCATTGGACTGGGTTTGAACCCGAGAGCAATAATATACAGGAAGGATAGCTTTGCGAAACAGTGTAGTCAGGATTGTTGATTTTTTCATGACTCGGGCGTGGCTAGGGTTTTCATGGACACACCTTTTTAAATCCATTCATAGCACATATCGACATAATGTTTTGTTTATTTGCAAAACCACTTTTTCACAGTATTTTTATAAACAAAAATTTAAGATATGACCACAAAAACCGTTGAATTATGTCCTGTTATGTCGCATAACAAAAGTAGAGGGCGGAGTCACCGGAGACGCGGGAGTCGGAAAACATGCTTACATACCTAAAAGTGCTGCGATATTATGTGACAACTTGTCTTGTCTCTTTTTCTCTTACGGTTCACGACGTAAAAACCCGAAGAAAGTGATTTATCGTAAATATGTATAGTTAGGGTAAAAATATTTAGCTCTCTCTCCATATGTATTCTTACTCCAAGGTTTTTTTTTGTGTTTTTTTTAAACTAAGACAAACATTCCCGGGTTACGAATAACCTGACAATATTTGAAAAACTCCTACCGCCATCATAAAAAGCGGAAGATGTTGCTTGTGCAATGATGGAGGACCCTTGGCAGTTTGTTCCACTCTCCCAGCGTACGGACTCCTTACGTAAAAAACGCGCTTCCTTGAAATCTTTAATACTAGGTGTATGTATAAAATCACGGGCGTTGTGATATTCACCTTTAAAAGGATGTCATGACTTATCTTAAATGGAAATATTTGTTTTTAACTATTTACTTAAATTATTCATCTTTAACTATTAGTCTTATGACGAATCTCAGAAAATAGCCATGAAAATTACTTGATTTCTCTTTCCTCGTTTTTAAAGCACATTTTTTTTCTCAATCGTTCCAAAAACTGTTATATCGTCACTGGAAAGGCAAAAGGGCTGAAGCGCCGTTTTGGGAAGTTTACACCAGAGCACTTTCTTCTTATCTTCTTCAGTCCTGTCCCATCTCAGGTTGCTGGTTAAATTTTGAAAAAAATAATTAACTCGGGTAACTCAATGTTCTCACTGAATTATCTGAATAGACAAAAAGCTACAAAAAGTCCCAAACTCGTGTCGCTTGAGTGAAGTCTTTTACAATGTGAATATATTTCATATTGCTGAAGGGCCACAAAAGTCTTCAGAATCAAACGAGGGTCAGATCATTCGATGCAGAAAAAAAAACTGATCTAAACTGCATATTTAACTCATTTTCCACCAAAGTGTCGTTTTTGCCTTTCCAGCAACGATGTCATGTAGCCGGTGAAAATAAAACAAAATTAAACTCGTATGAAGAACATCGGCGTGTATTACGCAGTGAAAACTAAAAGTAAAGGTGAGTTCTGGAGTCAAGAAAGAAACAAAAAATATTATCTTTTTCAGATCACCGCTTCACATTTATAATGAGCTAAAGAGCTTCACAAATACCTTTTGTACTATACAAACATAGACACAGCGGTTTCAAATGTCTAAATTGCTCAGTAAGAAAAAAATTCATAGTGCGAAGCTAAGCAATAACTAAAAATGTGTGATACTAGTCTGTTTTTTTACTATTTTTGTCTGGACTTAAACACGGACAAAACTAGGTAGCAAAACTGGCCACGAATAAAAAGGAATGTTGGCATCAGTGTTTCGTGGCTTACCCACATCAATACATTAATACAGGCAAATGATAAACTTCCATTGCCTTCGGTAACCTTTTTAGAAATACACAATCTAGGAATACGCCGCAGTAAGCTCAATACGTTTCTCTTTCCCCCCATCTTGTGTGTTGCCTATTCATAAAAGAGGGCATTAAGCGGTGGTCGCGTGGGTCTAATGGGCCTCCGATGGGGTATGGACTGGTAGCGAAGTACTTTTTTGAACGTCCCAAAAATGAACGTAATTTGCAAAGTGGTTACATAAAACCCTTTCAAAATATTATGGTCATATTTTTTCAAAAGCAGAATGTAATTTCGAATGTATTGAATATTTGCACCTCGCTTTACAGGGGAAGATCTTCTCAGTATTCTTCATTCAGAATCGAGACGTTGTTCCTTGAAATGGCTTAAGATATGTTTTGTACCTAGATCTGAATGGCCTGGTACTTCCCAATATTCATTTTTTTCCTATTCTTTTTCTCCTTCTTTACCCGAATCTTTCCTCACGACGTTCTCTAAAGCAGGGATGTAAAATTTCAATAAAATCCAAGACATTAGAACAGTGACGTGGAAAACTTTTTTTTTTTTTTTAAGAACGACAAACATTCCCGGGTTACGAATGACCTGACAATATTTGAAAAACTCCTACAGCCATCATAAGAAGATGTTGCTTGTGCAATGATGGAGGACTTAGCCAGAAGAGGAATTGAACGCGCGACGCCCGGGTGGGAATCCGACGCGTTTGTCCACTCAGCTACCGACCGGTCGAATAATGAAATACGTTTTCATTGATTTTATGAACCGAAGTTTATTTTGTATTATTTATCTTGGTAAATACAAAATATAAGGGATTGCTTTATATCTGTCCCACCAAGAAATTCCTGTGTCGAGATAGACGCAGGGACACACATGATATAATAAGGTGATACATTACAATGATAAATATTAACAGAAGACTTAAACAAGAAAAAAAGGAAGTTCCCTCCTATAAATGCAAATAAAAAAAAAAAAAGTAATATAAACGAAAATTAAATAATACTTTTTTTTTTTTTTTACGTGAATACCGCACAAGAGTCTCAACTGCTCCCAACCGTCTAGAGCCAGTGAGACTATGGCATCCCCAAATTGGGTATGTTGTGAGGCTAAAGGTAGTGGGGAGGGGAAGGAGATCGGGAAGAGGAAGGTTGGGAAGTACCTGGCTATTCAGATCTGGTCACCAAACACGGCTTAAGCCATTTCAAGCAACGTTTCGATTCTGAATGGTGGTCTTTCACCAGGGCGATACTTAGAGAATCTACCACTCTGGAACGTGCCGCAAATATACTTGTTATTATTTTTATATGAATTAAATGTGTTATGACACATATTAATTAAATAAAAGTTATTGGCGCACGCCGGGTTTGAACCCGCGACCTTTGGATTCGTAGTCGAGCGTCTTACCACTCGACCATGGAGGCCGTCAAACTTGTTTAACTTTGTACCCTGTTGATGCTTAGGCTAAACGAAATCTGTCGGTCATAGAAAATAACAAAAATCTGTGGTCTAATACATAGTTATTGTTTCACTTTCATTAAATATGTAAAACCACAAAGTGATTGCTTTCTGCGAAAACATAGTAATAAAAACGTGTGCGTATATCCTTTTCATTAACATTATACAATTTTGAAAGTTTTTTTGTTACAGTCAGAATGAATTGAGTACCACACAACTTGGACACGTTATTTGCTTCATGCGCATTCATATTTATTATTATGGAAAACTTTTCCTTTTTTCCGGCTAAGTGTATGCTTCACCACACGATGCCTTCCTGGTAAGTCTCGGATTTTTCTTCCATTATTTTGCTAGTCACAATCTACTTTCCTGACATTATAATCTCCGCATATATTCAAAAAGGCGTGTTCAAAAGATCTAAGCACTATTTTTAATATCTCTCCTCCACGAATTTGAATTTATCTGCAAAAATTAAAAAAAAAGAAACTTATTTGCACAAAGTTTACGAGGAATAGTTGTAAAATAGTACAAGAAATGTGTTTGATTACAATAAATTAATATTCGTTGAAGATATCAACTTCAGAGTACCTCAGCGAGCAACTCGGCAAAATATACTTTTCTGCAACAATAATGTCACTACCAACTACCACATACATGCACCCATTTCTCGCCTACATACACTCGGGAATGAATACACCTCAAATATTGATATCTTTTATATGAATTTGCCAAAATTTAAAAGACTTTCAAACGAAATATTCACTTTTCATTAATGTATTGGAACTATTATTAATTATTATTTTTTGTATTTTTATTTTTTTTGCTATTCATTTCTCAAAACGTTTTACTGTATTATTTCATGTATATCCTTTTTAAACTGTACTCATGCACTTACTTATGTTAAATTACTATGTAAAAGCCCATCAAGGCGTTAAAAATAAATAAATATGTGATATCATGGCCTTCTTGTATCTACATTCCGTGCAATTGAATACATCAGCCACCTCTGCGAATGTATTACCAACTACATGCAATCTAGGTACAAGCGAGTTTCTGAACGACTCAGTTCTGATGTTATTGTAACAGCTAAATAGAATTTTGGATCGAGTAGTTCTCGTTGGTATGTAAAAGGATATAAGGTTTAGTAAATCAGGGCTGTCTATAATACCATTGACAGTTTTATAAATGAAAGTCAAGGCAAAAATAATTCTTCGATTTGAAAGTTTCAATAAATTTAATTCATTCATCAAGTAGTTTTAGCTTATGTTTTCAATGGGTAGATTAAGTTTAAATTTAATTTATCTAAAAAACCAATGTTGACTTTTTTCGATGCAGTCGGAGTAGATTTTATTTTATATTGCTAGGTTAATCGTAAACACAAAATGTTTGATATTCGTAAAAAGCATAAACTTTGTGGCTTGCCATATTTAAAAATAAAACAGATGAAATTTGTTTAAACCACTTTATTTTTAATATTGTGTCGACTGATTTCGGAAACACCCTTCCATTTTCAGGACAATTTTAAAATTTTAATATTGTTCTGAAAATGAAAGGGTGGTTCCAAAACCGGTCGACAAAATATTGAAAATAAAGTGGTTTTAAACAAATTTTATCTGTTTTATTTACAAAATGTTTGACTTGAAAAAGAGGTTAGTAAAAAAAAACTGTGACGTATTAGCACAGAATGTAATGAAAACGTTTATATATGCTTAGCAACAGAATTTCGTAAAATAAATTGAATTGACTAAAACACGCAAAGCAGCAAATATTTGCCTACGACGGTAACTTCTATCTACTGATTCGAAATGTTATTTTCATAACATGAAAGCAAATAGCTTTAGAAATGCTAGTGCAAACAAGAAGTGTACATACGGTGAGTTGAAATATTACTTAGGTTTAAAACACGCTGAATTCGCGTAAAAAGACACGGCACATTTCAGTGCTTTTAAATGCGAAATAAATACACAACTTACCGCCGCGTTCAGGGCATTATATAAAGTCCTCTCGCCACGGTGACATTTCAACAAAGCTAGCAGAATTAATTAAACAGAATTATAATATAAACGCGCATATTCCAGATCTTCTGTGATTCAAAACCTAACGAAAAGCAGTTTGCGTTAATAAATTACTTCCCTCGGAAGTATCTCGATACAACAAAGCTCTTAAGTAATTTTATGCTAACGTAAATGAAATTCTTTGTCGAAATATGCATAATTTTCGGAATTGCTTTAATGGCGAATGTAGAGCGTGCGAAATTTAGTTGCCTTTGTACAAAAAAACGCTAGGAACTTTGCAAGTTGTAAAGTAGTTTTAATGTTGAGAATAAAAAAATATTTAACTATTTTTCTCATCAACTCTAAAGATAAAAATAATAAACTAGGTCACTCGGAAAATTTTAAATAGTTTTGTAGTGATTTTTATGCATTTTATATTGGTAAAACACCACGTTTTGTCAAAACTAGAATCAAAGAAGATCTTAGATGTAGAAATATAATGACCACGGTTTTTCTGAATTCGCTAATCATCTTATTAGTAATGATCATAACTTCAATAAAACCACCGGTGCTCATATTTTTCACAAAATGATCATGGCGTAATATTTAATAATTAAAAAGCACTAGAAATAAAGAAAGCCATTCAAATTAATACATTAATTCAAAATAATCAGGTAATTTTTTCCAGTGGTCTAAAATTAGGCATATTTCGTGTAAACTCATAAAATTTATCATTATTCTTTATTACCTTCTCAGTTGACGTTTCGTTTATTTCAATTCATATTATTTGTCTCTCTCTTTCTGTTCCTTTGTTATAATTTAAATGTTGTTCTATTGTTTTCTGATTTTTTTGTTATTTTATTTTACATTTTGTTCTCCCTCTGTATATATACGAGTATAAGCACATTCTTTGTATTTTTTGTTTGGTTCAATTTTGTACCCTGATGATGATTAGGTTAAACGAAACTGGTCGGTCATAAAAATTAAAATAATATCCATGATCTATTACAAAATTTTTTTTTTTTTAATTATTTATTTTCCATTTTAATTGTTTTACAATGACTTCTTTTTTAAATCAAGCCCGAAATAGTTTCGTGATTGTAATTTGTTTTTAAAATGCTTCTTTTCAGATACTTATGTAGACAATGTATTTTAGTATTTTTACAGGAATAAGGTCAGACTTCACATAGATATAGATAATGAATTCATTCAGTCAGCAAGTTTCTATATCCATCACTTACCGTTTGCAAAACAGTTTTTTTTTAAATGACATCAATCTCTATTGTATCCTTCCTAACCTAAGCACGCTGTAAAACGTATTCATTACTCATTTTGTTTACGTATCTGTCCATCGATGATGGTTTATCAATCTTTTCCGATAGAAATGTGTTTGATCAATAATGTTTTTATGTTGTTTTAATTTTGTATTTATTAAAGGTCAGCACTCAAAAACGATATAAAACGCTGCTTTCTAGCATTCTAATACAAGAAATTCTATAAATTATGTATTTGTAAACTTTCTACGTGTTGGTTAGAAAAACGTCTTAGGTTTCCAGTGAATACAATTTTACAACTGTTATCTTTTAAATTCTATTAAAAACATACCAAAATGGTAGTAAACTGACGGCCTCCGAGTGGTAAGACGCTTGATACGAATCTAAAGGTCGCGGGTTCAAACCCAGCGTGCGCCTATAACTTTTATTTAATTAATATGTGTCATAACACATTTAATTCATACAAAAATAATAAAAAAAATATATTTGCGGCACGTTCCAGAGTTATAGATACTCTAAGTATCGCCCTGGTGAAAGACCACCATTCAGAATCGAAACGTTGTTTGAAATGGCTTTATTAGCCGTGTTTGGTGACCAGATCTGAATAGCCAGGTACTTCCCAACCTGCCTCTTCCCGATCTCCTTCCCCTCCCCACTACCTTCAGCCTCACAATATACCCTATTTCTGGAGACCATAGTCTCACTGGCTCTAGACGGTTGGGAGCAGTTGTGACTCTTGTGCGGTATTCATATTTAAAAAAAAGTAAAAGGTTAAGCTTTGAAACCAGAATAGCCATTTTTTAACGTTTTACATCAAAAAAAATATGCTTTACATAAAGAATTGCAAAGAAAACTGTTCAATAATTGTATTCACTGGAAATTTCAGACATTGTTAGAACTACCCGTATAGAAACAACAGATGAATCATTTGTAGTATTGTTTGTACTAAAAAGTAAAAAAAAGTGTCTATGTTTGTGTGCTGATCTTCAATTCTTGTTTTTATTTATTTGGAAAATATTCAAAAGTTGTGCGAGCAAACTGCGGCATTAATAAAATGATTTATGAAGTGAGTGATGAAGAAACTCGTAAAATAAGAGCGGAATATTCACAATTGAATACGGCAGCATGAGATCGAGCTGTTTCTTCAACTCGTTATCTTGTAAAATGGCACGCACGTATAACAAACTACCCGTATAAAAATTAATCATTTAATCCGGGCATTACTAATATTCGCATTTACAAATTCATTATAACAACCCCGTTCTTTAACCCACCTTACAACGTCTAGCAACCACGTAGTGGCATAGTTCCCACGGTCCTGTATAATACAGATAAGCTTTTATGAGCTGTCACAAAACGTCAAATGCGTAGATCACAATATTTATTTCGAACATTGCTAGAAACCATTTTGTAAAGCTCCTTATTATAAGATTTCAGCACAGGTGTGCAACCTTAGCGACTGTGTCGAGAAACCGCCCTTCACCTAACGATATCCCCTCTGTGACGTACTACAACTTATACAACTGTTTAAAAAATAAACGCCCCAGCGTAAAGAAATTTCATTTCTAGAAAATTATGTACCTTTACCGCTAGCAATCACTTCCAAACAATATGACCTACCAAGTGTAAATAAATAACAGGATTACATTTTTACATCGTAATTTAGTGCTATTCCACCCCAAGAACACAAACCCTACCCAAACTTACCCTACCTACCGAACTGGCCTTAAAATATGTTAAATTTACTGAAAGAGTTCTTGTAAAACTGTTTGAATAAAAAATTCTGAATCTGATACAAATATCAGAACTCTTTCCACTGGTTAAAGAAGACTTTAATTTATGTTGGAGATAAAATTCACAATAGACTTATTTTTCCCATGCTGTATTCTCTGCAATTGAGAAACTATTTTTTATTTTATAGTCAAAATCACTCACTAAGTAGAATTTTAATAAAAGCAATACTACAAATAATTCAGCTACTCGTATTAATTCTGTCCGAGTCGTTAAAAAAATTTATCATTATTTTCCATAAATAAAATTATCAAACAGTTATTTATTAGAATCCTACAAAGTGACGTTTAGCGCTAGAGTGCTGAGGCTTAATCAAATAAATTAAAAAACTCACATAAAACCCACATTTTTACTAAAATCATGATTTAGACTTCATAAAAATATAAAAGGGATTATAATGGTCTCTTACCGGTAGTTATAATCCGCAGCGCAGGCGGCTTGTAAAAAATAATTAAAAATAGCTATTATTTTCTGGCACAATTGCCCATCAATCAAAGAAATTGCTTTATAAAAAACAATTTGCGCTACATAAAATGAAGCGGTCTTGGAAAACCTACAGCGTATCACATTTTGTTCTCTTGTGCAGGCCATTATGTTATTTGAAAGGTTTTTTATAAGCAAGCCTAGTCTTTTATTTCGCAATTCGGTTTTTTTATTGATTGCCGGACCTTAGTTATTATTTATTGATTATAATGGTTTCCTCCTTAAAACGTTTGTATTTTTCCAATTCATTTTCCCTGTGAAACCCAGTAATAATTCACAGTGAAATCTTATATTTCTTAACGGATTTTTTTAATAAAAATATCAAGTCAGGTCTAAATAGATAATGTTAGCCTAAAAAAAGTATATTTAAAAATTGTGAAAAACGCACAACAATCTCAATTACTACCAACTGTTTAGAGCCAGTAGGACTATGGAATCCCCGATTGGGGTAAATTGTGAGGTTGAAGGTAGTAGGGAGGGAGAAGCGATGGTAAAGAGGAAGGTGGAGGAGTACGTAGCTAATCAGATCTGGTCAACAAATACGGTTAGAACCATCTAAAGCAACGTTTCGATTCTGAATGGTAGTCTTTTACTAGAGCGATACTAAGGGTTATGTCTAGCACCTTATTTATATTGATGGATATTCTCTCTACAAAGCGATACCTTCAGTAAAGCGATAAGTAAGGATTTTGTCTGGGCATTACGATTATTATTGCCAAACCCGTCAAATCAAAGGTGAGTTTTCACCAGAGCGACACTGAGAGTATCTATTAATCTGGTATATTCCATGGAGTTGCGTTACTTTTCGGAAATTTTCACTATTATTGAATAAGAGCGGACCGTCCAAACACAGTTGATGTAGGCAGCACCGGAACGGCCGTTTCCCGATTGGACTTTTCTTTAGATTTTACGTTATATTTTTGAATAATGAAAAATTGGGGGATATTTTTTGAATAGCTTTAATTAAATAATATGGTCAGTGTCAAAATAAAACAATAGTTTTTGGTTTTTCAATATATCGAGAATGGTTTTATAGGACTTAAAAAATATTAGTGTTGAAAAATACACCAAGAAAAAAAAACATTATTATTATTAGATTTTACAAAAATTCATCGTTTTCCAGTGATTTAACAACAGTTCGATAATGTATTCGGACGTTCAATACAGTACTTCAATAATTTGAATACAGTATATCGTACTAGTTTTTAAGTTCTTAAACAAAGTAATCAACCAAATTTTTATTTCAAAGAAAAATTAAATACCACTGAAATGCATCCGACTTCTTTTTAGAATTTGCCATAAATTGAAATTGGACATTTCCGATTTCTTTTTCAAAATTGCCAGAAAAAGCAATTACACATTTCCGATTCCTTTTTTAAATTTGCCAGAAATTGAAATTGCACATTTCCGATTCCTTTTTCAAATTTTCCAGAAAAACAAATTGCACATATCAGATTTCTTTTTCAAATTCTTCGGTAAAGAAAGCTGTGAGCTTCTAAAGGTCCAATTATTAAGTAATTAAGGGCATATTTCAGGCAGAAATTAGTGGGCGCCTGAAAAAGGCTGTGTGGGATGTATCAATCAGTGCCCGAGCGGCGAGGGCAATCCGTCATTGCCCGGAGCCGATTAGTCTCTAATGACCCCTCCTGAACCCCGGGTGCTAATTGTGTGGGTGCCAGTGTATTTTTTGGGTGTCAACTTGATGTGCGCTCATTTATTATTTGCTACACGTAACTTGGAAGGACGAATTTATTATTAAAGGGGTAAACATTGGCAGGGTCGGACTTTTTTATTACAAATTTAGTAGTTACCTAAATTGTCTTACTTTTAAATAGATACGAGGCCTGTTCAAAAGAAAAGGTGAATTTTGAATTTTCGCGGGCCATGTAGATTCGATTATCGATTTTTTTTTTTTTTTGTTGGTACACATATGTTTATCATATGTTAGCATTGTCAGCCATTTTGGATTAGTGGCTTGTTTTTGACAACTGGAAAGGTTAGTCACGTTTTTGTGTGTTCTTCTATATTTACTTTTGAAAAAAATGGATCAAAGGATATGTATTAAATTTTGCCTTAAAAGTGGAATAAAGTGCTCCAAACCACTTAAAATGTTGACTGTGGCATTCGGCGAGTCTACTTTGTCTCAAAAAAGTGTTTACAAGTGGTACAAGCGCTTTACAGAAGTCCGAGAAGATGTTAATGACGATGAGCGTCCTGGAGTTGTGGAAAAACAAATCATGGATTTTATTCTTTGATCCATTTTTTTTCAAAAGTAAAAAATCGAAGAACACCCAAAAACGCGACTAACCTTTCCAGTTGTAAAAACAAACCACTAATCCAAAATGGCTGATAATGCTAACATATGATAAACATATGTGTACCAACATAGCAAAAAAATCGATAATCGATTGTACACAGCCCACGAAAATTTAAAATTCACATTTTCTTTTGAACAGGCCATGCACATTTATGTTAAGAGTAATGATATTACGTTAAGAGGTGAAATTTTTACTCTATTTTTAGTTTTATTTTTTAAAGTGAATTCCGCATAAGAGGCCCAACAACCCTTAACCGTCTAGCGTCAATGAAGCTATTTAATACACAATTGGGGTATGTTGTGAGGCTGAAGGAAGTGGAAAAGGGTAGGAGATGGAAAATAAGAAGGTTGGGAAGTACCTGGCTATTAATATCTGGTCACTAAACGGTTTCGATTCTAAATGGTGGTCTTTCACCAGGACGAAACTTAAAGTATCTATCACTCAGGAACGTACCGCAAATGTTCTATAGATTATTATATAAGAATTAATTGTGTGACACATTTTAATTCTTGTCATTAAGGTCTTGCTACTTGACCATGGAGGCTGTCAAAGTTTATATTCCGTTGCCCTAATAATAAAACCATAAAAGCTGCGCCAACATAATAATGCCAAAACCACCCTACAAAAAACTCTCGAACGATAACATAATCCTTGCCGTTAAAAAATTATACAAGTTTTATGTCTGCAGTTTTCAGACCGACGTGAAATTTTCAAAATTGCAAAGTCATATCTATCTTGAACTATGGAATATTGAACAAACCAAATATTTTTAAAAAAGTTTGAAAAAACGAGTTGATTGTTACATATTTTGAATAATGTTTGATAGAGGGAAAATTTCGACAAAATATTGTCAAAACTCGGGCAAATTTGCGTAGTAACTGCTGGTTACTACGCATGCCTTTTTTTTAAATCGTTGAATATTCATTCCTTAAAACCATCCGCCCATCGGAAAACTCCGGTCCATTTCTGTCAATGTGAAAGACAAGCACAAAAAGCACATTAACTTTGGCCTTTTATAAGCGTACATAGTTTACCTGTATGTTTGAAAGGTGACAATAAAGTGCTTTGTCGGTGTTCACCTAAATATATCGTTATTAAAACATGAGCCGTCATTGTCAAGGAAAGAATATGAAGGTTATTCGATTCTTATATAAGTTTAAATAAAAAATATTTTAGTTTTAAGCCACTTTATTTATACACATATAACATTCGACCGGTTTCGGTTAAACTTAACCTTCTTCAGGAAAGTATAAATATAAACTTTATATATATATATATACTTTCCTGAAGAAGGTTAAGCTTAACCGAAACCGGTCGAATGTTATTTTTATTTATTTTATTTTATTAACGCCTTTAAGGCTTTTACATAAATACATTTTTTAAATAAAGGAGTACAATAGATGGGTAGAATATAACATTAAGAGAAAAGTTAGTATTTAACTGCAAGTATATAAATATAGCGTAGGTTTATACATATAATAACAATAACCTTTGTGTTCTATTGAAAACATTCAAGTAAGCTAGATTTTAATTTGGAAACAGTGTTGTAACGGTAAACATCTATTGAACCATATTTATTACCAAGTCTATGCAGTCTTTGAATGGGAGAATTATCAAAATAATTGTTTGTAGACGGAGAAACATAATATAGAGCCGCCTGCCGTGTATCACGGGTAGGTACTCGCAAGGTAATAAGGCTCGTTAGATCCGGGGCGTCCAATCTGCCATTCGCTATTTTAAAGAGACATATTAAATCGCTCACTGTGCGTCTTGATGATAAATCAGTTATATGTGTATAAATAAAGTGGCTTAAAACTCAAATATTTTTTATTTAAATTATAATGTCAAGCTACAAAGTGATTGCTTCCTTCGATAAATTCTTATATAAGTAGTCGTTTTTTATGTGTTGACTACACAATAGTCTTAACTGCCTGGAGCCAGTGGAACTATGGCGTTCTTGATTGAAGTATGTTTTTAAGGTTGAAAGGAAGATGATAGAAAGGTGAAAGGTAACAGAAAGGTTGGTAATTTTTTTAATATTTTTTTATAGTGAATGCCGCACAAGAGTCTTAACTGCTCCCAACCGTCTAGAGCCAGTGAGACTATGACATCCCAATCGGGGTATGTTGTGAGACTGAAGGTAGTGGCGAGGGGGAAGAGATGGGTAAGAGGAAGGTTGTATAGTACCAGGTTATTTAGATCTGGTCACCAAACACGGCTAAAGCTATTTCAAGCAACGTTTCCATTTTGAATGGTGGTCTTTCACCAGGGCGACACTTGGAGTATCTGCCGCTTTTAGTACTTGCATATATATATGATACTGACAGAATCTACTACTTTGGGGTTGGTACTTGTGAAAAAACAAAATTATTTGATGTTCACTAAAAGTTTACAAATAAATTTTATTTCAAGGTAATATAAATGCTAATAAAAATTACACTTTGTTATATTTCAGTGCGCACTTTTTTTGTAAATATCACCTCGGGGGCAATACAAAATTAGATTAAAAAAAACATCAAACTGAGGTAAAATATGTTTTGAAACTCTCAGCTATTATGTTTCAATTAAAATAGACTGTTAGAGGAGAAATAATATCTAAATTTTACACCGGCTATAACGGAAAACATTATGTTATAGATAATAGAAACCTTCTGATATTAAAATTATTAATTGAAACACTGTAAGGGTAAACGCTTTCATTAAGTAATTTTGAAAGAACATGCCTACCGGTTTCGGTAAAATCGTACGTTTGTCAGAGCAAAATTAAAGTGTTTTTAAATTTATTTAATTTATTTAAATTATTATACAGAATATTAAAAATCATATCTAAGTATACAATTCATAAAGAGTTAAGAAAAACTCTTTCGGGAAGGACAAAATTATAAAATAAAAAACCGTAATATTTTTACAAATACATGCAAATTTAAAAAAAAGTGAGTGCAAAACAAGCTAAAAAATACACCAAAAAGATATTCATAAGAGTAGAGATTAATTATATAAACATCAAAATTACAATAGAAAACATGTTCACACTCACAGAAGGTTTACAGATAGGATATATTACTAATATCCTTTAAGTGCTTTTGCCAATATTTTTTTATTTGCAACTGCGAGTTTTAATTCTCTGAGTAATGCGTTGTATTGTGTGTACTCGTATGCCTCGGAGTAAGAATATCTATGGAGAGAGAGCTAATTTGTTTTACCCAACCTAAACAAATTTACGATAAATTACTTTCTTTGGGTTTTTACGTCGTATACCGTGAGAGAGAAAGAGACAACAAAATTTTGGCAAAACTTCACACCGCTTCAAAGTATTGTAAACATGTTATTTGACTCGTGCATCTCCCGAGACTCCGTCCACATGCTTTGATGTGCAACTAAACTGAACATAACTCAACGGTTTTTTTGGTTATATAGTATATTTATTTTCATAAGAATACTGTGAAAAAGTAGTTATACGAATAAACAAAAACATTGGGTCGACATGTGCTATGAATGGATGTATAAATACCGTAACCCTAGTCTTAGCCATGCCCAGGTCCAACCGAGTCAGTAAAACCTAGTAAAAACTGACTACAGACCGATCTACAGTGTTACCTCTTGTATATTATTGCTCTAAGGTGTATGCAATGTATGTGTGTGGGTAGATGACGATAAGTGTATTTGATTAGGTGATCTTGTTTTGTGCTGGTGTCTGAATTAAAGGCTGGTTTAATGTTGGTGTGACGAGTGTTAAATTATTCGTAATATGGCAGTCGTTATGTCATGTTTTTTCCAGAATCATAAAAGGAAGAATTTGTGTATGTGAGTATATTTCTTTGACATGAGTATCCCATGTTTAATGATAAATATATTCCTTATGGCTCTATTTTGGATAACTTGAATATCTGATATTTGTTTCTTGGTAATAGTGCCCCATATGCTAACTAGGTAACTAAGATAGGAGTGGATCACAGCATAATATGTGGCGCAGAGTAAAGAAGCGTGAATGCAGAAAACTCCATTAATGGAGGACTGAACGCTGTTGGCACAAATAAGAAGTTGTCCAAAAAGCGAAGCTATCTGTCCACAATGGAGTGCTTATACCAACCCTGATGTATGGCAGTGAGGCATGGAATTGGCCAAAGAAGGATGAAAGTAGACTGAAAGCTGTGGAAATGAGATCTTTGAGACGTATGTGCGGTAAAACCATGTATGATCGTATTAAAAATGTGGATATCCGGAAAGAATGCAAGGCTGATGGGAGCATAATGAATAGGATCAAGAAAGGGACGCTTAGATGGTTTGGACATGTAAAGCGAATGAACGAAGAAAGGAGTGTGAAAAGAATATATGATGCGAAAGTGAATGGAAAAAGAAGTCGAGGACGCCCGAGAAAGAGATGGCACGATCAAGTAAATCAAATACTTGAATCGGGTCATGTGAAGAGTCAGAATAACAGAAGAGTATGTATGAGACGATGTATGATTGTCAATGAAGCAAGGAGTGTGTGCCAAGACAGAGTTATATGGCGGTCCGTCTTCTCTGCCTACCCCTGCGGGGAAACGGCGTGATGGTTAGTTAGTTAGTTAGTTAGAGTAAAGATACAGAGATGAAGCCTTGGAGTCAATAGAGTACACTGGTTATTAAGGAATTTTTGGATTCCATATGCTCAACATGGGAGTTCCACGAGAGTTTACAGACTACGGTATCCTTAATTCGGGTATTATTATCCTTAAAAGGCTCAAATAGTGGGAAAAGGAAATGAGATGAGAAAGAGAAGGTTGGGAGGTACCTGGATACTCAGACACAAGCACGGCTAAAATAATTTTAAGCAACGTTTCGATTATGAACGGCGATCTTGATCTCGTCAGGCCAATACCGAGAGTATATTCCACTCTTGCAATTTAATTGTCACGACGTCAAATGTAATGAAAGTTTGAAACAACCCTCCCTTAATACGTATTAATAGCAATAACATATCGTAGAAAATCAACAAAAATGTAAACATGATCTCGGAGAATAAGCCCACAAATCAAATACTCTTATTATTCTGTTCCTTGTTTATGAAACATAATAATACCCACGAAATCTATTAATCACGAACTTTGTATACCAAATTCGGTAAACAGCCATTTTAATTGCCAACTGTTCTCTTCTGCGTAAGTTGTTTACTGAACAAATGCCTTCATCGATCCGCTTGTATCCGGGTTCCGGGTATAAAAAGCACTTAACGATTCAGCTATGAATGTGAATGTAATAATTCTAGCCTCCCCAGCGATGAAGTGCCATCGGCGCTATGGGATCTAGGGGAAAAACTGACGATTTATGGAAACCTATGGAACTGAGCGAAACCGTTTTAGGGTAACCATGAAGGAGCATTGTTTGGAATGAAACGAATAATAAATATGATATATCATACAATTACATTAGTTTCATCTAACTTATTAACTATCACGCAATT
The DNA here is from genome assembly GCA_022651775.1 of Drusus annulatus. NCBI lineage: Eukaryota > Metazoa > Arthropoda > Insecta > Trichoptera > Limnephilidae > Drusus > Drusus annulatus. Next base: position 129,137 of record JAGWCC010000080.1, read on the forward strand.
TTACCGCAGGAGTAGGCAGAATGGATGGAGCGCCACACAAATCTTTCTTGGCACACACTGCTTACTTCATTATTCTGATTCTTGACATAACACGACTTAAGTATTTGATTCAATTAATCATGCCACGTCTTCTTCCGCGCGTCCCCGACTTCTTCTTCTATTTGAAGTAATTGTATCAGTGAAGCTTGTTATAATTATGACCTTCGTAGAAACGTATAGGTTCTTAGAATTGCCCTCTTAAAGTCATGAATTCAAAACCTAGCAAAAGGCCTAAAAAAACATTTACATATTATGTTGTCTGTATATTCCTTTATACATTGTTTAATTAAATAAATGTGGTGTATTTCTACCTCGTTTTAAACGAGAATAAACTCTCAGTATCGCTTGGTAAGAGATCGCTGTTTGGGTCTGAAACGTTGTTTGAAATAGTTTAGCTATTTTTGAGACAAAATCTGACTCATTTACTTTTCACATTCTTCAAACTTTCACACTCTATCCATTCCTTCATATTTCAGCCCAACAAAACTTCCAAACTAAGTATGTCATAGTTCAACTGGTTCTCAGCAGTAAGGACTGTTTGGAGGTATAAAATAAAATAATGAGAAAAACCTTAAGCCGTCAACATAATGAAGTCAAAAACGGATGTTGATACAACACTTAACTCGAGGTCTTGGCTGCTGAAGCGGTAACATGTTTAGTAAAAAGCTCCGTTTTTGAAAAATGTTCAGCATCGCGGTTATTGAAAGATATTCATCTTCTTTATCTTTTCTAATTTTGAAACTGTTAATTCGTGGTGGAATTCCATTTTAATGATTTAATAAATCAAATTTTTAACTTTATTCCACTTTTATTTTATGACTGGACCGGTTTCAGCCTGTGACGGCCATCTTCACTAGTCTGAAGATAACCGTCATAGGCTGAAACCGGTCCAGTCATAAAATAAAAGTGGAATAAAGTTAAATTTTTTTTTTTATTAAATCATCTTCTTTATCCCTGAATTATTTTACTTGTTATTTGTGTTTTTTCCGCCTTTTCCTATCAGCGGTATGTTATCTATGCTCTTTTTCTATGTTTAGAGTCTTCCGTTTGGCTTATTTGTTGTAGCTTATTCCCATGTGTGACGATTATTTTTTTTGTACAGCCTTTTTTTGGTTTTAGGGCTTTTATCCCAATGTTTACCCGACTGGGTCACTGGAGATTTGTTCCAAGGTGGACTTTAATATTCACTTGTTCTTTAAAGGACAGATTTACGAAAGTTTTTTAAGTGTTCCTTTTGACCCTCTTACAAGTTTTGGTTCTGAGATAGTTTTGAAAAAGGTATTCATTTTGTAAATCTGTTTCAGGCTTTCCAATGTCATGTTTACCCCAAAAAAACTACCAGAGAATAATGGTAGCATCGAACGCCCGAATTTGACTTTAAAAAATACACCATCATTTCCGTTTGTTTATTTGGAGCGGAGAAGAAAAAAAAAAGACTTTATGTTATACTGAGAATCATAATATCTCAGACCCTTAATGCTAGAAGCAGAACAAAATCAAAACGGGCAACCTCAGAGTTCAAAAAATTGTTTTTTATTACAATATCAATGAAAGACGTTTGCTTCACAATCGAGTATTTATTTGATTGACAATAAATAATAAAACATGTCGTTTCTATATGTTTTAACTGTTCAATAGGGATAAAAAGACAAAAACTGTGTTTACAAGGTTCAGTGAAGCCGAGTTGTAACTATTTATGTTATATCGCTGATAAAGATTTAAGACGAAATTAGAAATGTCTAAATTCGAACTTTCTAACCCAAGTGTATTTAATAGTGAAATTTGATCCAGAATAACGTCGATATTTTGGGCTACAGCATTACAGTTTTAAATATAAGTAATGCTGTCTTTTCTTCAATAAAAGTGGACGATACAAACAACTTACGATTTTATTGATACGTTTGAAGTGTTGATGCGTTTGAAGTGCAATTCGTAATGATTTTTTTCGTGCTTTTTTGAAAAAAAATCACACATGCTGTCAGTATAAGTTATTGTATAATTTATTTAAATGCATTACTCGATCCAATTATTCCATCACATGTTTCACCTTTTCCTATTAGCATAATTAATCAAGACTGAACATTAACCTTCATAGCTTAATAGTTTGTGTATTTGGTCAATAACCCAGTGGGTTGAACAAATTATGTCGTGTAAATAAGCATACCCATACCCTAAACAATACGAGTCCCTAAAAAATGAAAACGAAAAAAAAAACGAAAAACCAAAGTCGGAAATATATTCTATAGACAATTCAAAAAAGGCAAATTTAAGAAGATTTAGAAAAGAGTCATAATATATTAGGAATAAGTAAAAATACAGAAAACTTAAATCATATAAATAAGTCGTTTCCACATAGCCTTACCACAGTTTGATAATGGCCTTGAGCGCCGAAACAACTGTCAAACAAAATAATAAACTCAAACTAACAGAGCTTTACAAAAAAAAACATTAAATTTGAATAAATTAAATTATTAAAAAAACTATGGAGTTTCTATACATTTAGCACAAAACTATATTTTTTTTAAAAATAAATACGTTTTTTAGTGTAATACTAGTAAAAAATAAAGCTTCATCTGTCTTGGAGGTGGAAATGAGGCAACCTCTTAAACTCCCTTCAGATTCACAACTTTTCCTTAACGGGGATGCCGTAACTCTACCGGCCCAGGAAGTTGGAACTAATGTGCAGTATCCCACAAAACAGAAAACAAACATTGTCCTATCAACCGCCTTAAACGTGGTCACACCTTTCCCACGCAAGTTTGCGTGATATTCTCTCATTACGTTGGGGGTAAACGATACCATGAACGGCATTTGACGTGATAATATCAGCGAGCTAGACTGCGATACAGCCCCCTTATTGGGCCGGGGGTGGGTAATTGCCTTCAATTGGTACCTTCGCCTTTTATTTATTTGGTTTCATTGTTGCCGACTCGTTATTCGGGATAAATAGAGCTTTTAATTATATCAGACGATTCGGTTTTATTCTGTGTCATCGGATTGAGTTGATCTGATCATTTCTTTGTTTTATTATGTTTAAATGACAATTAAAGCGTTGTACGCCAAATATAATGCTGAATTTAGTGCCAAATGTAATGCCAAACGTAATTTCAAATGTAATTCCAAATGTAACGCCAATTTTAATGTCAAATTTAATGCCAAATGTAATGCCAAATGTGATGCTAAGTGTAATGTATGAATTTCATCAGCGTATTTAGGTTTCTCAACTGTCCGTTTTTTTCCAGAGAACACACTTCTCTCTCTTGAGACTTCCTCCAGGAAATTTAGAAATTCCGATCCCTTGGATTGAACCTTTCAATACTCCTCCCTCATCTTTGCAAGTCTCCCGCCAATTGATTCCTCTCCGTGTAAAAAAAAATCTCGGCAAACGATTGTCTTATTTTTCGGTTCGCTGCGCACCGACCGGATTCTGTCAACTGCGCCGTTTCTGAATAGAGACGGCCATGCTTAATAGTGATGTGCGTATTATAATAAAGTGCAGTAAGTACCTGTTCTCAACATAATTGATGATGTAACATTGTATTTTTTGTAGCTAGCTAAACGACTTTAATCTAGAACTATCGAAAGCATTTTGTACGGCAGTCATCTACTGGCAACCTGAGAACATGTCCAAGTTATAGATTTTTCATAAAAAGTAGCAGGGGTCGATGCCGAGAGGTCCTTGAATAGTGAAGTGTAGCAATTCGGTGTCATGGTGTTACTCTCACAACCCCTTTCAAGAGCCTTATTTCGGGGGTCCGAACCCTAAAACGAACCCATCCATTTACCTTTCAGATTTCAGGTATGTATGTAATGGTATGAGTGAAACCATACGTGCTTAGAAAAAAAAAGAAATTAACGAGAATTTTTTTTTTCAAGACATTTGTTTGAAAATGTACTATCTTTATTTATTTCTGGGCATCTGCCAAAAAGTTAAATATTTAACATTGGGTGAAATTTTGTTATCACCATAAACCACCATCCGTATATATAAAATGTGAAAGACCACTGTTCAGAATCGAAACATTGCACGAAATAGTTTTAGCCATTTTTAATAACCAGATACTTTATAACCTTTCGCTTCTTCTTCCCATTCCTTACTTCCGTATACCTCACATTTCTTCAAAGGATTTTTTTTTCTTTTTTCTGTACGTAATAGTTCAAACTCTTGATAGTTTATTCTTAACGACGTACTCATCCGATATCTTAAGTTTGATAGATGATTTTGAAACCTTAAATGTGTAATGAGCTGAAAGCTCGTCTCAATAAAAAAATCAATGTTCACACTTCGATTGAATGATTTATTGTGCCAAAATAAAGTACAATATTACTCACGCATCAAAAAATCTTCCGAAACAAAGATGTAAGGCGAAAAATTCTTCTGACTACTTACATTGTTTAAGGATACACCAGATACGGCTTACTCGAAAAGCAATCAACGAAATAAAACAATTTTTGTCTCAATTTAGCACTTATACAGTGTTTTTTAAATTTTATCTCGTTCGGTCATCTAAAATAATACCTTTATTATACTTAAATAATCCTTACCTATCCTTAAAAGAAACGTGTGTTCATTTATATAAAATTTCAAATAAAATGTTGTCCAAAGAAGCGAAGCTAGCAGTCCACAGTGGAGTGCTTATTCCAACCCTGGTGTATGGCAGTGAGGTATGAAACTAGCAGAGTAAGGATGAAAGGAGACTGAATGCTGTATAAATGAGACCCCTGTGGCGTATGTGCGGTAAAATAATGTATGTCCGTGTTAAAAATGAAGATATCCGGAAAGAATACAAGGCTTACGTAAGCGTAATGAATAGAATCAAAAGATGCTTTAGGCATGTAGCGCAATTAAACGAAGAAAGGAGAGTGAAAATAATGTATGACGCGAAAGTGAATGAAAGAAGAAGACGAGGACGCCCGAAGAAGACATGGCACGATCAAGTGAATCAAATACTTGAGTAAGGCCATGTGAAGAGTTAGAATAACAGAAGAGTATATGTGAATGAGAATTAAGCAAGGAGTGTGAGCCAAGACAGAGTTGTATGGCAGCCCGTCCTCTTTGCCTACCCCTACGAGGAAACGGCGTGAAGGTTAGTTAGTAAGTAAGTCTTTCTTTGATAGGAAGAAGGTACACCTGAACAGACGTGTTGTAGAAACAGGAGAGATCGCCAAACACCCATCGACAACCTTAAAGTATGAATTTAAATGTAGCAAGAAGTTTGCAAAGGACTAGTAAAGAGTTGTACGTCTTATCACACTCTCAGCCTTCTTTAAACAAAAAACACCTCGGGAAAATTCAGCTTCAAGTCCGTAGCCATTAAAATAAAGAAATACCAACCCAACAAGCTAATAATTTTATTTTAAGCACAGAAAAATTATTTGACGAAATTAAAAAATCATAATCCTCAGAAATTCGGCAAGAACAAAAACACTTTAATTAATTAAAGAACACGAGCTGGGTGTAATATCAAAATTACCAAGATTACGGAAAATAATGAAATTGTAAAAATAAGGCGGAGCAATTTGTTAATTGTTTTTCAGAAAGCATTGGTACGTTCTTTGACATTCCCAGGCTTTAAGCATTCATTCAACAAAGTTAACGAATGGCCTTTATAAAGAACGAACGTCACTTGTCAAACTTCTCAAAAACTCAATGTCTCCCGGGAACAGGCAATATCCGAATGCCTGACGTACAAAAAAATAAGAATTTTCGATCCAATTTGAACTCGAACCGTAAAAGTGACATGATCTCTAGGTTAGACTTTTTTCACACGTATACAAAAGTACAACATTATATAAAGCAGAGGCCAATCATATTATCGCTGTTATTGAACAGATTCCTGAATGATTAATCTCCAAACAATATTATATAAGTATAATTATGGTGGGTTCTCAAAGGTATGAACGTATTTTTTATTCATGAACATTTTTTGTACTAACAATTAAAATAATATCAAGAGCCTTCTACGTAAATACGAAACAGAAAAAAATGTAACGGTCGCGACCGAGACTCGAACTTGGAATCTCTACTCTATCCGGGAGTGACGCTTCTGCCAATTCTGCCACCGAGACTTTTTTATCAATCTTATTCTTCATTTGAAAATTTATAAATATGATTTTTTTAATTTTCTTTTCTGATTTGGCTGCCATCATTCTTACAAAGTCGAGAATTAATTCTAATTTGTAAAATATATTTTTTTGTAATTTAACTGAAAATATATTTAGTACACTTATCGCATAATACGTTATCGATATATATTTTATAAAAAAAAACACTAAGGAAAAACCGAAATAAGTGTCTTGAACGTGTCTGTGTGCGCAAATAAATTCAACTTCAATATACTTCGGGTGAAATCGATCAGACATTTGCAAATATCAGCTTTTTTCTTGAATAGATAATCAATTTTACCGGCCGAGCTTGGGTCAGGGCCTTGTGTAAATTGATGGAGTCAGTTTTCTGTCAAATTGGTACAAACTACTTTTTTAATTGTTTGTATTAATGCATAAAATACACCTACTTAAAACTATTTTCTTCATGTTTGAGCTAAAGACTCAACCTAGAAGAGTTTTGATAAATAGTTTTAAAAAAAGGCCTAAACTGTAAGTCTCAGACTATAAAGGCTGATTCACACCAACGTCCGGATCCGCTCAGTGACGATATTGTTCCGCATGAGAGCTTATTGATATGGTATGAATATCAATCAAGGAGTATGTGCCAAGACAAAGTTGTGTGGCAGTATATCCTTCTGCCCACCCTTGTGATATTTAACTACTTATTTAGTTAAATAAATATTTTGAAGTGCAAAAATACTTTCATCGCAGATTTTTTTTTTTAACCATTTTTTTATCACTAAATAATATTTTTAATAATTAATAAAAATATTATTTAGTGATAAAAAAATGGTTTTTAATAAAAAAAAATCTGCGATGTAAGTATTTTACACTTGAAAATAATTATTTACCTAACTAAGTAGTTAAATATCACAAGGGTAGGCAGAAGGATATACTGCCACACAACTTTGTCTTGGCACATACTACTTGATTGATATTCATACCATATCAATAAGCTCTCATGCGGAACAATATCGTCACTGAGCAAATCCGGACGTTGGTGTGAATCCAGCTTAAAGCTTATTTTTTTTAATTGTATTAGATGCACTTTGTTCCGTCGTTTTTTTTCCGAAATTCGTATCGCCTTTATCGTATAAAACTGATTATACATTTTTGATTCAAAGTATTGTCCTTCGCTGGTCACTACTTTCTCCCATATTTCGGGCAGTGTACGAATCTCGCATTGAAAAACTGGTCATCTTTTGAAGCGATCCACGAATCGATCTTATTTTTTTACTTCTTCATAATATCGGAAGTACTGGTCAGCCAGGTCGTGTGCCATTGATCCAAACAAGTGATAGTCAGAGGGAACATACGGCGGGTGGGGTAGGACTTCCCATTTCAACGTTCCCAAGTATGTCTTGACCACTTTCGCAACATGAGGTCGAGCATTGTCAATTAAAACCTCCCGCAAATGACGAGAATTCGGCTCGTTAACTGTCATTTTCAATCGAGAATAACTTTATGATGCAGACACAAATCGACCATTTTTTCTATAGGATTATGTTGACAGATGCCTAAGTTTATTGCACGACGTCTATGATCTATTTATTTCAACCACTACTTACCACCAAAGCCATCTTTAGGAAAAATGGTGGAAGCAAAATTGTATTATTATACAACTCTAAAAATAATAAAAAATTCTCAGCAGGTGAGCCCTTGGTTTTAGATTCCGGGTCCCTAGAATAAGTTCACTCCCGAAATGATTTTTCTCAAAATCAAAAACAAATTTTATAGAAGAGGCATACAAATGAGATTATTTAAAATTCATAAACACATAGGTACATAAGGAAAATTCTATAACTATAAATATCTTCATTTGTGAATCCGTCCGTCTAAACGTACAAGTGTGAATTTTTTGAATTATGAACTGAAATTGATTGAAATTATGAAAGAAATGTGTATTTAAGCGAAGATTATTCTATTTTAAAAATAGGAATTTTTAAAATTTCTCGACAAGTCACTAGTATGTTCACATTTGATCATTTATATAACAACACGAAAGTAAAGTCAGCAATTGAAAAACATCTTTATAAAGTTTTCAGACAATCAACTGACTTCAAAAATTTTATTATTGAAATTTTGTTCAGTACACCTAGCACAAATACATCGAAAAAGTTTTATCGACAATATTATTTTTGTTATTGGCTTAACACTCCCGAGAACGACTTCCAACGAACAAAGAAAAGTTCGTTGGCAATCTGCAACCAAACTTGGGAGTGTTCAACAAATAACCGATTTCGTCAATTTAACTTTATCGATCTGTTTATGCTAGAGGCCGAGATATGTTTCTAAGAAAATATAATAAAAATCAGGAAGTTTGCAATATTGACAGATTGTTCAAAGTTCAAAGCTCAGAGTAAATACTGATTTATAAAGAATTCAAATTACTTTATAAAATTGGATAAGATGGGCGGTGGGTAGGTACTTGCTTCAACTGCGTACTCAAAAAACTTTTACCTGTAATCCTTAACCTGTCATACCTACTTCGATAATTTGAAATTAGCTTCAGGGTTCACCGTTTGTGAATTTTTAGGGACTCCTTATGTAAATATTTGACTTGTTTATTTAAATATGCATACCCTTTGAAGAACAATTTAATAATTCTACATATTATACAATTAAACTTATGGTTTCAGGATCGGCATTTATTGATTAATGTATGCATATATTTTAATTCATAATATTTTTCATTCGATATAGTATTTCTTTAGAGTTAAGTTTTTGTAAACGCTTTTAAAAACAGTAAAATTTTGTGTAACTGAACGACACAAAAAGATTGAAAACGTGTTGTTATACTGTTGATAGCTAAGTTGACACTTATGAAAAATCACGAGATGGAACTTAACTTACCAAGATTTTTTAAAATTAATCCACCAATTTTATAAATGAAATAATGACTGCTAGAATACATTTCAGTTAAGTACCTTATTAGGTGGGTAGGGATTTTAGAAGATTGTTTTTTTTATTCAATAATTTCAATTCACTTCGAAATTTAAAAAGTTCCCACTCGAACGGACGAACGTACTTATAAAGGAAATTATTTATACCTAGTTAATATTCGTTTTTAGTTCGATTGATATAAATTCTTATAAAAACAGATCAGTTTTTGAGAAGCTAAATGTCGCAAGATATTTCACTAAAGCAGATGTAAGTGAGTAAAAAAATGTTTGCGAAGGACGAAGGCAGAAAGACGAAGAAAATAACAATTAAGATTTTCCGCAGAAACTTGTCAACACGACGAGACATTTCGATAATAAATGGCGGTTTGGATCTGGATTCTAAAGCTCGCCCCATTTAAAACCATTAATAATTATTAGCGACGGAAACTGTAGCTAATTCAATGGGGAATTTGACGATCACTTTTCTATGCTTAAAATTTCACTTTAGAAAATTATTCTTCTCTGAATTTTCTCGCCATTTACGTAATAATTTTTCAAAGCAAAACAACAACGTGATATTTCTGTAAATTTTAATTTTTTGCATGACATTGTGATAATTTATCATTTTCGTAATTAAACCTACAATTTTATCGCCATAATTTGCTTAAGTATCATAAAAATTAGGCATTCGTACATCCCCATTATTTTTTCATAGATTTTTTTTTTGTATTTTTACTATTTTCTTACGGAACAGAGAAGTTTTACGATATTGTAGGGTAACGCGAATAAACAGCAAATAAACAAAATACATATTAAATTTTAAAAGCTTTTTCAATTGTACAATTATTTTTCTCTAGAGTGCAGTCTATGGAGGTTGTGAAAATGTGCAATATTCATTCTAGAAAAAAAAAATTCTTAGGGTTACACCACCCTAGGACGATATCAACAGTCTTTTGTAAATTTAAATCTTTTGAGTTAATGAGTTTTTTCCTTGTTATTTTTCATAAAATGGTGAGTACTTTGGAACAAATATATGAATTTCATTAATGAAGTAATGATTTAAATGTTTCAGATCCATCTGGTTAAATTATATTCATTTCACTAGCAATCGAGAGCTTTCTCCAGCGCAATTAATTTGTTTTCTAAATATTTAAATAATATCAATAATCTACAACACAAATATGAAACAGTAAAAGCCAGAAAATAAAGACAGTGGTCACAACTGAGACTCGAACACGGATCCTCTTCTTTATCCGGAAGTAACGTTTCAACCAGTTCAGCCATTGGGACCTTATGAGAAACAGACATTTTTAATCGATCTCATACTTTTTACTGAAGATAATTGATATTATTTTTTCAATTTTCCCGAATAAAGTAGAGGAACTGAGTTCGAGCCTCAGTTGTGACCATTGTCTTTTTATTTTATGGCTTTTTCTGTTTCATATTTGTATTGTTGATTATTGATATTATTTAAATATTTTAAAAGTAAGTATTAATGCTTTAAAGTTCATTTTAATTTCAATTAGTTTTCTTTTTTTTAAATTTGGAAACAAAGAAAGCATCGCAGGCACAAGCGTGACCCAAAACAAAACAAAAAGTGAAAATCAAATTGTGTTTTATTTTCGTTGTCTCTCAATGCCATTGTATACTTTTACAAAATCTGACTTTACCGGAGAAAAGAGAAGTTTTACAAAATACAACAAACGTTTCAGACAATAGAATGATCTTTCGCAGTCACAACACATTTCATTTGATTCGCGGCTCCATCTAATCCCAATGTGATAACAAAGTCGGTTGTGAAATTGAACAGCACACCTTATTACTTTTACCGAAGGCAACCCCGTTCAATATTTTCATTTAATATAATGCAGCTGTATGCAGTGCAACATTGCTTTGCCAAGTTCCTAAGTAAATATATATAGGGTCTTAGTTCGAAGGCTTCTGCAGTTCGTGCAGAGGGTTTAGTTACCAACGCGTTAAATCTTCTTTTAGAAAAAAAGGACGTAACTGTTTCTCCAGAGTGACAATAACGAGCCTTACATTACGTAGAAACGATAAATTGAATGCAAATTTTAATCTCAATATTTTTAATACAGATGAAAAAATGGAAATTCTGTTTCTGTTGACGAAACTATAAAAAAACTAACGTCAGTAAACTAATTAAACAATACTGCAAACGTATGCCTATGACTGAAAAGAGATATAAGAATAATGATAAATTTATGAGTTTACAGGAAATATACCTAAGTTACATACACCTTATACTGGACAAATTTAACTGATTATTAAGAATATGACTTTTAATTTTAATGGATTTTTTATTTCTAGTGCAACTAAATTAATATTATCCGTTGCCATTATAATTTTTGTTAAGAATATGAGCAACCGTGCTTTTATTGAAGGTATGATTTTTATCACTAAGATGATTAGTTGGTCATAAAAATGAAAATAATATTCGTGGTTTTAAAACAATGGATTTTTTCATTTCTTCATAATATATCTGTTACAACTGGTCATCACCTGACTATCAATAGACTTGTTTTTATACCGGTTTATTGAAAATTATGGAACAAATATTGTTTAGGTATTGTCTTTTTCCTACAGAATAATAGACATTTAAAAATGAATTGTTCATAAATGACGTTGCAATCTGATTTAACTGCGTTTACCTCAATTCTAGACATAAACATTATCAATTCTTTGGATGTCAGAGATCAAGTCTACTTAATCAAAGTTTAATTTATACAGCTTCAGGCATACACATTTTGTGCTTTACAGTTAATATTATAATAAGTAAAATAAGAGTTTAAAGCTTTAATACTAGAAGATATGCAAAAATCCAATACAGATTTCCACATTTACTGAACTCTTTTATCTTCAGTAGAAGCTTTCCAGATTGCCAACTGAACACCTTTTATACTAAAACCCGTACAACAAAGGCTTTCATCGCGAGTGAAAGCCTTGGAAAAATGTAATATAACCTTCTTGGGAGGCCAACCCAAGACAATAATACATTTTCATGACTTTGAGAAACCTTACGCCGGAGGTAGAAGAATTGTGCATTTCCTACGTGAATTCAGAACAACATTTTTATTAAAAAAGGCACAAAACTTGTGTTTAGATAGAATTTTGTTTAAGTTTAACAAATTAAGCGGCTTAAAGTTCATCAATGACTTGAAATAATGTTTGAGAAAGTAAGAAATCCGTTTTATAATTCATTATAGGGGGGCAATGGGATTTTGCTATCCCTAAATTGGGAATACCATAAAAATGAAACATATATGAAGGGAAAATATTGCTAAGAAAGTACCTGGTTATTTAAATTCACTTAACATGGTTTCACCAAATTCAAGAAGTATTTTGTTTTTTTTTAATGGTAATCTTTTATCGGAGAGCTGCCATGGAGTTTTTCATACTCAATAAATTGGAAAAACAGTTAAAAACCTTAACCTTCTCGTATCCAAGATGGAAATTAACATTACCAAGCTTTTTTGATAGGGAAATGCGAAAAATATTAAATTCAAAGAAGACCAAATATTTGACAGATGAACGATTTATTATGATTTAAATTGGAATATGTTTTAAAGGAATAATGTTTATTTCTTATTAATATTTAATAAAAAAATAAGCTTTAATGCTTTAAAATAAATTTCAATTTTAATATCTATTCTCAATTTGGTAAGAAGTCAAAAGATCTTCTGTATTTAAAAAAATGAATATTTATCGAAGACACCATCAAGATATTCAATATGTAATCGGGAAGAACTTTGAGTATTATCAAATCGGCAACCCAAAATCGGAAGAAAATAGAATTTTAAATATATTTTTAATAGATGTATGAGATCGTTTAGAAATGCCTAATTACTCCTGAATAGAGTAGAGGTTCCGAGTTCATATGGTTTTTTTTTTTGTTTCAAATTTGTGTTTTAGATTATTAATTAAGTTTAAATATTTTATTTTTTATTATTTTATGAGGTTTTAATGCATATAAATAGTACATTGTGTATACCATTCATTTATATAGTAAAATACAAACAAAAAAATTGAAGCATAGTAACGCAGGCGTGTTTTCTTGGGACTCGAAATAATTTTTTGAACTCAATATGGAGACACTCGGCAAAATAACAAGACCAACTTAAATTCTCAGAAATATTTAAAATAAATAGTTTATTTTAAGCAACCTGTATCGCTTAAAACACGCTTCCGTTAAACCTCAGTGATTAAACTTCAATAATTTTTTAAACCCCTCGGTGCATTACAAATTCAAAGCGCTTTCGCGTCAGGGCCTGTTTATCATAGACGTGTAATTCACCGCAACCTTTATAGGCCTCCTTATTAATGAAAATAAATCTTTTGAGCGCAAAAAGCCTCATTCAAATTAAAACCTCGTTTTAAATCACCTAAGGTGAGGTTAAATTGAAGCTTATATAAAAAAATCTTGTGAAAAATTATGGTTTTGAATGCAGAATTTTTTTATTCAAATAATTTAATTATACGTGTTTTATAATCAATGATTTCTTCGAGTTAAAAAAACCTAGATCGTAGATTTTCGTAGCGTCTGAGATAAAATCTAGAAATATTTTGAAATTCTAGGAAATATTTTCCTAGAATTTCATAAATAAGAATAAAAAAATGTAGATTTTTATAAAAATGCTTTTAACTGTCAGATATGTGTGAGAAAATTTTCGTTCCACAAGATTAAAAATATTTCTTATTTTAGTTTCGGGCCTGCACTTCACCAAATTAATGAATACAAGCGCAGAACATTCATTGAAGTTGATTTAGGCAGTATTAAAAAAGAGTCGTTTCTCCGATTCATTATTTTTTAAACCGACCCATATCATAACGTTGCCTGTATTATTGAGATTAATCTTTGTACAGGCTGGAAGTTAGAATATTTGATAACTTGTCACTTTTAAAACGTCACTTTCATGTAAAAAAGGCTATTTTGCTAGCAAAAATACTTTTTTTTATGTGCTGATGTCGGTGAAAGGATATTTACTCATATTATGACATCCAAGGTAACCGTTGAACTCATTTTTACTTCGAAGTCTTTTCAAAGTTTTTTCAAAGGTTTTCGATTTCTTTACCGAAGTGTTTAGGAGCACGTGTTTATATAGGGATGATACCATCCTCATATGGGAAATTGCATCGCTTTAAAAGGAAACTGATAGCCTTCCGTTCGCGCTGCATATATTGTAAACTGCTAAAGCAATATCGTGTTGTATAAAAAAGGGATAAAAACCTAGCAAGCAAACTAGTACACTCAAATTGATGAAAAAAAGAATAACTGGAGTTTTTCAAGTTTATAAAAACAAAGATTATTATTAATTAAAAAAACTCCATTATTATTAATATTTTTGAATTTGTTTTTTTATTATAAGAATTTTGCTATTGTTAAACTATCAGGTTATTAATAAAACACCACTCATGAAATGACAAATATACATTTAACTTGGTATTTTAATCATTTATAAAAAAAAAATAACCTGAAGTCAGGTGTGTCTTAATAATAATAATTACATATTTACTCCGGAGTATGAAGAAGTTAGTGGGATCCTACACTCCCTATATACAAGTAAGTAGTATCATTCAAAATAAAAAGAAGATAATAGCATTTGAAAGAAAACATGAAACTAAATAAACACAAAAATTATTTTTTTTAAATTAAAAATGACTTTGTATTAAACCACAGATATTATGTTAACTATTATAACTGACCGGTTCCACCTAGTCTAAGTATCATCAGGGTAAAAAATCAAACCTAACAAAAAAAATACAAAGTGTGCAGTTATACATACATACATACAGATGGAGAACAAAATATAAAATTAAATAACAAAACAATGAGAAAAGAAGGTGATTAAAGAATAATGAAAATTTTTGTGAGTGTACGGGAACTACCTAATATTTATAAAAGATATAGAAAAAAAAATATTGGGAATCAAAATTATTTTTGTCTTATACTAAGTCATTTTTTTTATTTCTTTAAATATGTCAAACCACAAAGTGATGGCTTTCCACGAAAAAATAAAATAGAATATCTTTTTTATTAAATTATGTTTGACTCAAAAACAATTATAAAAGAGAAAAGAGGGAGTACACAAAAACAAATGTATACATATACTCGTACACATATATTTACTGAAAACACACATGACTGAAGCATGTCTATTGATCTCTCGCATTTAATATTTAATAACATGGTAAAAAAACACATTTGACTTAATTTGAAGAGGGGTTTGCTGAAAAGCTATTCTTTTTATAAAATAACATAAAAATATTAAGTTATTGTAAAAAAGATTTCCGATATTTGTTTATAAAATAATATGTATGTGACGCGATGCAAATGGTGTAGAAGTTTTTTGAAAAGACAAATGTGTTGTTGGCATGAATTCATTTCGTCGTACTTTGAAAAACATACATTTACATTCGGCTAGACTACACTATATATGAGTATTACATATCTGCTGTATTATATTTATTACCTTGTATTATGTTAGTAAAAAGTTTAAATTAGGTTTATTTATTCATGAGCACATTCCCAAAAAAAACGCAGAAGCTCTGTATTGAACGGTCAAACCATCCAAAATTAATTTGAGAATAAAAACTGATTTGTTTATACCTTAGCCACATCAAGAAGAGCAAAAGATGCAAGAGTATACAACTAGCAATTTGGGATAAGTTTGGTGGAATACGTGGTACAGAAAGACGCTGCAGGACATGTATAAATGATCACAAAAGCTGTCGTAATTGCCAAACTCTCCAGATTTTACTATCGTATATATTTCATGTTATTTTAAGTTATTTACTAATTACCGGGGCTGTGAAAAAAAAATTAAAAAGAGTATGTTTCAAAACTAATCATTGTTCTTCTTGTTGCAGTAAACGGGGCTCCCGATGTCAAGTATCCAGTCATAATTTTCATTCATGGGGAATCCTTCGAGTGGAATTCAGGAAACCCTTTCGATGGATCAGTCCTGGCCAGCTACGCCAATATGGTGGTCATCACCATCAACTATAGACTTGGACTATTGGGTAAAATTAATATACATTTATATATGTAGCCTCTAAGTCTGTTTAGGAAATATCCACATGCCCGTAAACTACTGATGACGGTATGGCTGATTCTTATTTCAACTTCTTTTAATTCAACACGTAAAAAATAAACTTAAAGAAACTGGATTTTTATTGGTCTAGTTTGAGGGTTGGGTAATTAATATTATAAATCATGAAAATTCAGAAATTCCACAAGGTTGTATTCTTAGACCACTCGTGTTTTTGAAAATTAAAAACATTAATGCAGGAAATATCAAGTATATATTTAAAACGATATTTGTATTTTATAAGTTGAATCTATCTAAGTTCAGCTGAGCAACGCCTTGCATAATAAAATGTTATAAAGTATTTGCAGGGGTCAGAAATAAATTTATATTCAAAACTCCTCGTTTTATGATTCACAGGTTTTCTGAATGCAAACCCGGCTCCCCATCTAAAGGCCAGGGTTGCCAACTACGGCCTGATGGACCAGATAGCCGCCCTGCACTGGGTTCAGCAAAACATAGAATTATTTGGTGGAGATCCCGCCAGCGTCACTCTAATGGGACATGGCTCGGGAGCAGCTTGTATCAACTTCCTAATGATTTCACCTACTGTCATGCCAGGTATACAAGTTACCTTTACGATTACTAGAAAATCTTTCTCATGATTCTTACGAAAAATGGTAAAATAAAATATTTAAATAATATTAATCATCTAAAACACAAATATGAAACAAAAAACCCCGTAACTAAAAATAACAGCATCTTCTGTTTTATATTTGTGTTTAAGATTATTAAAATTATTTAAATAATTAATAATAAATAAGCATTAATGCTTTAAAGTTAATTCCAATTCAATTACTTATTCTTGACTTGGTAAGAAGTCAAAAGATCTTCCGTATTAAAAAAAAAATGGATACTTATCCTAGACACCATCTAGATATTTAATATGTGTTCGGGTAGAACTTTGGATATCATCGAAAGATGGCAGCCAAAAATCGCCAGAAATTCAAATATTAATAATTTACAACAGAAGTATGAGATCGTTTGAAAATGCCGCTTTCTAATGAGGTCTTGATGGCTTAATTGGCAAAGTGTTACTCCCGGATAGAGTAGAGGTTCCGAGTTCGAGTTTTGGCCATGACCATTGTTCTAGTTTTTGTCTTTTTTCTGTTTCACATTTGTGTTTCAGATTACTAATATTTAATAATAAATAAGCATTAAAGATTTAAAGTTAATTCCAATTTTAATAGTAAAAAAATGTAAGGGTGTAAGAAGAGTAAACTTTGTTTAATTTCCTCCTCATCCTTGAGCCAACATTATGGAAAACCTTGCAGCATCGTGTTCATCATCAGGGCAGATGATAGTTCAAGAAGTAAGAAAAAAAAACAAATATAAACAGTGCTCTAAAAATCAAACAACGTTAACCGTTTCTCAGATATTGTATTTCATTTCCTTTGTAAATCAAAGCGTAACATTTCAAAATATTCTAGTGTTATTTATTTTAGAAAAATTCATTTGTTTTTGAGAATTCAGTATATTTACGAATTATTGTTGATTATTTATTAACTGAAGACAGTGCGGGACGTATTTGCTGTGCGCGAAAAACCGAGGTTTTTACACCAATTTCAGTGTGATTTTCATATATACTCGGAGTTAATATCCGCCTCTGAGAACAAACATCTCATATTTATTTCCCAGTTTCTTGGGCGTTTGCCAAGCAAAACATATACAGAAAAAACCTCCAGCCATTTTCTTTCGTTTTTATAATAAAGTGGCAAGAAATGATATATTATTTAAGATTCCCAGAACTCAAAGTGATCGGAAAAATAATATCTTTTTATTAATCATACATAACAAATAATCCATCTTGCCCCGAGGAAAGATGCCAGAACTAAATAAATGGACGAAAAGAAAAGAAACGCAATCATTCCCATAGATTTATCATTATCTTGAATGGAAACCATTAATAATTTGAGGGATAATGCTGGTAGATAAAATATCATACTCAAAAGGTATTATTTCAGAATCCACGATTCACGGGAGAAGCGTTTGGGTTTCGTTAAATTAATAATATTTTAATTAAGGATTTGGTTAGATTTGGAATAATTTTTTTCATAATTAACGTTACCGGTTTAGCAGATATATTATTAATTCGACGGTACGTTTGCAATTTAGGTACGTAATATTATATTATAAAACTCAGATTATAGTAATATTTGTTAATTACCTATTGGTGTCGAACACATCTTCAAGTTGTCGATAGTTACGGTCGCCATATGAGTATGGCGACCGTATTGGTAAGCCGAGCAATTTCAAAGGTTAGTCGACATACGTAAATTTTCACACTCGGAAAGTTGACTGCTTTTAATGAAATTAAACATAATCAACATTATTGAATTTGTATTAACATTAATAGAACCTGCCAAAGACAGTTGCAAAACTTTAAGAAACATTATGAAGGAAGCATGTTGTGATATTTTCAGAATCGCCCATGTAAGACCTGTTTGCTTAGGGGAAGAAGGAATGGAGTTTCATTGAAACAATTTGATTGAATTTGTAAATAAAATTACGACATAATTAATATATAGTTGTATTGTAGGTACATAGTATTAATTTTGCTGGTCACAATTATCTTGTTTTAAACGTTAGACCTGTCTATGAAATAGGTAACTTTAAATAAATATATTAATATAGAAGATATGAATAAATAACTTTGTATAGGACCACGGATATTATTTTATTTTTTTATGACCGACCGGTTTCTCTTACCTAAGCATCATCAGGGTGCAAAATCAAACTTAACCAAGAATACAAGGTGTGGGGTTATAAATAAATACAGAGGGAGATCAAAAATGAAATAAAAAAGACACACTTTGTATTTTTTGTTTAGTTTAATTTTGTACCCTGATGATGCTTAGGATAAGCGAAACCGGTCGCTCATAAAAAAAAGTAATATCCGAGGTCTTATGCAAAGTCATTTTTTCATTCTTTAAATATGTCAAACTACAAAGTGATTGCTTTCTTCAAATATATATATTAATATATCTTTGCTGATTCTTCACAATCATGGAAAATATCGTTTATCAGAATCAACATCGAAAACTTCTTCAGCAAAATTATACAATTTCTCGTGCGTAGGAAGGTTACGCGAAAACATCAAACCAAATAATATAATATAGTATTCCTATATAATATATATATGTATATATTACATCCGTATCTCCGATAGAAACATTTAGCAATTTGATTTGGAAACGTGACATTAGCATACATTACCCTTTGGCGAATGCCAAAACGAACTGAAAACGTAATATTAATGGGACTGGCCTTGAGAGGATAGATATTCTTGTCTCGTATAGGGTGGTACCATATGGTACAGACAAGCAAATTTCCTATAATTCGGCCAATGAAATTCGAATCCACAGATGGGATCGAGATTTCGTGATAATGATATCGTCAATTGATTTCCAACAAGCGTGTTTTATTAGTGACTAAGGAAGTTTGAAAATACTTGAAACTTGGCACGTTTACGCGGTTATCAACTATACCCGTAGAAGGATATGATATCGTGGTTGTACCTAGCTAGAAGCACTAGAAATAAAGAAAGCCATTAAATTAATATTCGAACTCTTAATAATCAGTTAAATTTGTCCAGTAGTCCAATATTAGGTATATTTCCTGTAAACTCTTCATTCAAAACTTATCATTATTCTTTAATCACCTTCTCAGTTGACGTTTTATCTCTTTACATTCTTGTTATCTGTCTCTAACTCTCTGTTCCTTTGTTATAAATTAAATGTTTTTCTTTTGTTTTCTCATTGTTCTGTTATTTAATTTTATATTTTGTTCGCCCTCTGTATGTTTACATAATTTTTATTATTTTTTTTTTTACAAAATAAATATTTTTTAACTTAATACTAACAGTAGGTACAATATAAATTGAATAAATGTAAAATGTCTATTGATTAAATAAAAACAAATTTTTAACTTTATTTCACTTTTTTTAATTTTTGACTGGACCGGTTTCAGCCTATAACGGAGACAGCCTGAAACCGGTCCAGTAAAAAAATAAAAAAGTGGAAAAAGTTAAAAATTTGTTTTTATTTAATCATTAAAATGGAATTCCACCATGAATTAACAGTTACAAAATTAGAAATAGTAAAATGTCTTGTTTCTAGGTGATTGTAATTACCTCCCTAATTGAGAAAGTTCTCATGCTAAGGGAGGGAGTTATATGGTATAACCGCACACTTTGTGTTTTTTGTATAGTTTAATTTTGTACTTTGATGATTTTTAAGCTAATCAAAACCGGTCGTTCGTAAAAATTAAAATAATATCTGTGGTCTTATACAAAGTGATTTTTTGAATTTCTTTAAATTTATTCAATTATTTCTTAATTATTTTTTTAAGCAACCATGTTTAAATAAATCACATGATCTCAAACAGTGAACACAATGTTTATAAAGAAGATTAATGAAAATAATAAACAGGTAGATCAATCATTTATATAAACAAGGTGTATAAAAAACAGCAACAGATACTACACAAGCAACAACAACGCTCAGTGATAAAACGCATTTTGATTCATGAAAAATATATCAACATCCAAAGCTATTTTATTCAACAGCAAGATTGCTCTACCCAGTGGCATGACCAATGGCAGGTTAGTCTTACAAGCTGGGAGATAATAAGGATACTAGTCGTAGTAGATGACGAAGATAAACATCAGGAACATAGAAAATATGGAGTTTTTAAACCATCAATGGAAATTTCTATCAATATAATACACCCCTTTTAACCCTTAGATGGTACCTTCTTAGAATACTCAAGAGATGATCGGTAAGATAGAACCACGGGTAGTGACAATCTCGTTGATACAGCCACCATACAAGTCATAGTTACCGAACAGTGAAATAGGGTTATTTTCTAGTCACGGTGGCCAGTCTATCATTTTATAGATCAAAGAGTATTTTTATTCATACATAATAAAATCGTCATATTTTGTCATCCGATTTCAACTTTAGGGTAATATTTTATGTGAATTTCTTTAATCAATTTGAGATAAAATAAAATGAAACTTGAAATATTATATTGAAAATAATCTAATTTATAATTTTTTTGTAAAAATTCTTTTTTCTACATAAAGTTATTGTATAATTGACACAAAGCTCCCTCCTTACAGCATCCTCAAAGATGACATAGGCCCTGGGGGAAATTATTTCCCTTAATACCTCTTGTGTGGAGTTGATGTAAAAATAAAAGGTTAAAAATTGAATATTATTTAAAATAGTTTCAATAAAATTTCTAGATACCATATGGTTCGCAGGGCGTACTTTACGGAAACCATACTAAATACCAAATATGATTAAGGGATGAAACGAGAATAATGTTTTTTTATTGTAATTCTACAAATTAAAAACAAAACTATAAATAAAGAATACATTTTTTTTATATTTTTGGATCTGTGAATTGTCTGCATTAGGAAACTAAACCAGAGATTTAAAATTTAAAAATCCACATATTGGTAAAGCACTGGTCTTCGTCCGAAATTTCTCTTTTCAAAAAAATTTTTTTTTTTTAACATATTTAAAATAATAAAAGACACTATACGGCGTTTTTATGGTTAACATTGTCACTTCAGACCTCAATAACTTATGATGGAAATGAAGTATCTAAATGTAAAAATTTGCGTTAATCTTAATATTCAAGACAAAAAAACTGTCAAAAACTCACAAACTGAATGTGTTTTTTACATAACCTCAACACTTCCCAACGATATTCCTAAAAATGGAAGCAGAAATCTATATGATTTCATTTTTTTAGACTTAAAACAACTCGTTTCGTTCAAAAGATTTTCTTACGAACGAGATGTGAAAAGACTGCCCATACACTTCCTCTTCATTCTCTCTCCCTTCCCCATTTCCTTTCGCCCTTTAAAACATTTCCAAATAAATGATGCCATAACTCCACGGGCTCCAGGATGTGAGACTTATCGGCAGTATTCGTATACAAAACTACAACATGTTGTTAGGGATCATAATCCTATAAACGATAGTGGACCGTATTGACATAGGGATTGGAAGAATATTGACTTTTATTAAGGGCAACTATCGGAAAAGACTCCGACATGGGCTTAAAAGCTCACAGCAGAAAGCTTATTCTGATGGACGTCCCTAAATACATTATTGGCTTTTATACGATGGTAATAATAAGGTCGAGCCGAACCTATTCATTTTTAAAAGCATTTGCAAAAAAAAACGGATAATAGTTATATAGGCTGTCTTGCTTATTAAAAATATTGTGTTCAACATTTTACTTATTGCGCAAACAAAAAAGATATATTTCAGTTTTTGTGGTGAAACTTCGCTCTTGGAAAGAAAAATATAAGTGTTTTTTTTTTTACGAATATTATAAAATTTATTAATGGGTTTACCATTTTTTTATGTGTTTTCTTAGCTTTACTTTAGTGTCCAACTAACAAGGTTAACATCATCATTTTAATACTCTTTTCGCTATCGTGTCTGACCTACTTACGTAGTATTTTTTACAAATATGTGTCCTATCTAAACTAACACTTGCAAAAAAAAATACAAAGTAAAAGTGAGAAATATGTAGGTATATACTACACTTATGAGTAGACATCGGATTATTTGCAACAAAAAATACAAAACACAACATTAAAAATCATTAATCAGTTACTAGTTTATATTAATATTTATTGAGATTATGTACAGAGAAAATATACAGGAACATACTCACTTGGTAGGTCACATCAGATAAACAAAATTGCTTTATTTACTTTGGCAAAATAATAGCCGATTTTCATTTAAATTATTATTTTTATTATTATTATTTTGTTATTATCTTTCGATTTAAGAGCATTAGAGAAAAACTAATAATTGAGTTATTAACGTCTTTTTAAATGGCGACATCTGTGTTTAGTGACTAGATCTTAATAGCCAGATATTTTCAAACCTACCTCTTCCCCATCTATTTCCCCTTTCTACTATTTTAAACCTCACAACATACCCTTATTGGGGAAACCACAGTTCCACTAACTTCAAAGAATTAGGATTCTTGGGTTGTAGAAAAAGAGTGTAATATTTTTTCAAAGTTGAACTTACTAAGTCGCCGGGAATGAGGGATGACATTGATAACGGCTGGAAGAGGAAAAACAACATTTTTATCAAGGGGTGGAATTATTTGATTCTTAAAATATTTTTGAATATTGCCATCATTAGGTAGACATACACTTTACTTATTCTTAATAATCTGTTAAATTTGTCCAGTAGTCCAATATTTGGTATATTTCCCGTAAGCTCATGAAATTTCTCATTATTCTTTTATCACCTTCTCAGTTGACGTTTTGCCTCTTTTATTACATATTATCTGTCTCTTTTTCTCTGATATATTTAAATGTTAGTATAACTTTTATTTTACTTTATATTGTGTGCTCCCTCTGTATATCTACGAGTATATATAACCGCACACTATATATTTTTTGTTTAGTTTAATCTTGTACCCTGATTAGGCTAAGCGAAACTGAAATAAAATCTGTAGTCTTTTACCAAGTTATTATTTAATTTTCATCAAATACTACACTCAAAAGCTCTAACACGTCGAGTAATCAACATGTTCATTTCCAATAAGCTGTTCGTATGTCGATTGGGAATTAAGTGTCTATTAATTGGATGGTGACCGCTCCAGGCGACATCTTTGAGTAATGATCGTTATCTCGTTACATGGCACATCTCTTCATTGTTCTTTTTGGAGATGTATCATTAATGATTCTTCAAGAAATGGCTATTGACTATTTTCAAAGGAAAGGAAATCAAATATTTCCATGAAATTCTAACTTATTCACGTTTAAGATATATTGTATAGAAAAAGTCTGTATGTCCGAATTAAACCTCAGCATTCTAATACAAGCAAAACTATAAATAATTTATCTGTAAATCTTATATGGGTAGTAAGGAAAATGTCTAAGGTTTCCAGCAAATAAAGTATTGAAATTGTAATCTTTAAAATTCTATGAAAAATATAAGAAAATGTCACTAAAAGATGCAGTTTGAAAATCTGTGAAGGATTTTTTGAAGGTTTACCTAAAATTCCAGTATGTATTTCAAAAAAAATTTAAAAGATAACAGTAAAAGAGTTGAATTCATTGGAAACCTAAGAAATTTCCCTATCTACCCATGTAAAATTAACAGATATATATAATTTTTAGTATTGTTTGTATTTGAAAGCCAAAGAATGTGTATTTTTTGGTGCTGACCCTTACAGTAAAATTTATGTTTTGTTTCTGATGAAATAAGTAAAAAAATATCAATTAATAAAAAAATTCAACAGATTATCAGCTTTATTGGCCTATTTAGGGCCAAAGAGCTCAAAGTTTTTTTTTAATGTAAATTGCAAACATCAGTATTTGTTAAATTGGTTCAGGTAACATTTTTCTCTCTTATCCATCGTTTCTTAAGCTTTTTAGTGTCACGACCCCCTCAAAAGCAAATATAAAAAAATACAAAAAACCTTACATAACCCTCAGTATATATTTGAACGTTAATCAAAGTTCTACATTGCTAACGTGAAAATTAATGTGCTTTCACTTTCCACGAATACCATTTGCCACTTTTTACTTGTGCGAAAAAGGCTTCTCGTCTATGGTGGCATGAAAAGTTAAATACAGAATTTGTCTATTATCACTTAAAAATAATTTACTTATGTGTGTTTCAAATTTCGATACCCGTATAAAAAACTTTTTAAGGGAAAACAAACTCAACCGGCATTAATGAATTAATTCATATATTTTTGCTTGTATAACTTGAAATTCATTATTTAATAAAAGTATTTTTTGTATACGTGACCCTTTCTCCCTCAGATACTCTAATCTAATGTTGGAAGATGTCAAGAGAATTTTTAAGGCGCAAGTAAATTAAAGAAAAAGTCGAAGACGCCCAAAGAAAAGGAAGGATGAAATGGCAAGATCAAGTGAAACAAATACTTCAGTATCATTTAAAAAATAAATGTACACAAAATATGTAGTTTCAATGGTAGTTCTCGTAACATTTGATTAATCTTGATTTATAAGAAAGTATATTTTATTTTATGCTTTAGTTATTTAATAATTGAAATGTAAATAAATGCCAAAATAGAAAGTAAGATAAATGATGATGAATGACGATTTCTAGTTCCAAAATATTCATGTAAAAACAGATAATTCAAGTCTCAATAATTTTGTGATCTCAGTCTAGACGTTATTTACCGTGAACAACAAATACATTACTTAAATAATTTCAATAAACAGATCACATTTGCATAACCGCTTGCGCAAAATCTTGTCAAGGGCGCTTTGTAATGAATCGAATAATAATGAAGAACTTATATAAGAAGGCATTATTTTTAATAGTAATATATACTAATATAAAATGTCGTCGAAAATTATTGATAGTAAAATGAAGTAAAAAGCTTTAGTGAATTAGTTTTAATTTAGCAAATAATTCTAGACTTTGTAAGAATTCTAAAGGTCGTCCGTAAAATAAAAATGGATAGTCTATCCAATACACCATCTAAGTGAGCAACTGTTTTCGGTTAAAGCTTTGCATACCAATACAAATATAGCTCCCTATACTAGAAGAAATTAAGAAGAAAAAAAACATTTCGAGGAAATATGGGATTGTAAAAAATTACAGTGTACAAACCGGTTTCGGTAGCTCAATTGGCAGTTTAATCTGTTGCCATGACCATTTTTATGAAGAATATGAGCACTGGTGCTCGTATTATCATATTCTCATTGCTCATATTCTCCATGAAAAATGGTCATGGCAACAGAGTAATTGGCAATTTAATCTGTTGCCATGACCATTTTTATGGAGAATATGAACACCGGTGCTTTATGATGATGAAGTTAACGACATAAGGGTGATGATGCTTAGACTAAGCGAAACCGATTGGTCTTAAAAAATAAAATAAAATCTGTGATCTTCTGCAAAGTTGCTATTTTATTTTCATAAAATATGTCAAACCACAGCGTAATTGTTTTCCACGAAAAAAGAAAATAATTTTGTTTCATAACTAAAGCGAACCAACTAAATATTCTCAGCGAAAGTTGTAAAAAATAACACTCGCATGTCTGTCCGCTTTTGTACTTAACTTTTTAAGTCCTCTAAGTACCTACGCAGAGTTTTAATGAGGATTGTCCAATGACAACACTCAACGAAGTAAGTTCAACGTATAAGGACCTTAGAGTTATCAGAAGTCAAACATTTTTGTTGTACAGAAACGTTTCCCTTTGTCTTGTTACAAAATAAAATAACATTAACGAAAGAAAAAAAAATAAAACTATTCGCACAGTTCGAGTTTCACGATCTGCCCTTTGATAAAAGTACTTTTTAAAATTCCACTTTCAGGGCTAAAATAAACATGAACATGTGTGATTATGTTACAACCGTATTATGTTCCATTTTCAACCATCTTCATTGTATTTCCTTTTCATACCCCTTGCTCGTATGAAGGCAATTATTTTATTAAGCCTTTAGATCGTTTCGACGTCTCTCGTGTTAGAGTTGTAATTTTTTTACTCAGAGGTTAAAAACCCAGTGGGGCCAATGAAATTGTTGTATTTTTTTGAGAATCGGTTCACATAATAAAATTTTATAAAAACGACATTTTCCATATTTGCGCCTCGTTAAAAAAACCTGGTGAAAGACCGCCGCTGTCGTCAAGATCGAAACATTGCTAGAAATGAATTCAGCTGACTTTGGTGACCAGATCTGAATTACCAGGTACACCAGAACCTTCTTCTTCCCTATCTTCTTCCCACATCACGTGCTACTCAAATTGAGGATGTTAACTGGCTCCAGACGTGACATTCATGACGGCCTCCGTGGTCGAGTGGCAAGATGATTGACTACGAATTCAGAGCTCGCGAGTTTTAACCCTGCGTGGGCAAATACTTTTTATTTAATTAACATGTGTCATAACACATTTAATTCATACAAAATAATATGTAGTATATTTGCGGCACGTTCTAGAGGGGTAGATACGCTAAGTCAGTAAGTGGAGAAAGACCAGCATTTGGAATTAAAACGTTGCTAAAAATGGCTTTTACCATGTTTGGTGACCAGATCTGAATAGTCAGGTTCTTCCTAACCTTCCTCTTCGCCATATCTTTTTTCGCCTTTCAACCTTCAGTCTCACAACATATTCCGATTGGGGATGCCATAGTCTCACTGGCTGTAGACAGTTGAGACTCTTGTCTTGTAATCACGATAAAAAGGCATATACATTATATACGTAAAAAATATGGATAATGTAAAAAAATGCTTTTAGTTAAATTATAGAAATAGGTCAAAACGTAATATTTTATATTTTATTAAATAATAAAATCGATTTTGTTCAAATATAATATATTAATTATACAATCGAGTGTGATTATCTTATATTTTTTCTTCGTCCAAACCATTTTCATATGTATTCATCCGACCTTTAACTTGGTACAGAGTTTATAACAAACCAAAAGTCCTATCGCGGCTTAACATGCAAATACGGGTACAACAATCATGATAATAACGATCCATAAATTGAGCCAAGTGTTCTGTACAAGCATATAATTATTCCCAAGCCAAAAGTTTAGCAATCCATTGCAAGTTACAGCGCAACTTACAACCGCCTAACTCTGTGTGCAAACTTTAAGTTAGACATTTTTATTGGCATCGCGCGAAGAAAACACGTTGTGTTGGAGCAATCAATTATACGGCTAGGAGTGCATCGCAATCACAAATACACAACTGTTAACGAGGCGACTGGAAACTGCATGAAAGTATCGCTTTGGCAAAGTGAAAAGTGCATTCAATTGGCGCCGCAGCAGCTTTTGGTACGGTTTTATTTGGTTGGGAGCACGTTTTATGTTGAAATGTACGGGCAAAATCATATTACTGTGAAATTTTATAAAAGTTTATCGACATTTTTAAATAATGATAATAATAAAGTTTTATTTCAGCGGAACAGAGCGGTGGAAGCTATACTCTGTCTGCCATATAAATAATACAATGATAATTATTTTAATAATACCATGCTTTTAACTTTATACCACTATTTTGTTTTTATACCCGATAGTAAAACTACCCGAAAGTATTTTTGAATGTTATTGTAAAGCCGCCTCGGTCGGCAATAAAAAAAACCCAAAGTCACAAATGTTCACTATGAGACTCAATAAGCGTCCATTCCGGACACTTGTAGTATAATATACTAGCCTATATACGACCGGTCGGTAGCTGAGTGGAGAACGCGTCGGATTCCCACCCGGGCGTCGTGCGTTCAATTCCTCTGCTGGCTAAGTCCTCCATCACTGCACAAGCAACATCTTCCGCTTTTTATGATGACAGTAGGAGTTTTTCAAATATTGTCAGGTTATTCGTAACCCGGGAATGTTTGTTTTACTTTTTAAGAAAAAACAAAAATATTACATGCCATAGATTGATTAAAATTTACCACTCTAAAGGTGCCCCTCATAAGGTGAAACTGGTCAGGTCTTAAATAAAAAATAGTGGAATAAAGTTTAAAAAATTATATTATAAGAATGGAGTTCCACCACGAATTAACAGTTTCAAGTTAAAAATAATAATACAATTACAAAAGTGAAAAATAAAGAAACAAATAAAATTTTATGAAATAATAATTATAATACAAGAAATGATAATAAATTGGAGTGATGGGGTGCGGTGGTTCTGAACGTTTAATTTCATACATTTCAAATTAAGTTTTTTTTTTTTAATTATCCCTTAAAGCTTAATACTGAATGAGCACTGAAATAATACAAGATTGTGAACAATCTCCAAAGAATATGAAAATATAAAAATACACTGGTTGGGGGAGCCGTTTAAAAACAAAATCTTATCACTGTGAAATTTTATAAAAAAATATCGGAATTTTAAAATTCATTGGAGTGATAGGATAGGGTGCTTTTAACTGCTTTTTACTTACATTTTTTTTAAATTACCCTTTTAAGCCTACGCTTCATCTTAATATTCATCAAGTACTTACAAAATTAAAATAAAAATAACAATCTCCAAAGAATATGAAAATAGAAAAATACAGAGAATAAAAATAAAAGTATAAAATTGTGACCGAGACTTGAAACTAATGAATCGGTTGGAATAGCGGGATTGGTAGACGAGCCACGCCTAAATAGTATGAATGTTCCGGGTTTGAGTCTCGGTAACAACCTAATTTTTTCTATCTTCTGTGTCTTTTTCTATTCTCATATTACTTGAAAAGCCTTACAGTAGCAAAAATCAGCCCACTCACCGGGTAGAAAATATTATCTTTTCATTAGTGCACCTCTAACCACAGTTAAAACAGGAAGAGGAAGAAATATTCCCTAGCACTGTTCGAATTTTCTACAAGAATTACAACTTAAACCTGAAATTCAATGAGAAACCATAAGAATATATATGTTGTTATTATTATTTTTTTAATATATTCGAAACTTGATAAACATGTACATCAGAGAAGTTTAGCATGTTGCAGTTTGGAAATGAGATCCTCGAAACGTATGTGCGGTAAAACCATGTATGACCGTATTTAAAAAAGGATATCCGAAAAGAGTGCAAGGCTGATGTGAGCGTAATGAATAGGATCAAGAAAGAGATGCTTGGATGGTTTTTGCATGTAGAGCGAATGAACGAAGAAAGGAGTGTGAAAAGGGTAAATGATGCAAAAGTGAATGGAAGAAGAAGTCGAGGACCTCCGAGAAAGACATGGCACGATCAAGTAAATCAAATACTTGAATAGGATCATATGAAGAGTCAGAATAACAGAAGAGTATGTATAAGACGATGTATGAATGTGAATGAAACAAGGAATGTGTGCCAAGACAGAGTTGTATGGCGGTCCGTCATCTCTGTCTACCCCTGCGGGGAAACGGCGTGATGGTTAGTTAGTTAGTTAGTTAGCAGTATTTAGTTCCTTAAAACAGGCATTCTGCTAAGTAAGGAACTAATAACAACCACAACTTGACAAAGTATACAAGCAGTTGTACGTATTTTCATCAAAAAAGTAAATGAATTTATCTTTTACCTATGAAAATAAACAATAATTTATTATACCGCAAATTTAACGGACACCAACAATATGGTGGATGTACGAGTTGATAGATTTTTATTATGTAATGTCAAACCACAAATTTCGTTTGTTTGTTATGCCCTCATTACAATTGTGACGAATCGTTTACTATTCTAACTCCGAGATTCACACCAATTATTTTTCTTGTCTACTATAACGCCTATTTAGGCGTATTATAATACGTATTTACATGGCCAGTAACGGGGCGCACCTAACAGCCTAGCAGAGGAAAGTATTTCCCGCGGGAAAGATGTTTCAGCGGGAAAGGATGGATTTGCCCGCTGACACTTCGGTTTACCTTTCGTGACGGAAGACACCTCTTGTTTTGTGATTACTTACATCAGCGTGTTTTAATTCTTAAATAAACGTGATCTACCTAACCTTAAAAACTATCATTCGACAATTACCTACTACGTTTATTCATTATAGTTCCTTAGTTCTACACTACTTTAGATATTCAACACGCTCACACTACAAAAACAAAAACCTTAAATAAAATCAACATTCCAAGATTGAACACATCTTTTGGACAGAAAAACCACAAGTTTCATGCTGTCAAATTGTATAATGCTCTCCCAAAACATATTAAAGATGCCACATGATTTTTCATCATATCTGTTTTTCAAAATGTTATATTGTAATTAATAAAAAAGTAAAAAAATAAATAAAAAATGTGCCTGCACTTACTGTAACTAATTGCGTTAAAAAAGCGAACTGTTATTTTTTTATATGTAACCTACACATATACAAAACAAAATTTAAATGATTTTCCTTTTTGTAAGAAAGTTTAAAAAAAACCAAAAAATGACGCTGAAGATGACGATGAATTTAATCATTTTTTTTTCTTTTGTCAACAGGTCTCTTCCACAGAGCGATTCTTCTGTCGGGTTCTGCGCTAAGTTCGTGGGCACTCGTTGAAGACCCAGTCAACTACGCCATACACCTAGCCAGGCAGGTCAACTGCACCATACCTGACGACCTGGCCAGAGACCACGAGCTGATAGTCGACTGCCTCCGAGAGACCCCTCTGGAGGAGCTGACCTCGGCAGAAGTGACTGCACCAAGTTACCTGACCGCTTTCGGACCGTCCGTAGATGGAGTAGTAATCAAAACTGACTATGCAAAAGAACTGCTAACATTTTTCATTCCGAACGATATGCAAGGATTCACTAGTGTTTCTGGAGTTAATAATTTTAAAGGCACAAGTGATAAAAGGAATGGAGACAGGGTATTTGGCATCAAGGGAGGACAGAACAAATATGATCTGCTTTTTGGTGTGGTCACCAGTGAAGCACTTTGGAGGTTTTCGGCGCAGGATATTCAGAATGGATTTGAAGGAGAGAGAAGAGATAGGATAATAAGGTAAATATAATACTTTTTGTGATGTTAAGTCAATGGAAAGCTTTTTTGGTGGATACTAATACTTTATTGCCATTTCGCGTTAGCCTCTCTCAAAAAATAAATAGATTGTACGCATTTGTACGTTTTGGTGATAATTTGCCGAAATTCAGACTGTTTCTACTGTAGTTCATAGATGTATTGTAATATTTTATTATTTTTAAACCTTGGGCAATTGCGTACTTTTTAATCAGTGTGTTGTTTTTGTTATGATGTAATAATGATTATAAATATTTAATATTTAAATGTAACAAAGATAGCAGCCAAAAATCTGAGAAAACAATTGAAAAAATAATTTCAATAATCTTCAATGAAAGTATGAGATAACTAACTAACTAACCATCGCGCCGTTTCCCCGCAAGGGTAGGCAGAAAGGACGGACCGCCATATAACTCTGTCTTGGCAAACACTCCTTACTTCATTCACATTCACAAAAATCGTCTGATAAATACTCTTCTGTTATTCTGACTGTTCACATGACCCGATTCAAGAATTTGATTTACTTGATCATGCCATGTTTTCCTCGAGCGTCTTCGACTTCTTCTTCCATTCACTTTTGCATCATATATTATTTTCATACTCCTTTCATCGTTCATTCGCTCTACATGCCCAAACCATCTAAGTGTCCCTTTCTTGATTCTATTCACTACGCTTACAACAGCCTTGCATTATTTCTGGATATCCACATTTGTAAAGTAAGTCAGTAAATCTATTTAAAAAAGATCATTTCGTATAAACCGTTTATTTATTGAAATTTGTTTCTTCTAATTTCTAGAAAAACATGAAAAATCAATAGGTCATACAAATCCGATGTTTCATTTAATTTGATTGCTCTGAACAGAAACGTTTCAATTTAGCACGTCTGAGATGCATTTCTCTCCTATTATTTCAAGCCGCAGTGTGAAACTGACGTATTTGTTTTAAATTCCCATTAAAAACACAAAGCCACCTCGTTCCGGATCTCTTTACCACCAAAAGTGAACCTTTTCCTTTGCAAACTCCGTTAGGAAACACGAAACTATTTCCAAGTAACACCGGAGACAAAGCGCAAGTTAAACAAAGACTTAACTCCTTAATGAGATTGTATCATCGCCGTCACCAGCCCACCTATCTTCTCTGTGCTATCACTTTCCAATTTATGATTTCTTGCCAAAGTTACATACTAAAAGTTAGAGCCAGCATCCACAAGCCCTACCCGATGGCTCGGGTCTTGATATCAATTAAAACTTTGCGGAAAGTTAAGAAATATCTCCCATTATGTATCTATCCACGCTTTCCGCGGGTTACCTGGAGCCAAAAGCTCGCTTCAGATATAAACGGTGGTTATATTAATTTTACTATGGGAATATGCTGTTCATTATAAGGTTTTTGCTAGATATTGTGATTCTGTAAGTATTTACCGAGAATCGGAAACGAAGCATGAAAATATGTTAATTTTCGACAAATATCACTTCGAGGGTGCTTTACATAAACATTAAATATATTAAAGTATACTTTAATTGAATAACTTTTAAAATACTTTGCTGTTTTACTGAGAATTAAATAGTATTTCTTACAAAATGAACAAATATTTTTGTTACAATATTTACAAACGTTACGGGTTGTGATGATTCATATTCATGAAATAAATTGTCAAGAATGAAAAATTTAAAAAGTTAGTTTTTTTTTAATATTTGAGTTCTCTCGAGAAGTTCTGAAGCAATATATTTTGTTTTATTTTGTACAATTATTTATGGATATGTTTTTCTGAATAGAAAACTCAAATGAATGAAAAACTAAGTTTGCACAAGACCACGGATATTACTTTATTTTTTATGACCGACCGGTTTCACTGAGCCCAAGCATCGTCAGGGTACCAAATCAAACTGTACCCTGATGATGCTTAAGCTAAGCGAAACCGGTCGGTAATAAAAATTAAAATAACATCCGTGGTCTAATACAAAGTTCTTTATTTCATTTCTTTAAATTTGTCAAACCACAAAGTGATTGCTTTCTACGAAAATCGAAAACTGAAAGTTTTGCTCTAAAATATTTTTACTACGTGCTTTTATATTATATAATGGCCGAAGGCTACTATGGATTTTCAGAAAGCGCGATTACCAAATATAGAATCGGGACTGAGCTTTTGTTACTTCAACCATCCGACTGCAGTTCTAAGGTCGGGTTGTTTCAAACCCTCGTCACATTTGATGACCACTGAAACGACATCAACGCCATTTCGAATTTTCGACATTTGAACGGTCCCCGTTGAACGGCGATTCTCAGTCTACTTTAGCTTTTGAACAAATTGTGATTAGTTGACAAGCAAAAATTAAGTAGGAACCTTTCCGTGTAATCCTTTTTTAAGTCCTTTTTTTGTCCAAACATCACAAAAGCAATGCGCAGATTGATTCAATTATATTCTACGGTTTAAATATTTGAAAGCAAGACTTGAAATGATTCCTTACAAGTAAATTATAATAGTCTTACAAAATTCTTTGTACGTACCAAGTAACTCTGGACTATTTTTTGTCATAAATTCCTTTTCTCTTCCTTTCAGAATTTATGGCTATATAGCACAAGTGGAGCACTCTCATAATCCAATGCCGAAATCTCACAATGCTGAGGTCAGCATTTTTTTGGTCCGCTTGACCTCTTACATCGTATTTAATCAAAAGGCAATGTATTTGTGCAGACATATAAAAGCTAGTATGTAGGAGTTACAAAAACTACACATTTTTGAAGACATTTTATGTTTTTTTTATAATTCATCACCATAGTCCTTCAACAAAAAGGCAAAGAAGAAAAGCCACCGTTAATAACATTTTTACATATCGGACATTGTTTCCGATTGCCCAAAACCAGTGAAACGATGGCACTCCATTTGGAAAATTTCCAAAAACTGGAGGTAAACGGCATAACTTATGCGATTACAAGCATCCATTCGAATATGAATGATGATATCTCACCAAATCGATACTGAGAGTATTTTCCATCGTTTATTAGGGAAATAAAGGCTGGTATTATGTTCTTAATCCAAAAGCGAGTCTTCACAAGCCTGCCACGATTTCACATTTTTAATCTGATAATTTGATAGTTGCATGAAGAACGAGACATGTTCCATTACAAACAATTAATTTATGATGCGCCTGAAAATAGACCTTAAATTATGGGTGTATTTTTGAGATAAGAGTAATTTAGGGGCTTAGAATCAAAGGCAGCAATCTTTAAAAACGGTTCTGTGGCATTGTCAACTTTTGAATGATTTTTATAAAGAAATGAAGAATGAAGTGCACAAAAATGTCAGTGCACAAAAATGTTAGTGCACATTAAACTAGAAACAATTTGAAATAATTATCGCTAAATTTATCAACATATTCACAAAAGAAAAGTGCATTAAACGTTAAATCAACTTTCCAATAAATAATTTAAAATGAAGGAGATTGCTGCCTTTGCTTCTAAGCCCCTCAATTTTTAAACTAAACAATGATTTATCAATAATTAAGACCCCACGGCAAGAACTTGTTGACTAACATTTTTGACAAAAATGAGTTAGTATTCTCACTTAACTCATTCTGGTACGCTGTATCTTTTCAGATCATGAAAATAGCACGAGCACGGACAATCAAAAAGTTGAACATGTTAACTGCAAATTTTTTTTAAACTAAAATATTTTTTAATGGCAAGAACATGTTATCGACAATAATAGCATTGTATTGGAGAAATACATTAAATTACTAAATTATATATTAATTTTAGTATTTAGCTATAACATTCATGAAAAATAGTTAGTGGATTTGTGAATGCACACACTTTTTTTAACAAAACCCAACAGACTAAATATCTCAGAATATTATTTAGTTAACAGGTTCTTGCCGTGGGGTCTTCAATTTAAAAAAATTAATCTTTTTCATACGTAACATAAAAGGCTCTGTTGTCAGGTGTTCTTATTTAACTTAAACTCAACTAAACTATTTACAACTGGCTAAGATATATTTTTTAAAATAGATTCATAAAAAGCACTGTTGAATCTTACTGTTTCCCGAGCTAAGATAATAAAACTGAATTGATAAAATCCATATCGCTGTGCAGCTGACATTTTCCAATATGACGTCCAATCTTAGTAAGGGAACAGATTCTCGCAGCGACAATGCGGGAAAATTGAACGGCAAACTTGGCCGACAAAAAAACAACATTTATTTTTCCTTCATCGAGCCTGAGCAGACAGGGAAAATGTCATTTCGTCATGGGAACTTTTTAATTGAAGCGCTATTAAGTCGTTAAAAGTTGTCCAATGGAACGGAGAATTCGAGAGTAGAAAAGTATTTATAATGTTCCTCCCTTTACAGGAGTTAATTTGCGATGAAACCCGTTTAAATTTAGTTGGAAAAGAATATTTAATGAAATCTCCGCTGCCGTTGACTTTCAATTAAACTTAAAAATACAAAAGACTAACTTTGGTGCAAAACAAATAAATAAACTTTAATGATTTTACCTTTTAAATGCGAGGGAGACTCGATAACTAATTTATTTTATAGCCGTTGACATGGTCTTAGACATAAAACTAAAAGATTTTTAAAGAAATGAAAAAAAAACTTTGTATAAGACCACAGATATTATTTTAATTTTTATGACCAACTGATTTTGCTTAGCCTAAACATCATCAGAGTACAAAATTAAACTAAGCAAAAAATAAAAAATTTTGCGGTTATACAAACATTAACAGGAATAATAAAATATATAAAAAAAACAGAACAATGAGAAAACAATAGAAAAAGAACAATAAAAAATTTAAATTACAACAAAGGAACATAGAGAAAGAGACAGATAATATGAATTGAAATAGACAAAACGTCAACTGAGAAGGTGAATAATGATACATTTTATGAGTTTACAGGTAACATACCTCATATTGGACTACTGTACAAATTCACCTGGAATTGATAAATTGGTTTTAATATTACGAAAATATAAAATAATTAAATTCAATGATAATAATAAAGAGTTTAACGTACCGGTGTGTAACGTCTCTCTTGTTTCTTCTTAGAGCCAGTGGATCTACGATATTTCCAATAAATAAATTTTGCGATACCGGGAAAAATTGAGAGTTAAAAGTAAGACGATAAAAAGTTTCAGGATTTTATTCAATTTCGAGCTTTAGTGATGTTATAAAAGCACACCAATTAAAAAAAAAAAAAAAAAAAAACTTAGAATGTTCTAGTAACGTGATAAATGGTGCAGCTTATACTAATTTGCTAAATTACCTTCAATTTAAAAAATATATAAGCCCAATGTAAGAATGAGATTTGGATATTACTGAATAGCTTCATGATATTTTGTTCATTGTTTGACCCCCATAACAATACGTTTTTGGTGTTTTGTTCGCAGGACTTACGTCAGAAACGCCTACACATATCACTTGAGCGAGATATTCTTCACCGTTGTCAACGAGTACACCGATTGGGAGAGAACCGTACAGGTAAGAGAAACCATTCAATTGAACAATTATAATTATCATTACTCAGAAACAATGAATTGCTGTTCCTCAATCATCACAATACTAATTACGGGTATAATTCTCCAATGTCCAGAATGTCAAGACTTGTTAACTCAAGCCATGGTCTTGAAATTTTTGGTAGCAGTCTAAATGATTTTCGTCATTCTTTACGACTCTACCAAAACTTTGACTAAGACCATGGCTTGAATGTTCTCTCTTATGTTTATTTTGCCTTATTTTTGTCATCGCTTCATTTATCTCAATTTATATGCTATTTCTTCTCTGTTACTCTTTTTTATATTTCGTGTTTTATATGTATTTTTGTAATTGGACTTTAGTCCGTTAATTTATAAATAAATAAATAAATAAATTTCTCGAGTTCAGGCACTTACTTTTACAGGTAACCTTAAAAATATTAAAATCTCAATAAAAAAAAAACACTGAAATGTTTTTTTTAAATTATTATTATCAAACATAATACATAGTAGACAATATAAAACAGAGATTATACATTTAAATGTAAAGTGTTATATTAATATACAAACAACTAAATTTGGAATTAACTCCTTACAATACATAGCATATACACATTACAACGCATTAGCCAAAGAATTAAAACTCCCAGTTGCGAACAAAAAAATATTGGCAAAAAAACTTAAAGGATATTTTCTCGAAAATTTTATAAATCAGCGATGTGTCCTATCTGTGAGACCTCTGTGTGTGTGAATGTCTTTCTTGTTGTATTTGTGATGTTTATCTGGTAAGTCTCTACTCCTATGAGTCTCTTCTTGATGTATTTTTTCGCTTGTTGCCTTTTCTTTTGTGCTTCCTATTTGGAATTTGTAAGT
Organism: Drusus annulatus; assembly: GCA_022651775.1. Lineage (NCBI taxonomy): Eukaryota > Metazoa > Arthropoda > Insecta > Trichoptera > Limnephilidae > Drusus > Drusus annulatus. The sequence continues at coordinate 167,052 of JAGWCC010000080.1, forward strand.
CTTTATAAAAATGCAATTTCTTTTTGTTTTATAATGTTGCCCTCCCCAGAATGAGTTTTTTTTTTAACTCCTTGGGATTAATATACCAAATGTATTTTGTATGTTGATATTTTAATAAAAAATAAAAAATAAAATATATATATAAATTTAAATCTAACATTTCACTATAAATTATAAGGGTGTACCCTCATTAAAAAGCTATGCTTGTGTGTATGAGGGGGGTGTTATTTATTTAGTTATTAACAATTTGCTGTAATAATTTTTCAAAAATATTTATTTAAAGTTTTTAGTGAAGTTTTTTAATTTTATTTTGAATTCTTTGAGATTATCATTTATCAATCTTATTTTTTCCGGTAAACTATTAGTGAATTCTATTCCTAGATATTTGTAACATATCGGGATCGGTAATGTGTATTTTTGTCTAAGATTTTTTGTATTTTTGAATGGTTCGGTTTTATTTAAAATTTCTTCTTTGTAAATTTGTAATGTGGCGTGGTACAAATAAAGGGTATTTAATTTTCTGACTTCTTTAAATAAAAGTTCTGAAGGATATAATTTATTTTTTTTAGGTTTATTTTAATTAATAATTTTTCTGCGATGTAAAGGGTTTGTGTGTGATTTTTTATAAGTGCCGCCCCATCCTATTATACCATTTTGAATTACGGATTGACAGAAAGCGAAATAGGTCATTCTTAGTAATTCTTTATTAAGAATATGCCTTAAACAACTAAAAATATATGTTCATTTTCGAACTCTATTTTTAAGATTAGTTATATGTGGTGATGTAAATATTAAATATTAAAGCGATTTCTCTGAAAGATTCAGCAGAGAGGATGAACTGTTAAATAATTCTATTTTGGCACACAATCCTCGCTTCATTCAAATTCTTTCTGTTGTACCGACATCTTGGGTGAATTCAACTCTGTGGTGTAGTATTCAACTCTATTGTAAAATAATCAACACCGCAGAGGTGAACGGGATGGGTCAAATATAGGCAGGAATGCCAAACTACTGTATTTTTGCGCAAACTATTTGCTTTATTCAAGCATCGTATCGTTTCATATATACCTGCAATTTATTTATAATCACTCTAGAGACATAACCCAAATTTATATTTATATTTTTAGTAGTGTTTCTTTTTAATATGAATACCGCACCGAGTCTAAGCTGCTCCCAACCGTCTAGAGCCAGTGAGACTATGTCATCCCCAAATAGAGTATGTTGTGAGGCTGAAGGTAGTGGGGAGGGGAAGGAGATTGGGAAGAGCCATTTCAAGCAACGTTTCGATTCTGAATAGTGGTCTTTTACCAGGGCGATACTTAGAGTATCTACCACTCTGGAACGTGCCGCAAAGATACTTTTTTTATTATTTTTACATGAATTAAATGTGTTTTGACACATTAATTGAATAAAAGTTTTGGCGCACGCCGGGTTTAAGCCCGCGACCTTTGGATTTGTAGTCGAGTGTCTTACCACTCGACCATGGAGGCCGTCAATTAGTGATTATCACACAAGAGTCCCAACTCCTCTCAACCGTCGGGAGACAGTAGGACTATGACGTTCCCGATTGGGGTATGTTGTGAGGCTAAAGGAAAAAGGGAAGGAGAATATATGGTGAACTACTGTAAGTACTGGGCTTTAAGCCCGCGACCCCTGGATACTAATCCTAGTTGAGCATCTTACCACTCGACCGCGGAGGCCGTCAGCTAAGGCCATTTCAAGCAACGTTTCAATTCTGAATAGTGGTCTTTTACCGGGGTGATACATGGAGTATCTGTACTCTGGAACGTGCCGCAGATATACAATATATTATTTTATTTGAATTTCATGTGTAATGACACAAATTAATTAAATAAATTTTATTTGCGCAAGCTGGAATTTGGACCCGCGACCATTCGACCACGGAGCCTGTCAATGAAAGAATTTGATTCGCTTGATCGTATCCTGTTTTGCTGAAGCATTCTCGAATTCTTTGATTGATTTCTCTGATAATGAACCTTCTTTTGCCCACTTTGAGAATTTTTTTTTCTAGAGCCCCCCCCCCCATATTTTTTAATATTTTTCATCTGTCACGGTTGCGGTTCCAGTTACCGGTGGCCACCGAGGAACCGGTTATTTATCCAGTCCTTTTTGTAACCGGTTCCTGGTGTTTTTTCGAAAAGTACCAGCAAATCGACAACAAAAAAACACGAACAAAAGATATTGACCGTTCCAGTGACCGGCTATTTTTTCGGACGCCCCCTAATTTTCTCTGGGACTTCTACTGCCCCCCTGAATGTCTCAAACAACCCTATGGGCCAGCCTCTGAGTTTATTGATTCACCACATATCAACCGAAATATTCTTTCGCACCAGAGCGAAACATATCTTTAGCCACTTCATCTCATCTTATATTTCGTTCCTTGTTTCTATTCGGGTCGCGAACCCGTCACTTCAAAACGGCGCATCCAAATTTCTCCGCCACTACATCGACTTCCGACCATTGCAGATTCAGTCTCTCCTCGCGCAGCATCTTCCCTTTAGAAGATGCGGATATATGAAACCATTTCATTTATCTTTTGGACGGAGACATACTGTCGCTGGAAAGGCAAAAGGCCTTAAGCGACTCTTTAGTCAAAAATGAGTTAAATATGCAATAGGTTTGTTTTTCTGCGTCGAATGCTGTGACTCTCGCTTGATTCTGAAGACTTTGTGGTCCTTCAGCCATATAAAATATATTAACCATTTGATAAATGTGGATATCCGGAGAGAATTTAAGGCTGATGTAAGCGTAATGAAGAGGATCGAGAAAGGGTCGCTTAAATGGTTTGAGCATGCAGAGCGAATGAACGAAGAAAGTAGTGTGAAAAGAATATATGATGCAAAAGTGAATGGAAGAAGAATTCGAGGACGCCCGAGGAAGACATGGCCCGATCAATTGAATCAAATACTTGAATCGGGCCATGTAAAGAGTCAGAATAGTAAATGTGAGACGATATATTAATGTGAATGAAGCAATGAGTGTATGCTAATACAGAGTTGTATTGCAATCCGTTCTCTCTGCCTACCCCTGTGGGGAAACGGCGTGATGGTTAGTTAGTTAGTGTACAGCAAATATTGTGAGGTGGAATGCAATATCATTCAATTAAAGTTAAACCCCCAGTTCCTCGTATTTTTACTGTGTTTTATCCTTGTTTTATTAGTTATTTTGAAAACTAGTTATTTTAACTTTATTAAAGTCGAAAAAAAAAATAGCCGGATAAATGTGTAGTGATTTAATCTGCCAAAATATTACCAAAAATGTTTTTCGTTGTTTTAAATTCAATGTTGAAAAAAGTATTTAAAGCCTTTATTTTTTACTTTAAGTCTAGGACGCCCGAGGAAGACATGACACGACCAAATAAATCAAATACTTGAATCGGGTCATGTTAAGAGTCAGAATAACAGAAGAGTATATATTAGACGATGTATGAATGTGAACGAAGCAAGGAGTGTGTGCCAAGATAGAGTTGTATGGTGGTGCGTCCTCTTTTCCTATCCCTGCGGGGAAACGGCGTGATGGTTAGCTAGTTAATTAGTTAGTTTGAGAAGGCTTGACTCAATCGACTAAAGTTTGGGATATTTTCAGCATTTTGTCACTTCAGATAACTCAGTGTGGGCATTGAGTTACCTGGGACAACTTTTTTTTTCAAAATCCAACCAGGTACTGAAGACTTTTATTGCAAAACAAACAAAAAAAAACCTTAAAGTGCTCTGAAGTAAACTTCCCAAAATGGTGCTCCCGCCCTTTTGCCTTTCCGGCGACGGTATATTTAGTCATCAAAAATTCTTATTTTAGGCGAAACAAATTGTAAGCCATTTTCAAGTTTATTTCGTTCGCAACTTCTCAGTTGATTTCTGACAATGGGCACTAAAAAATGTTATTATTTTATGAAAAACATAACAAAAAATACTGTGTTATCATAATTTTTTTATCCCTTTTCAAAGGTTCTGTCGGTGCTGCCGCCCTTGTTTAAGTGACTTTTTCTCGCAGTACCGCGATGACAAAACGAATAAATCGCCCTCAAACCGGATTTGCGGTTATAAAAATAAAATAAAATTTAAGCAAGCCATTCTAATCTCGTATTCTTACGTCGGTCGTATAATATTTGAATCGGCGTCCGGTTCGACCGGTTCAATGGATTTCTCTTTTTAATTTCGCGAACCGGACGAGTAATGGATGCCTGCTCCGTTCTGAAAAGAAAGAATGGGACCCATAAATCAGGGGTCTTGAAACCAATGACCGAGAATCGTTCGGAGGCGTTATCTTCCAGGAATCGCCAACCGGCGCGGCTTTTGAAAGCTCGTAAATGCGGATTCTAGGATTGTTATCAACTATATATTAACCCTGTGGCGATAGCAGTGGCTAAGCTGTACTCCGTCGATGTTTAAATTTACCCCACGATACTGAAAACTTGCAATTGTAGACATCAAAGCATTTATAATTTGGGACAATTACCGGTGAATTGATTTAGTTGTATTTGATTTAAGTAAGTTTTTTCACACACAGTGCTTAAATTAAATTAAATATGGCATATTTACAACTCGTTTCATAATGTTGCTGAAAGGCACCCTCAGTATCCTCCGGTAAAATAAAAATCACCATTTGGAATCGAATCGTCGTTTAAAATTGATAAATTTGTTATTTCTAATTTTGAAACTGTTAATTCGTGGTGGAATTCCATTTTAATGATTTAATAAAACAAATTTATTACTTTATTTCACTTTTATTTTATGACTGGACCGGTTTCAGCCTATGACGGCCATCTAGTCTGAAGTGTCATCTAGTCGTGGTGGAATTCCATTTTAATGATTTAATAAAACAAATTTATAACTTTATTCCACTTTTATTTTATGACTGGACCGGTTTCAGCCTATGACGGCCATCTAGTCTGAAGATGGCCGTTATAGGCCGAAACCGGTCCAGTCATAAAATAAAAGTGGAATAAAGTTATAAATTTGTTTTATTAAATGATTAATTTGTGTTTACACACCAAATCAAAATCTATGATGAAAGCGTAAAAACCAAGATATAAAAGGGACGCTTAGACAATTTAAACACGTACAGCAAATGAACGAAGAAAGGAGTGTAATCAGAATATATGACGCAAAAGTGAATGGTAGAAGAAGCCGGGTACGCCAGAGTAAGACATGACACGATCAAGTTGATTAAAAACTTGAGTCGGGTAGTGTCGAGAGTCAGAATAATAGAAGAGTGTGTATGATACAATGCACGAATGTGAATGAAGCAAGGAAAATGTGCCAAAATAGACTGGTTTAGCGGTTCATTCTCGTTGCCTACCGCAGTGTGATTCTTCCGAAATTTCTTAATTTTCTTTTTTCCCAATTCTTTTGAATAGTTTACACGAACCTTTTTTATGACGGTCTTCTGTTCTTTGGTTCATGCAACAATTATTGGGAGATAGGTTTTTTTATTATTTTTTCTTAGTGACTAATAGCAGTTCTACAGTCGCTTGTGTAAGATCTGAACAGAATTAATTATCTACATATAAAACGTATAGGTGCATAAAAAATAATTACCAGTAGTCATGCCAAAGACACACAGTTACATGAACAAACAAAAAAACATTTCCAGGAATGTATAGCATTTTGGCCATGGATTACTTAGGAATATCACTATGAATTCGCTCAATGTGATAATTTCATTTAAAAGTGCAAACACTTAATACCGCTTGTTTAAACATTATTTCATTTATAGTACGTTTTCTCCAAAATCATCTTAATATGAATATGGGGATCAACTATCTACATCCACCGCACCCGCCACCGAATTTAAGAGCAATAGCTAATACTGGTGATAAAACGAAGTTATACATATTTCCTAGGCTGCTGATGCAACAAACTATTGCGTTTCTGAAATGTTCAACGGAGGACGACAACTTGCCCAGCCGCAGCGGCGGGAACAATGGACTGTATGATACAAAATACGCAACCTCGCTCCTTAAAGACCAGTCAGTAATTTGGTGAACCTCCAGTTATTAGCTATCTTTATCGAAATTCTGCTTGTTTATTCTCTTCGTATACTTATTTGACTCTGAAGTGAACTCGCCACCTGTACTGAGTGAAAAAAACCTCTTGTCAGTCTATTCGACTTCATATTTTGCCACCAGCCCTTCAACTTAATACCAAGTCACTATACGCCGTGAACTCCTACTTAAATATGATTACTTTCAACGAAAATGATCAAACTTCCCAAATTAACAGGTTAGCACAATGCGAAGCATTCCGAACAGTTCATAATTTGATTCCATTTGGAGATAAAGCAGTTAAATAATAATTTGTATGGCCAACTACGTTATTATTTGGCACTTCGCCAGCTGGTCTCGCTATTGTTCCTCTAAAATTAATCGAAATGGACCTACCCGCACTATATATTACACAATAATTTTAACTTGGCACTGCAGTCATGTGGCAACTCCTTCCTTGTTTATTTAAATGCGAAAAACTAGTAAAAAAATGAATTAAACTGAATATATTGTTGATAATACAAAAATAGGTAGTACTTCTTCTGGGTGCAGTGTTTTATATATTTATTTAAATGTCTATTTTTCACGGCTATTGCAGTAACAGAGCTTGGAAGTTTAGTTCAATAGAACAGTTGACAAATGCAGTTTTTAAGTTTTCAAGTAGATACTGTTTTTAAGTAAAGTTTCGTAAAACGGTTTAGTGATACAGTTTTGAAAAATAGTAAAGCAATACCGTGTAGAAATGGTTTTGGAATAAGGTTTTAGAGAAGATCATGATCTAAATTTGATAAACTTAATACTCTGTGCAAATAAAATCTTTTTATTTCATATTTAAACTGATAATTCGTGGTAGAACTTTTATTTTAATATGAATTTATGATTTAAAACCTTTTTGAGTTATTTTTATTTTTTTTTTTTCCGAGCCGGTTTCACCGAATATTTACTTTAAATTTTATCACTCTGAAGATGACCGTTACGAGGTGAAACCGGTCTGATCAAAAACAAAGTGGAATATGTTACCAAGGTTTTTAAAAACATAAAATCATATTAAAAGGTTGTATATTTTTCTAAAGCAGCATAAACATTTTTTTAAGTTTTCTTACGGTATGCAATATGCTCATATTTTTTAATCTGAATTGTTCTAGATCGGATAATAATAGTAAATCAGTATTAAACAATGTGTTTCAGGCCGTTGGTACAAATATAATACTGAGAAACTAACCATCTAAAGAAACGCCGCACTGAGCTTAAGTAATTTTGATATTTATGACTTTCTTTGTGTATTCACGCGTATTAAAGAGATTTTTTACCTTCTGACAACTAAATGATCATTTATATTTTATTTTAACAAGGTTTAACTGCATAACTAATAGTACTCGTAGCTTGACTATTGTTGAAAGATTCCCCCTTTTTGTCTAGCCGTAAACAATTATTTACTATAAATAGGTCATTGATCTGACAAATCGTAAGTTGTAATAATTATGTTTATAAAAGAGAATCATTCTTTCTTAATTTTTTTACCATGGGGAATGAATGTTAATAAGTCTCTTTAGACAATCACAAATATGGAGTAATAAGTAATCACAAGCTCAATCAAATTATAATATGAATTTTATATTACTATAAGATTGTCTATCATTGTCCAACACAAACTACATCGTCTATTATATTATGTGTTTACGAACTCGATTTGCTCATCTTTTTACAAACCAAATCGAATCAACTCATCTTATAAAGTTATATTTGCAACATAACAGTTTTGGTTTTTAATGGTATTCATTTACTTTATTAAAATGCAAAATATTCGAGTATTGTTATTTTATAATTGAAAATATAACTAACTCTTGTATCTCTCAAAGGGTTAACTTATCTAAGAAAACCACCCTTGTTGAAAACGTGAAAAAAATGTGGAAAGAAAGGGAGAAAGGGGTCTGTGGACTATTCAAGGGACAGACAAGCTTATCGGGAGCTTAACTGGAGCTTAGAAAGCTGGAAACACAGAATTCATCGGTCCAAATGCGTTTGACCACGGAAAAATTGCAAAATTAACTTTTCTTCCAATTTGCTTTTCGTGTAAGGCTTTGAACTTTTTGCTATCGGTTAGTTTTATCTTTCGCGTACGCTAGCCAAATTTTAAAGTTGCGTGTAATCCACGTTTTATTTTCTCTTTTCGTATTTCAGTTAAAAACAGCACTTTTAAACGCGAAGAAAATCTTTATCCGCTGAGAGTTAGAAAATTAATTAAATTTTAGCACAAATCAGTATGTACGTTACTTTTTCTAACATAATAAGAAAAAAAAATTAAATTTGTGGGAAAATATTTAAACATATAAATTAACACCCAATAGCCCCAATATTTTAAAATTACTTCACATGCTTACTTAAAGCCGACGGCATAAACTGAATAAAAAGCTCTCGAAACCTCTAATGTCACTTTTCTGCCGAAATTTCCAAGTAAGCGCAACCATTTTCTCCCACCAACATCATTTACATAATAAAGTATATATATTCTAGCATAAGGAATGACGTTTTAGTCTAAAAAAGTCCGTTACATAGAGCGGTCTGCCCTAAATAAAATAATTGGAAGGCTTTAAAGAAATCAAAGTGCGTTAAAGTTAAAGGTTACTTTCAAGCATTAATGCTTTTTTATTCATAATATTTAAATAATATTAATAAGTTAAAAAACAAATATGCAACACAAAAAGCCAAAAACTAAGAAGAATAATCTCAGACCTAATTAGAAAGCGGTATTATCATTCAAACACATAAAATATCTAGATATTCAATATGTGAAGTGTAGAACTTTAATTATCATCAAAAGATGGCAGCCTAAAATCGCAAGAACTTAAAATATTTAATAATTTTCAATAAAAGTAATGAGCTCTTGATGGTTTTATTGGCAAAGTGTTACTCTCGGATAGAGTAGAGATTCCGAGTTCGAGTCTCGTTCATGACCATTATTCTTTTTAGTTTCTGTTTTTTTTTTCGTTTCACATTTGTATTTTAAATTATTAATATTTAATAAATCAAAGTGTGATTAGTTCGTCACTTATTCTTTCGGTCGGGGTAAACTTTAACTTAACTTAGACTTCCTTTGATTTTCATTGCTGAAAGCGGCTGTTAGTACTAAACTGGTAGATCTTAGATCATAAAAAGATGAACCATATGCGAATGAATCGTTCCTTTATTCGGGCAGAGGTGTTGCATGATTTTATGGTTTCTTTATTTGGCCCATCATAATAAAGTATTCCGACTCACTCCAAGACTAGAATAAACTTTTACCTTTTTTATGGCTTACTCCGCTTCCGAGATAAGGACAATCATAAAACATCTGCTGTCTAGGGAATAAATTCAAAATCTTTTTCTTTGGCTTTTATTTGTTTTTTTTTTATGTGGCACCGCGCAAAAGTTCCAATGCCTGGGGCCAGTTGGATTACGACATTCCCGATGCGAAATGGGGAAAAGAGGGAGAAAGGGGATGGAAAGGAGAGTCTGTTGTTGGTTTTGTTTCCGGTGATTTTTATCGCCATATCTAAAGTCTTTCCGATAAAAGTTTAAAATGTGAATATTTTTGGGGAGCGAAAAGGCAAAAAAAATGTAAAGAACATTACTTATATAACGCGAAAAGAAATGCAAGAATAAGTCTGGAATGGTAGGTGATTATATAATACGTTCAAGTGAATCTAATACGAGTCGAGTCATGGTAAGAGTCGGCACAACAGAAGATTAAGAAGATGTGTAAATGTGATTGAAGCAAGGAAAGTGAGTCAAGACAGAGTTGTATTGCAGTCCATCGTCTGCTTACCCTTGTAGGAAAATATAATATAATATATTTATTTAGAATCGAAAAGTTGCTTGAAATGGCTTTGGCCGTGTTTGGTGACCAGATCTGAATAGCCAGGTACATCCCAACCTTCCTCTTCCCAATCTCCTTCCCCTCCCCACTACCTTCAGCCTCACAACATACCCTATTTGGGGATGCCATAGTCTCACTGGCTCTAGACGGTCGGGAGCAGTTGAGACTCTTGTGCGGTATTCATATAAAAAATATATATATATATTAGTAAATTTAGAATAAAACTTAGGCCAGGCGCGTTATTTATTATCAAACATAATACATAGTAGTGTTATATATTTTTAAATCTAAACATTTCATTATAAATTACCCTCATAAAAAAGCAATGCTTGTGTGTAGTATTGTTTACCTTTATTTCAAAAGTTCAAATATAATATGACCTCCATATTTGACTCGGCAATAAATTGGTTTTGCCCTTTTTATTATTTTTATTGACTTTTAGAGACGGAAATAAGGAAACGTGAAATTAATTTTGTCAAATAACAATAAAACCAGGCAATGTTTCAAATTAAAACGTCAATCAAAAGGTTTTTAATTTGTTTCAATTTCCTGAAAGACCTTCATCGACAAAAGACTGCGCTGAAAATTCCTTTAGGAAATTTCAGTCCAACAAACAGAGACTGAGCGGTAAACAAGGACCATTGTCTAAACTGGCTACGGAAATTCTATTTCCACTGCGATTAACGCTCGGATAGTTCAGATCGCGAGCGCAGCTTTGGGCACTATTTTAGATCAATAAGTGCATTTCAAGTGCATCACGTCGGAACTATTGCTTGCAGATAAGTATTGAGAGGAAATGGTAGACAACTAGATATTTGGATGCACATTTAAGGTCTACTTGAATTTCTCAATATGGAAAATTATTGTAGGAGGTTGGTTTCTTATTTTTTGATGAATAAGCAATTTTTTACCTTTTCCAGATGTATAAAATGTGATTTTCATTAAAAAAAGTAGATGTGAAACTATTTTCGAAGTTCTTCATTTCAAATATTTTTTTTTTACTAAAAGTTTGTACCTTTAAATAGTATATTTCTAGTGATTTAAAAATGTATATTTGATAAAATACTTAAAAATTAAATATTTAAATAATATTAATAATCTCAAACACAAACATAAATCAGAAAAAAGCCAGAAACTAAAAATAGATGGCAGCCTAAAATCGGAAGAATTTCAAAAATTTATAATTTTCTGTTAAAGTATGAGATCTTTTAAAAATGCCGCTTTCTAATGAGGTCTTGGTGAGTTTTCTTGAGTGTTACTCCTAGATAGAGTAAAGGTTCCGAGTTCGAGTCTCAGTCAAGACCATTGTTCTTTTTGGTTTTAGTTTTATTGTTTGTTTCATATTTGGGTTTTAGATTATTAATGTTATTAATTATTGATGCTTTAAAGTTAATTCCGATTTGAATACATAAAATATTGCTGGAAATGTTTGTTAGTTAGATAGAGAATTTGACACAAGACAAATTGCGATACATAATTTTTTTTTTCCAAATGATCAACAACCGCTTCGTTTAAGCTGTCTCGTTACAAAAGTTCGAGGTTTCGTAGCTTTTTCATGGTTCGAAACAGATGTTTTTGCCGTAAAATATATAATTTATACGTGCACAAATTGTCGTTTTTTTATTATCTACTAATACTACTTGGGTAGTTAGTCAATACACACTAGATATAGAAATGAAAGCTACTTTTATTTCATTTTGTTTTCGTAGGCATTTTTCAAGTATTTAATTGATTACATTCACAACGTACGTGAGTAATCAATATGACGCTACCAAATCTGTTCAAAATCTTTCTCCCTCTAACAACACAATTCATTCAATGTCATATCTTACATAGCAAAATTGTAAAAATGAAAAATCTATCTGCCTCTAATAACAGAATCTGTTAAATCTTTTATCTCGCATCTAAACATCACAGACAATCGGAGTTGATTAATGTGGATAATGTTGTGTATGTCTCTTATGTATAGCAACAAAATAGAAGGAATGATTATTGGTCTTGCAGATTCATTGATTCGAAATCGTGCTTCTAATTTTGAAAACAAATCGAGGAAAATCATAATTTTTAACATCTGTCTAATGAAAAGTTATCAGTGAACTACAGTACAGAAGAAAAAACAAAAACACTTTTTCATCGAGGTAAAATAATGATATGGGTAAGAATGAACGCTCCGCCAGGAAATATTTTAAATAAACATTTATTTTTATAAAAAGAGACAAGACAAGAGATATATCAATACGATTTAATTATATACACACAAGACGGAAAAAAACGTGTATTTAAAAGCACTTCTATAAACAGAATTAAAACACAAACGTTTTTTTTTCTTTGAGCAGCATTGCAAAGCATGCCGGGTACTCGCTGGTATAGAAAAAAAATTATTGAGATGCCAGAAAAAATCTTTATATCGATTCAATTGCAAGAATGCAAGGCTCATGTAAGCGTAATGAATAGGATCAAGAAAGGGACGCTTAGATGGTTTGGGCATGTAGAGCGAATGAACGAAGAAACGAGTGTGAAAAGAATATATGATACGAAAGTGAATGGAAGAAGTCAAAGACGCCCGAGAAAAATATGACAATCAAATGAGTGTGGGCCAAGACAGAGTCATATGGCGGTCCGTCCTCTCTGCCTACTTCTGCGGAGAAACGGCGTGATAATTAGCTAGTTAGGTCAATAGCAAATTATTTCACTCTTATGACCCGGGGCGGATCGTGACTTTTTAGTGTGCTAGAGTGGATATTCCGAGATCGCGGCAGGTTTCGCAGATTATTTTCAATCAGTATTTAGCGACCATATTCCGAATCTTGATCTTTCCTTTATAGCTTCTCCATCATGTGATTTTTCGCCTACTCGAGTTCTTGAAATTAGCAACGAAGACATGGCTACTGCTTTTCATAAACTGAAACCTAAACATTCTGTGGGTCCAGATTTTATTCCTCCTTCGGTACTCAAAAAATACTCGAATTGTCTAATAATGTGCATAGTCGGGAAACTCGCCAAACGCACGCCCAACATTTGTACACGGTTAAAATTCAATACATGAGAACGGGTCGCTTTTACGACTCGTTCTTATGTTCAACAGCTCGGCTATGGAACGATTTGACGGCCTCTGTGTTTCCTCCCTCCTTCAACCTAGGCCCTTTCAAGACCCAAGTTTACTCCTTCCTTTCCTCAAAAAAACCCTCCACACAGCATCCCCAAAGATGACATAGGCCCTGAGGGAAATTGTTTTCCTCAAGGCCTCCTGTGTGGAGTTTTGTAAAAAAAAAAAAAAAATACAACCTCTAAAGCACATTTTTAACCATTCACTTTGTAATAATACCTTCCGTGAAATTTGTATGTTGTTGTAGCCGAAAACGTTTTTTTTTTCATTTTTTTATGGTCACTGACCCAGTACAACTGAAAAACAAAATGTTTTTGTTTTTTAATAAAAATAATTTTCGGCTACAACAACACCAATGAGGTCATATTTTTCAGTCTCACCACTCGAGCAAACCAAAAAGTCACGAACCGCCCTGCTATTCACCCTAAATACGGCTTTATCTTAAAGAAAATAACACGCTCGTCTTTCCAGCACCCGATCAACACCCGCGACGCGGCGGTGGCGGCCCTGAGCGACGCGCAGTTCGTTGCGCCCCTGGTGCAGACCGGTGACTTTCTGAGCGTGACCAAGGGCACCAACGACGTGGGCCCCAGGACCTTCTTCTACGTGTTCGATTACCAGACCAAGGACGGAGACTACCCCCAGGTGAATATATCTTAGAGTATGTAGAGTGGTATCAATCCAAGGCGGTCAGTCAGTTTTTGGTGATTTTTACCTGACTCGGCGGACCTGGGCGTAGCTAAGACCAAGGCTAGGGTATTTATACATCCGTTAATATCACAAATCGACATAATGTTTTTGTTTATTCGTATAACCACTTTTTCACAGTATTGATTTCAACAAAAATATGGCATCTAACCTAAAAAACCGTTTAGTTGTGTCAAGTTTAGTGGCATGATAAAAAATGTGGGCGGAGTCCCGTGGTGACCCAGGAGCCCAAGACCATTGTGACAGTACGTAGAAGCGGAATATTATATGTGTTGTCCCTTTCTCTCTCATGGTGTACAACGTAAAAACCCGGAGAAAGTGATTTATCGCAAGTTTGTATCGGTTGGGTAAAATAATTAGTTATCTCTCCATACATTGTTTCTCCAAGGATTATATGGACATATTGATTTTCCTTTATTCTCATCAAACTCACCCGTAAAATAAGGGATAATTGGACATTATTATGAGAAAGGGTCCAACCTCAAAAAGACAAAATTGATAAAAAGGCGTTTAAAAATATGACGAAACAAAAGCATATTACGGCATTTTAAAGTGATTATCAGTGTTTTTTTTAATGTGAATAATCATAAATACTTGATTAATGATTTTAATAACACTATTTTTTTAATTTTATTTCACTATTTTTTTATTATTTTAGACCTGACCGGTTTCACTTTATGACGGGCATCTTCAGACTGGTCTGGACAGATTATTATTATTATTAAAACATTATAATTACAGTTTTTGATGGCCTGCATGGTCAAGTGGTAAGACGCTCGAATCAAGAGGTCGCGGGTTTGAACCAGGCGTGCGCAAATAAATGTTGTTTAATTAATATGTGTCACAACACATTTAATTGATATAAAATAAAAAAAAGTACATTTTCGGCACGTTCCTGAGTGGTAGATACTCTTAGTATCGCCCTGGTGAAAGACCACTATTCAGAATTGAAACGTTGCTTGAAATGGCTTTAGCCGTGTTTGGTGACCAGATCTGAATAGCCAGGTACTTCCCAACCTTCCTCGTCCCAATCTCCTTCCCCTCCCAACTACCTTCAGCCTCACAATATACCCTATTTGGGGATGCCATAGTCTCACTGGCTCTTGACGGGCGGGAGCAGTTGAGACTCTTGTGCGGTATTCATATTTTTAAAAAAAAATCTAAGCCTAAGAAACTTTTGTAATGTTTTCAAAACACTTTGGCCTTGTCAGATGACCGAAATCATATAAAGATAAGAGAAGCGATATTATCAAAATTGTATCATTTGCTTCCAAGAAATTTCAAAGTAGAAAGCTTTCATGTAGCATTGGGGGCTATTTTTCCAAAATAATATTTCAAAGTCCGTAGAGTTAAAAACATGTTTTTTTCATCGTCCATGGTCGATGTCCAGTGCGAGTGAAAACTGACCCGTACGGTCTTAGCCCCGTAAAAAACATAAAAAACCACTCTCGACGCAATTCGGCAGGATTCTTTCTCTCCTCGACATACCTCTAATTGAGTTCCCAACAATGGTGGCTTGGACCCGGCGGAAGTGAAAACTCCGTTCGTATTTGCAACAATTTTGCAAACACTCCATTGTATTCGGATTTTAGACCTGATTGATTTTGAAACATATACCTTATCGGCTCGAAAACAAAAAAAATATCAATATTTTAATATGGATCCAAACTTCCGATTTCTATTCACAACGATGTTATTCGTGTATTCGAAATACATTTGTTTTGCTCTAATTAAACTAACAGAGAAAAAAACAAACAAAAATAAAATTTCATACTTTCATTTGATACACACAATAACGCACCGTTCAAGGATAAATTAAATCATAATTAAGTATTTAAATAATATTAATGCCCTTAAACACAAATTTGAAACAGAAAAAATCCAGAAACTAAAAAGAATAATGATCATGACCAAGTCACGAACTCGGCTCCTTTACTCTATCCGGAAGTAACACTCTACTAACTAAGCCATCAATACCTTATTAGAAAGCGGCATTTTTAAACGATCTCATACTTCTATTGAAAATTATTAATATTTAAATTTCTTCCCATTTTAAGCTGCCATCTTTTGATGATATTCAAAGTTCTACCCGAACACATATTAAATATCTAAATGATGTCTCGGATAAATAACCATTTAAATACGGAAATATGTCGACTTCTTACCAAGGCGAGAATAAAAAATAATAAAAAATTCTAATTTTAATAAATCAAAATTGTTTTCAATTTTTTTTTTAAAACTTACGAGATTGAATAAGTATGCCCTCGAAATTTTCCCTTTTCCGAAAACAAGGAATCTTCTTTGCCACGTATATTTACGGTCCATTTCACCCTTTTTACTTCGCCCACCTGGAAGTGTGTTACAAAATAAAATCACCTGTGATATTTTGTAGTCGTTACGGAGCGCTTAATACAAAATGAGGCAGGTTCACCTTCGCCAGGTAAAAGTATAAATTAACGCCGTGAGTTTGCTGCGATAAATATTTAAACATCCATCTACGTTTAGTGTCGCTCACGGTATGGAAGGGGAGGGCAATCATTGGCCGAATGCAAACATGATTTTGGTTCAAAAGGTTCATGCATAAATAATACATTTGGTTAGATGAATAAATTGTAGGTCTCGGAAGATCGTTAGCTAATGGTTGATTAATGTTAGCAATAAGTTCGATTTGAGGGTGGACATTTATCATTTAAGGAACAGAACCGCGCAGTTTAATATCTTAATTTTTTAATATTTTTTCTAAATTTAATTCTGTCAAAAAAATACTGTCACTTACTTGAACAAGAAAGATTCTTAGACAGAAATTCCTTAATTTAATAAACCTTCTTTTCTTATGACACTCTGGTTTTCTAGCACGAACAATACTACAAATGAATCATCCGTTAATTCCTTACGGGTGGTTAGAAAAATGACTGAGGTTTCCAGTGAATACAATTATTAGACAGTTATATTTAAATCTTTATGAAAAACGTACTAAAATTTTAGGTAAAACGTTCAAAAAGGCTTTTCTGGTTTCAAAACTGCACCTTTTACTGACATTTTAGTATGTTTTTATAGAATTTAAAGGATTACAGCTGAGAAATTGTATTCACTGGAAACCTCAGACATTTTTAAAACTAAGCATATTTAAAAAAAAAACATTTAAAGGATTACTTGTATTAGAATGCTTTTTTATTATTTTACATATCATATATATAGGTGATAGTGCTGTGCTTCTCTCGCTAGGAATTCCTAAGTTGCTAGAAAGTAACGTTTAGTGTCATTTTTTAGTGCTGACCTTCAGCAAAATAAATTGAATTTTTCACTTCCTATTCATGTCTGCCTTTTCAGACAAGAATAATGTTTTATCGACTCTTTTTTTTTTCAGAATATCATAATTGTTTTCAATTTATTGACCACATTGGGAGGATTGAGAAATAACATTTAAAATCATTTTATTTATAGTATATTAACATATTGGTTTACACATATAAAGCAATATGATGATATGATACATTTAGTAAGAATATTATTTTTGGGTCTGTTATTAACATTATTCAGGAAATTAATTCAAAAGCTAGCTAGGATTTGTGCAATCAAGCATTTAAAATATTTTTCAAAATAATTTCCACCCCCGTTCTGCATTTGTACTCCTGCCTTAAAAGCCTACGTACCGAGATGTGCCCTCCTCCCTGAGTATGGTCTACATTAACCCCCGCACACGCGGGGAAGAGAAGTACAATATGTGGGATTGCCTTAAGTGCTTTTCGAGTACTTGGTCGTCTTTTTTACCCGCCGTCGGTAGGAGGCTGAGAAATATTTGTGTACCGCTTGAAATTTCTGGTGACGCAAAATTTCAGGAATATGCCGCAAATGTATCGTTTTTCCTGAAATACAATTTTTATACAAATCTTATGTAAGCAAAGGAAGTAGCCGGATTTGCAGGATTATATTTAGATTTCCAAAGAAAATTTTAGAGTGTTTTTACTTTTTCATTGAAAGATGTTGATAGAATAAAAACGTCATCAGAAAATATAGATTTTGTCTGAAATAAAAATTTGCTTCAAACGATATTTTAGAAAAAAAGTTTTTGATTCAAATAATTTTCATGGCTTTTGTCACGGTGGATTGAAATGTATAACTTAGATAAAGACCTTGCTTGAAAATATTATGATACTTTCATTCGGTTACTAACTCTGAATAGCAACTTTATGTTTGTGCTTGTTCATGGAACACCGAGAGTAGGAACTTTAGTACTTACAAGCATCTTTATCGGGGTGTTATTTTTCGATATGATATTTTCAGGGACAATTTATTTTCCTGTTTGTTCATTTTTTCAGTAAATACCAAACCTTTTTTAGTATCTGTATAGACCCCATCGATCACGTGAAGCTTTTACATAATAATGTTATGTCATCAATTTCACAACAACCTTATAAACAGAAAATAGAAAAATCTTTATTTTATTTTCCAAATACAAGCTTTATTTTTTTCAACAACAACCTTCGAAATAGTATTTTAAAGAAAATATAATTTCCTAAATTTCGAGTGTTTTTTTATTAGATTTTTTTTCATTGTACCTGATTGGAAAAATAACTAGTTATCACGTTTGTACAAAGACATTTCTTTTTCCATTTTTTAACTCACGTGAATTTGAGTAACTACATCATTAAAAATAAGCAAACGAATCCTACAATAACCCAAACAAAATTTTTTTTTGCCAATTAATTCGATCGCGCATTTTATCAAAATTTAATTTAAACACAGTTTTAGGAAAACAAATATTACGTTGTTTTACATAAAATTATATTTTTCAATAAAAGTGTAGTAGAATTTATTGAAATAACTCGAATATCCAATATTTATCAACGACGATATTAAAATCAATTTTAGAGTTTCTAGGTTTTTTGTTTAATGTCGAAAACATTTCATCAAATACTTGTAAGCATAAACAAAGACTTCATCGTCAGAATCCTTTCGAATAATGATTGAGATCTGATAACAATCTTTACATACCAATATATGTGGCAGTAAGGATAAAGGTACAGTCGTCCGAATGTAGTAGAAATCAGAATTGGATATTTGTAAAAAAAAAAAACTATAAAAAATACGAAACCCACGGAGGTTTTTTATTGTTTTTGTTTGGTGCTAGCCCCCTTAGGGGTGCGATATATGCAACTTTGGTTTAGATTGCAAAGTGTATAGTATCCGTGGGGGGTGATAAAATTCTCCTCAGGTTCAAAAGTGATTATACGGTGTAGTGGGCAAGCGGAATGCATATGGAGATCCTAAAAGTAAGATATGTAGCGTTATTTGTTGATATCGGTCAAAGATGCTAAGATAGTAGAGATAAAAACGTAAACACGGATGAACCATTGAATTGCACGTACATAAAATAATTTATAACAAAAATATAAAAGCGCTATTCAATTTGAAACCACAGGGTTATTAATAGGGTTCTTTTTGTAAATAAACAGTTTTTAAGTTCCCCTTTCTAATTTAAGTTGCATTTTTAACAATATTTCTCTGCATTTTGGGAATTAAAATGAACATTTCTGATCAATTTTTCTATTAGACACATTACATCGTTTTCGGAAAGGCAAAAGGGTTGAAGTGCCATTTTGGGAAGTTATAATACAATAAAAATCATAAATCTTCAGTACCTGGTTGTATTTTGAAAAAAAAAATACTCAATGCTCTCACCGAGTTAACTGAAGCAACAAAAAGCTGCATATTTAACTAATTTTTTACCAAAGTGTCGCTAAGGCTCTTTTGCCTCTCCGGCGACGATATATTGAATTAAATAATAACTGAATCAGATCTTTATTGAAAAAAAGCAGGGTTACCGCAAGGATCACTAATAGACCACCTGTTATACAATTTGTGTTTCTTTCAGCGCATGGGCTCGGTCCACGGGGAGGAACTTCCCTATCTGTTCGGTGCGCCCCTTGTGGAAGGCTTCAACCACTTTCCGAAGAACTACACCAAATCTGAAATAGCCCTGTGCGAGACCTACATCTCGTTCCTGTCGAATTTCGCGAGGACCGGGTAAGTCAAGCTACATTTGCACTATTATTTTTTGGACCTTTTAAGCTGTTTGACCTTTTTATAACGTGTGATAAAAACAATATTTTTAATTTTGAAGGGAATTATCAGGACCAGGAGGCGTTGAAAAAAAGAAGTTTTTCTAGTTTTTTTAAATTTTTATAATGAATTCCGCACAAGAGTCCCAACTGCTTCCGACTGTCTAGAACCAGTGAAACTATGCCATCCCATAGGGTATGGAGTATGTTGTGAGGATAAAGGTAGAGGGAGGGGGAGGACATGGAGAAGAGAAAGGTCGGGAAGTACCTGAGTATTCAAATTTGGTCACCTAACACTTGCTTGAAATATCAAGCAACTTTTCGATTTTGGGTGGTGGTATTTTACCAGGGCTATACTTATAGTATCTACCACTCTGGAACGTGCTGCAAATATACTTTCATCATTTAATATGAATTGAATGTGTTACGGCACACTTTAGTCAAATTAAATTTATTTGCGCACGCCCGGTATGAACCCGCGACCACTGTATTCGCAGTCGAGCGACTTAACGCTCGATCACGAAGGCTGTCAAAGAAGTGTTTATTTTTTTTTTTTAAACTTTGTACATTAATGGAAAGTTTCTAAAAATATATTCATTTTTCCATGTGACGTATTCAGACAGCAAGTCACTCTCCCCACGGATAATTTCAAGCACAGATTATGTAACTTTCTATATATTATATTGAAATACAAAAGGTTATGATGACGTATTGAGACGTAAAAAAGAAGAACGATTTTTTTGTTATTTATGGCAGAATTTTACAGAAGATTAAAGTCTCTTCGTAGCAACATATTTAATTCATATAAAATAATAAAAAAGTGTATATGCAGCACTTTCCAGAGTGGTAGATACTCTAAGTATCGCCCTGGTGAAATACCACCATTCAAAATTAAAACGTTGCTTGAAATGGCTTTAGCCGTGTTTGGTGACCAGATCTGAATAGTCAGCTATTTCTTCCTCTTCCTCTTCCTCTTCCTCTTCCTCTTCCTCTTCCTCTTCCTCTTCCTCTTCCTCTTCCTCTTCCTCTTCCTCTTCCTCTTCATCTTCCTCTTCCTCTTCCTCTTCCTCTTCCTCTTCCTTCCTCTTCCTCTTCCTCTTCCTCTTCCTCTTCCTCTTCCTCTTCCTCTTCCTCTTCCTCTTCCTCTTCCCTCTTCCTCTTCCTCTTCCTCTTCCTCTTCCTCTTCCTCTTCCTCTTCCTCTTCCTCTTCCTCTTCCTCTTCCTCTTCCTCTTCCTCTTCCTCTTCCTCTTCCTCTTCCTCTTCCTCTTCCTCTTCCTCTTCCTCTTCCTCTTCCTCTTCCTCTTCCTCTTCCTCTTCCTCTTCCTCTTCCTCTTCCTCTTCCTCTTCCTCTTCCTCTTCCTCTTCCTCTTCTCTTCCTCTTCCTCTTCCTCTTCCTCTTCCTCTTCCTCTTCCTCTTCTCTTCCTCTTCCCTCTTCCTCTTCCTCTTCCTCTTCCTCTTCCTCTTCCTCTTCCTCTTCCTCTTCCTCTTCCTCTTCCTCTTCCTCTTCCTCCTCTTCCTCTTCCTCTTCCTCTTCCTCTTCCTCTTCCTCTTCCTCTTCATTTTCCTCTTCCCCATCTCCTTCCCCTCCCTACTACCTTCAGCCTCACAACATACCCGAATTGGGTATGCCATAATCTCACTGGCTCCAGACGGTTGGGAGCAGTTGGGACTTATTTGCGGTATTCACTATAAAAAGCAGACAAATATGTGTTCTGAACGAATACAGCTTTTTTATTTTTCCGATAATTTTTGCGTTATGAACAGTATTATCCCCCGCTAAATCTTAATTACATTTTTATGGAATATTTTATTACGGCTTAACAATAAACCAATCGGAACTTACGTCAGTCATTATACCCTGATTAGAGTACAAACAGTTGGAAAAATTATTGATATTAAATTAATAATTGATAATAAAGTTTAATAAGTCTTTGAAGAAAGCCTTTCGAAAAAAAATTATTGTGTATCTAAGACACCATCTACATGAGCAACAGTGCTCGGTTAGAGCTTTGCAAATTAATACAAATATGGCTCCACTTAAATCGTTTCAAAATACATTTGTCGTCGCTGGAAATGCAAAGGGCGTAAGCGCCACTTGGTCAAAAATAAATCAACTATACAGTTTTGATCATTTTTTGTCTGCGTCGAATGCTCTGACTATCGTTTGGTTCTGAAGACCTTTGTGGCCCTCCAGCCATATAAGATATATTTTCCATTTGCGAGAAGACTTGACTCAAGCAACACAAGGTTGGGACTTTTTTTTGCTTTATTCGCTTCAAGTAATTCAGAAAGAGCATTGAGTTACCTGAGTTAATTTTTTTTTTCAAAATCCAACCAGGTAAGACTTTTATCGTAAAACAAAAAAAAAACTCTAAAGTGCTCCGGTGAAAACTTCCCAAATTGGCGCTTCATTACTTCTGCCTTTTCGGTGACGATATATTTAGTCATCAAGGAAATATGGGATAAAAAACTAAATAATTTAGAGGCTAGTGAAATAAAAAAAATCCCTAAAAATAAATAAAAGTAATTTACTTAATAAGCAACTAGATTTATCCAGCAGCCCACTTTTAAATCTTTTCTCCTTTCACCCCCCTACCCCCGCTTTTACCACCTCTCCCGTACTTAACCACCACCCAAGTTGATAGTTAATAGCGAGAACAATTTATTCTAGAGAGCTTCATTATTATTTTAGTTAAGCAAATTTGAGCGACAATAAAGAGATGTTCCCAGAATAGATCCTTTATGATGTAATATAAGCAACTAACTAATAACTTTTACATAAATGTACTCTTTGTGATATATTATAGCACAACTTTAATTATGTACATTGGACCCTTTTTGATTGATCAGAGAATATCAATTTCGTCTAAAATTAGAATATGTATAATTGAATCAGAGTTTGAGCGCCCCTGGCGGTTCCAAGGGTGACTATAAATTGAGTCCCGGCCCTTCATGTGGTAAGGAATGACCAAGAAGCCTTGTTCTGCTACCCTTATTTGGGTGTGGACGTATTAAGGGAAGGTAAACTTAGATTATACAAATGTCGATCATTTAAGGATGCGATGTAATGATGAAAATCGTTGCCTGAAAGTGAATAAAATAAGCGAAATAATATGATGCCCATGTGAAACGAAATAAGAAACGAGATGTGTTTGATGAAAATAAAATAATCAGTACGTATAAAACCACAGATTTTATTTTAATTTTTATGACCGACTGGTTTCGCTTAGTCTAAAAACAAAAAATGATTTTAAAAATATTTTTTTTACTCCTTTCTGTATTTCGAATTTCCAGTAAAAACCCTTAATATATACAGATATATGAATAAACCAGCCAATTAAATACAAAGAACTGAATAATTTTCTAAGAAATAAGCAATTAGAAAGCTTAACTTATAGAAATATTTTTAATATGTTAATTGTGTGGTTTTTTTTTTCACAAAAAATAAGGATCAAAGTTCAAAATATTTAATGAAAATGAAATAATAAGTTTGTATACACAGATTTTATTTTTATTTTTATGACCGATTGGTTTTGCTTAACCTAAGCATAATCAGAGTACAAAATTAAACTAGTTATATTGACATTTTTGATGATCCGATGATTG
This sequence comes from Drusus annulatus, assembly GCA_022651775.1. Lineage (NCBI taxonomy): Eukaryota > Metazoa > Arthropoda > Insecta > Trichoptera > Limnephilidae > Drusus > Drusus annulatus. The sequence continues at coordinate 190,396 of JAGWCC010000080.1, forward strand.
ATCCATACATCGATTCATTTATACACCTTATATTCTAACTCTCACATTGTTCGAATATTTGATTCGTGATCCTTAATTGTGACACCTTTTTCTGATACCTTTTGCTTTCTCCTGAAAACGTACAAGATTAGATTAGATAAGAAGACATTTAGATTGTTTGGGCATATTATAGCGAGTAGATAGAGAAAGCAGAGTCAGAAGAGTATATGACGAGCAATATATCGAAAGAAAAGATCGAGAATGCCCGAGGAAGACATGAAAAGATCAAGTGAATGAAAAAACTTTTTTATAAAAATGAAATAATTACTTTGTGTAAGACCATAGATTTTTTATTCATTTTTACGACCGACTGGTTTTGCTTAACCTAAGCATAATCAGGGTACAAAATTAAACTAGTTATATTGACATTATTAAATTACCATGGAGCTAGGATTCCTTCTCTCACGGTTCCTTAAAAACAGTTCAACATAAAACATCGTATATCAAACATGTTGGAGAATAAGATATAACTGCAAACAAAGGTAAGGTTCGAAAAAAGTAAAATCTGTATAATTTTGTACCTCATTAAAAAGTATTTCGTATTTGGGTATGTATTTTCAAACCCAAAGCGATGGGATTTTCTTAAAAGTGACTTTTTGTAACCACTACGCCAAAACTAGTGTAAAGTTTTTGCATCATTGGGTTGTAGCGTTATCATTAAAGGAATAGTCCGATGTTACATTAACTCTTATCGGGTGAACGATTTCGATTCGTTCGCCGAAAAAGTCGCCCCTTTGTCAAAATTTGCCTGAAGATTGGGTGGTTATTTAGAGAAGGCATATTACTATTTTGCATAATGCACAAGTGAGCGATAGAAAAAAAAAACCTATAACATCAGTTTGATGTTTTTTAACGGAAGAATATTTTTAATGTCGTATTGTAAACTATTACTAATAATTGTTGCCGTTTAAAACAAGAAGTGAGGGTTGTATTTCTGAGGAATGGCAAAAAAATATATGATTCTTGTATATTTTGCGAATAGAAATCATATCCAAGAAAGATAATGTGATCGTCATTTAAAAAAATGTTTTTTTGTCGCCTGATGCAAAGCAAGTTTCACAATGTTAAATGTTCGATTATTTTCTGGGTGTTCCCAACTGTCGGAGAGTACCTGACAATTCAGATCTGGTTTCCAAACACGGCTAAAGCCATTTCAAGCAACGTTTCGATTCTGAATGGTGGTCTTTCAACAGGGCGATACTAAGAGTATCTTTCACTCTGTGTAACTTTGTTTCGTGTGCCACTGATTTGTCCCATGAAGACTCTTTACACAATCCAATAAAACTAGCGGTACTAGTAAGTTGATCGTAAATACGTTTTTCTTGGTTTTTATCATTACCGAAAAGAAGATACATACACAATGTTAAAATTTGTTTTCTTTTCATAAAAAAATACTCTCTGGTTTTACATATATTTACTATTAATTTAATATAAAATTGACTTTTAATTTAGTAAAAATGACAAAATAATATCTAATGTTAAAAAAAAATCATTTTCGTAATATTTAAATTGAGAGATTTAAATGAAATACTATCACCATGAACGCATGTTATTTTCTTCATAAATATTAATTTGACACCATCTTGCTAGCATGTCACTTAAAATTATCCAGTGAAATGTAATACAATATTTGTATCATATTATTTCGTATCAAAATTTAATTTAAAATCTCCGAGGCATTATAAGAAATCTATAAATTGCGAAGGCAATCACACCTGCTTCTTAAAATAAAATTGTTATTACTTCTACTAGTGTATAAGATGAATAAAATAAATTAAAAATACTGGCGTTTTACCTTTGTAGGCAATTTATCTTAAGGGATTTCTTTAAAAAAAATATGTTAAAGAAATGGATTTTTCCCGTATTTTTTGTTGAAATATTATAATTTATTTGAACGTAAATGGCTAGCATATCTTAAGTGTCAATTCAGTAAAGAGCATCAATAGACACAGTGTTAATTGGGGAGAAATTTCTAATTGGTAAGTGTCAGCTATTAATAAAAAAAATCTTGGGTCTGAAGGTTGAGAAAGGTAGGTTAAACGCTGTTTTGACATTTTAATTACGTCAGGAATTGAAAATGGTATATGCTGATCCTATTATAAACTATTGTGAAAAAGTTTAATCTCCACAAACCAGTGTTTTGGGGTTATGTATTATGTTAACATCAACAATCTGTTTGGATAGAATATCAACATTTTCGATATTTTGCGATCTTAGATTTTCGATTGAATATTAGACGCAAAACGTTTAAAAGAATTTGGTCATTACTAATAGTTCCGTTAAGATATAAAGCGATGGAACAACTTTAATGAAGCTGCATCTACCTTAGAGATATTTTGATGCACATATATAGAGTTCTGTCCCTATCTCTTGATGTACGTTTAAGAGTGTTCGTTAGACACATAATGATCTACATACGTTTAAATAAAATAATTTTTACACACATTTTTACACTCACCAATTCAACGATTATCTCATAACATGTATAAAAGAGTGAACCTCTCTTATATCTTATCTTTATTTTTCTTTGCTCACATTATTTACGTTATTATATCATATTTAATGCGTAACATTTCTTCAGTTTATACTAATATAACTCCATCGGATATATAATACCACGCGTCTATGTGAGGTGTTAATAAATGTTTTTTTTTATTACACTACGCATATATCTAGAATATTTTTTTTATATCATTCATATCTTAATGTTTTTTGGTAAACAACTTTTTTTTGAGATCTCTGTTAAATAAATAAATAAATGATTGAATTATTTAGTTTCTGAAGATTATTTATTTGCGTTCAGCTCGTGTCAAAAAACATTGCATTTAGTGCCCTAAAAATACTTTGAATTCTACTAACTTCCTAAAGGATCTCTCAACTACTATTTACAAACAGTATAATAAAAATTAACAAATAATTTGATTCCAAATACCTTGTATTAAACACCAATAAGCTGCTTTTCTCTCGTATGTACTTGTTTTTCAAGCTGCCAACAGTCATATAGTTCACTTTTTATCACATTTCTACTTTATTACAAACAAAATATTTACATCACTCACATTTTTTTCTTGTTTTCAATATCAACCAAAACAATATCCGTAATATTACAAAATGTATTGTTAGACCGTGTATCTTTAATATTGGAAAAAACTTTCTCTTTTCAAAAAAAATCTTTTATTGCTTTAACATTGAAGAAAGAGATACATAATGAAAACTGATTATATTTTTAACCTTTTATTAAAGAATACGGCGAGCCTGGGAGAAGTTATGCCGATTTTATCAAATTTGTAGCCGTCAAATTAATCTTTTAAAATAAATATTTAGAGATATTAAATAAAAGCAGCTCTAGCGCCTTTGGGGTGATTTTTTCACAAAACAGCACTATAGAAATAACTCAAGTATTATTTATAAAATATAACGATCGACATTGACATCTTTCCAGTAAACTAATGTCACAATTGCGGAGGTGTCAATAAGAAAATGACCGGCTCGTATAATGAAAAAATGAGTTGATAATGCAGGTTTCTTCTTACCAACGATACGGAGCTGCTAATGGTTTGAATGTAAGTCAAAACAGATAAAAAATCATTTCAAAATTAAATTGAAAAGTTGAATTTCATTAACAATGAAACATGTCCTCACTCTGAAATAAACAGATCTAAATTGATTAATCAGACAAAGCTGAAATGTTTTTAATATCATACCAAACCGATAGTTACGGTCATTATTTATGAATACAGGATGCTCTTGGTAAAAAGTGAAAAACCATTAATCTAAAAAAAAAAAACAAGTAAAATTCATACAAGGTTTTTAGTTTTGTTTTATAGAAATTTACATTATTTATCTATCTATCGAAATACTGTTTAAATAAATATTGATTTTTAATATTTCCAACTATTTTATAGTAAATCCTGTTAAATTCCCTAACATTTAACGACCTCCATGACCGAGCGTCTAAAGTCCCAAGCAACAAATCCTGAGGTCGCGGGTTCAAAATCCGACGTGGACATTTTTTTGGAATTAGACACTTGTCACTTTCCCGTATAATTAAAATGAAACATATTTGGTATATTTGAGATACATTCCAGAGTTGTAAAGATACTCTCAGTATTTTTTTGGAATTAGACACTTGTCACTTTCCCGTATAATTAAAATGAAACATATTTGGTATATTTGAGATACATTCCAGAGTTGTAAAGATACTCTCAGTATTGCTTGGTGAAATTGCCTGGTGAAATAAAAACATTCAGATTCGAAACTTTGATTGAAATGGCTTCAGCCGTGTTCAATGACCAGATCAGAATAGCCAGGTACTTTAAAATCAACATTTTATACATCTCCTTTTTCTCACTCCTTTTAGTCTCACATACCCACAATGGAGATGTCATAGTTCTGGGACATGAAATAAGTTAAATCAAAAATAAATTAATAAAATGTTTGAAAGCATGTCGTTTTTAAAACCAAGCCAGCAATAATCAAACCAAAAATGATTTCAATTACGTGGGAATATATTTATTTTACCAACACGAAATATCGTTTGAATAATTACTCATTTTTGTACAAATTTCTTCTTTGTGTGACATATCACACGAGGGACAGTTATTTTATATGCTATAGTTGTAATATAAATAGTTTTATGCGATTTTCCAACCACCTGATCACGTGGACATGTTTTTTTTTATTGTCACCTCCTCATAATTTAAATAAGTTTATTGAAAAGGTGGTAATATACTGTCCTTATGAAGGTATAGGAGAGGATAGTTGCGGCTCGATTTTTTAGTGAGCTAGAGTTTGATAAATACAAAGTAATTAATGTTGTCATAGCCGAAAATGATTTTATATAAAAAAAATAAGTTTTTGTACCTTAATTTGGTGGGTTAATGACCTTTTAAAACTGAAAAATCAATTAAAAAAAAAATTAAAAAAGTATTCTGGCTGCAACAACATCAAACATGACATTTTTTTCAACTTTAGCTCTCAAGTACACTTAAAAGTCACGAGCCGCCACTGGGAGAGGAGGCACATTCAGCCATTTTGTCCTTCAATTTGGTAGGCTAAGTACCAAGTTATTTTGTTTAATTACTTTAAAAAAAATTGTAACTGCAAAGATAAAACTAAAAAATAAAACCGTTTACGATTATATTACAGACTTTTAGATCTGGTCACCAAACACGCGTAAAGCCATCTCAAACAACGCAGGGTTTCTTTTCTGAATGATGGTCTTTCGCCAAGGTGATACTTAGAATTCACCACTCTAATGGATGAGACGCCATCTATTTCTGGGATAAACAACTTATGGGTCAGTGTTTCTTTGCAACCCAAAATTCATACTGAACATCTTCCACAAGAGATGGCAGAAAGTGCCCTATATCGTCAGTTTTACTTGGACGTTATCTTAATACAAACGAAATGATAGAGTGCACATTCGTGTGATTTTGTTGTTTAAATATAGTGAAACTTGATTTATTAAGTTTTCAACAGAATAATTTATCCGAGAAATTCGTAATCCGAAAACAAATTTCGACAAACCTAAAACACGCCATAAAAAGCGCCCCATCGCACCCAGAAATCTTCTAGCATTGTATTCGCTTTCAGGACTGAATAAAAAATGAATACAATATTTCATTCTAACAATAACATAACGGGTAAACAATCTATTTCGCAAGAAAATGATTTTTCTTTCTTTATTCTCGTGACAGTAATTTAATTTTAAATGTTTTCATCACTCACCGCTTCCCTTCCTTGTCGCTTACCTACACTACCTAGACCATATTTCCATGTCTTGTCACATGATTTTTATTAATGAATTCGCCTCAAAAAACATTTTTCCATTACATTTTCATACGGAGAAGTTGTTTGTAACTCAAAATGAGATAATCCCGGCGCTATTTAATGACTTCTCTGCTCGTATTCTAAGAGACGTTACTGTTTTGAAGATTATGAAGCAGTTTTTATTATATTCAATGTGGGAACCACACAAAACGTATCTTCGTACCTAAAACGTACTTTCACGGTTGAAAAGTACTGAGTTTTAAAATACTTACGCGTATTGTCAATTTATTTTAAATAAAGAAACGTTTTCATTTTTTGTCGCATTTCATTACGTAAACCAATTAAACGGATTCCAACATCGTCAAAACAAATTCACATAAAATATTTATTTTCTATCAAAATCATTTGGAAACCCAACATTCATAGATAAAAGTCGAGATTCAAAAAGCTTTGAATTTTCTTTGAGCATTCCTTTCATTAAAATTTCATTTGACAATACACAAACATTTTGCAACAAGTATTTTTCCATCTGCCTTCCATCCTTTTCAAAATTATTCAATAATTTTTAAAGATGGACGATAACAACATAGAAACATAATAAAGTCTTGATTAATTTTCTCATAAAAGCATAATTATTTTTTAATTGGGCATACAACAACCCGGCAAGCAGTTGATCCGGGTTAGTGTTCAGGTGGCATCATTTTTTGTTTTTATATTTTATTGTTTGATTTTTTTAAATTATGTATAATTTAAGAAATAGTAAAAACTATACAACGTCACCACCGCTGAAAAATTGACGACAATATTAAATTAAGACAAAATATGATAATTTGTGTTATTTTTCCATCCTTTATAATGGGATACATATTATACACGCAATCGTATTATAACCTTCAAAATATTTTTAAAAAATCATTCTCACGAATGCCTTATTTCATTACCAGCTAGATAAGGTTCCCTCTTAAAGTAAAAATATGTATGAAGAGAATGCTAAATATTTTTACCCAACCTATACAAATTTGCGATAAATCACTTTCTTCGGGTTTTTACGTCGTATACCAGAGAGAGAAACAGACAAAAAAAGTCGTCACATAATATCGCAGCACTTCTAAGTATGTAATAATGTTCTCCGTCTTCGCTAACTTCACATCATTGAGTCTCAAAACTTACGTCGACAGATTTTGAGGTTATTTCCTATATTTGTGTTGATTAAAAATCTCGCAGTGGTTATACAAATAAATCAAACATGATGGTGATATATACTATGCGTGAATGTTCAAACAAGACCAAACCAAGATTATAAAACACCACTTTACGGAGGTATTTCAACAGTTTTTAAATTTTTTGACCGAACTTTACAATTTCCACATTTTTAATTATATAAAGACATAAAATCAACAAAAAGCTTCCATAACTATTTAGACAAACCTTTTTTATTAGTGTTTGTGTAATATTTTGACTTAATAAATCATTTGAATGGTGTATTGATATTGTTTTGTTTAATGTGTTCAAATAGGTTTATTAAAAATGTCCAAATTCCATGTGGGCGGTAACTAATAGGCTATCCAACACCCATTAATATATCGTTGTCTCTTTCTATCGAGTCAGTACAAAATCAACCGTCCTGACTACACTGTTTCGCAAAGGTACCTCTCCATGTCCTCCAAGAGCTATCTCAAGCTAATTTCGTCTGTGGATCCTTGCTTTGTGCTGATACGTTTTTGCGTCAATTTTTATTTCGTCATTTTAGTTCTGTCCATTAGTACACAAGCACTAGATTATTACTTAAATGTAAGTAATACCATTTTTTATAACAAACACAATATTTTAGAAAGCTTGTAATATTATTCCGTTCCATTTGTAATATGGAGAGCCGACAAATAACATTTCCCCACGTTTGATAAATTGACAACTCGTGTAAAGTCCGACTAAATAATAGTGTGCTCGAATAATATCCTCCGATAGTAATATCGTCGAGAACGTATCGCTAGACCGAATACGATCGCAAAAGGTTGCTTTTTTACAGTAGATATTATTGGCGTTCACGCCGTAATAACTCGAGACGGGTGATTGATACCTACCCATCATGATGGGATGGGTATAATACGTACATTACGTAGTAAGCTCTTTTGATACGTACATAAAAAAGTGAAAGGGTTGTCTTTGAGTGTCGTGGACTTTCTTACAGATGAGAAAAAACAACAAATGTGGGGGTGACCCGTATTCACTAAGAGGGAATACTTTTTTTAAACGAACCGATCAATGTCTAAATATGGATATAACGTAAAATGAAGTACGTGCATTTTAATTGTCCATGTAATATTGAACAACGGCAAATGACTACCGGTGTAGAAAATACTAAACAAAACAACCAAACTGCTTATTTATAAAAATAAAATAAGACTAGTGGGTATCTACGATTGTGAGTCGTGGTACTTAATCCAAAATGAAGAAAACAAATTAAAAGTATTTGAGCGTAAATTTCTACGATTTTTTTTTTAATTTACACCGGAAAAGGAAAAATAATAACCGGAGCGACACACGTTCGTACGTTACACTCTGGAACGAGGGGCAAATTACAAAATATATTTATTTTATTTCGTGTCTAAAAATACCGAAAGAGATTTGATATATTTAATAATAATAACAATATTTGCATGATTTGTATAGCGCCGTTTTTGTGAAAAATAACCTCAAGGGCGCTGTACAGATCTTATTTTCTATTATTACATATTAATTTCTAGTTTAAAGACAAAATATACATTAACATACTTACCTGGCAGGTCCCATCCAGTAAACACACTTATTAACTAAAAATTATTATTAAAAAAAAAAAATTATTTTATTTTATTTTATTTCTTTATTTATTTTCTCCGATTTAGGGCACGGGAGCGAAATTTAAAATGGTCTTTCTGAATTTGTCGTACAGTACAGAATTTGGTTAAAATTTGTATATCTAAAGGTGATTCGTCGAGAAACAGATTATGTTGAGATTCTTCTAATGAATTTAAGGATATGAGAGTCTGAAAAAGTAAGTTTACAGTTTGGACCGAAATTTGCCTACGCCATGATTTTAAACACCTGACCTTTGGATTTATAGTCAACAAGCTTTTCACCCTGCGACGAAGGTGCACAGTGCAAAAATAAATAAATTATTTTCTTGCTTTAAAAGAATAGTCTGAAAGTACAAACTAAAAAAATACTTTAAGTGTTGAATATCGCTATGAAGAAAATTTTGTTTAATTTGAAATATTTCGACGCTTACTGAATCATGATTTTGCTCCAAAATTTGGCAGTGTTTCAACGAAAATAACAAAATCGTAAAGTATTCATTCATTGGTTGAAGTCAACCGTTAATTTTGTTAAAACTGTTTTCCGGAAAAACGATAGAGTAACATTTTTTAAAATGATTTTTTGAATTTCTATTGCACAGACTGAACGTACGAGTAAAAAAGGAAGAAGAAACCTATATTTTGGAAACATCTTTAGTTATTCTCAAGAAATCAGTAGAAACCTTTGGTTATAAAAAAGCATATATATTAAAGTGATGTTTAAATGGAAAAATATCTCTACTGAAATGTTGTACAAAGGATCAAAAACATTTATTATCAGTACAAACACATCTGCATTATTTGTCCTCGCACATTAATATTATTCAAAAACAAATTCAAAAGACTAAAAAAATATTATTTTATGAAAAAATAAAGTTGAATAACACAAACCTTTATTCCAATAATTTCATTTTTTTTAATCAACAACTGAGGTAAATATTTAAAAAATATTTTTAATAATATTTTTGTAAATTGTATGGGAAGGAAAGTAAAAAAAAGGGAACAAATAAAACACTTCACCTAATAACACACACAAATTTTACAGATAGTAGGTAGCATAAGAAGGAGTATTTATAATTTATACATAAATTACGTTGTTTTCAGTACTTTGTAAAGAAGGACTTTCATCAAATGAAAGCCATATGAAGCAAAATTTTGCTTGGGTTTATTTATTTTATTTTACAACAAATTTAGGGATCGTATTCGTCTATTACGAGTGTTCACATTAAAACTTTGCAGAAGTCTATAGAATTCACATAAATCATATCGTGTCGCACTCGCGTCAAAGGGGAATATAAAACATATAATGGCGAAGTTGAAAGCCAAACTTTATGAATGTTTTTTTACAATCCAGAAACGTTGTTTTGTGGGAGAAAATGTTTTATGGGCTTCGGGGAAGGAAACTTCGCTGTGTTTTATTTTATAAAGTAAACACGAGTACGCACACAACAGGCACTAGAGGAAATTGAAGTGTGTACGGTGCTTTAGGACTACAGAATAATGTTGGATAGTTAAAGTCATTTTAGTCATTTTTTTTTAAATTCCCTTAAACAATTTAACACTATTTATGTATATTATGGTGATCAAATTTCACATTCAGGCTGCCAATAAAGATATCGGAATAAAGGAACTGCAAATAATGTTATATTTGAGTAGGTACATAATAAAAAAAAAACTAAAAATGATTCGTTAATAAAAATATCTCTACGACAAATTAAAAAAAAAAAAAATATTTCAATAGTCTCTGTAATCTAAGGGAAATCAGAGTCCTCAACTTTTGATTTGCAGAAACCTAATTTTGATTGTTGTGAAGAAAATAGGATAAAAAACATATCTTTATGTATCTTTATAAGAAAGATGTTTTTTTTTTAAATACATAAATCATCGATGATGGGTTTGAGAAAAATATTTGTTATCATCGTAGAGCATTTTTGATGTGATTAAATTTTATAATATATGTATTAGTAATCTCTTAAATTATTGCTTGCTAAGTGCTAACTATTTGAAAATACCTGTACGCATCCGAGCGGTTTCATCGAATAACAACGAGCTACTAATATATAAGTTTTTTTTAGCGAAAGAAGGAAAAGCATTATTTTACAAGTAAATTTATACAAAATTAATTTCGGTTAGAAGATGCTGCTAATGAGACGCCGAAAAAATAAGTATTTTAATATGTTTAAATAACATTTCAATGTGTTTGCCTGATATTTTAATGTGGATACCAGGAAAGAATGCAAGGCTGATGTAAGCGTAATTAATAGGATCAAGAAAATAAAGCTTAGAAGGTTAAGGCATGTAGAGTAAATGAACGATGAAAGAAGTGTGAAAATAATATATGATGTAAAAGTGAATAGAAGAAGTCGAGGACGCCCGAAAAAGACATGGCACCATCAAGCGAATCAAATACTTGAGTCAGGCCATGTGAAAAGTCGGAATAATAGAAGAGTGTGTATGAGACGATGTATGAATGTGAATGAATCAAGTAGTGTGTGCCAAGACAGAGTTGCATGACGATTCGCCCTCTACCTCCATGTCGGCCTCCATGGTCGAGTGGTAAGACGCTCGACTACGAATCCAAAGGTCGCGGGTTCAAACCCGGCGTGCGCCAATTACTTTTATTTAATTAATATGTGTCATAACACATTTAATTCATGTAAAAATAATAAAAAGTATATTTGCGGCACGTTCCAGAGTGGTAGATACTCTAAGTATCGCCCTGGTGAAAGACCACCATTCAGAATCGAAACGTTGCTTGAAATGGCTTTAGCCGTGTTTGATGACCAGATCTGAATAGCCAGGTACTTCCCAACCTTCCCCTTCCCAATCTCCTTCCCCTCCCCACTACCTTCAGCCTCACAACATATCCTATTTGGGAATGCCATAGTCTCACTGGCTCTAGACGGTTGGGAGCAGTTGAGACTCTTGTGCGGTATTCACGTAAAAAAAAAAAAACCTTCTACCCCTGCGGAGGAACAGAGTGATTAGAGTTGTTAGAATTAATTCTAAATAATTCTTCAAAATTAATGAAAATGCTTTGATAGCCACTGCAAGCATTTATGGGCTTAATTTTGTACTTTTTTTTCAACCTATCAATATTTATATGAGATACATCAAAGATGTTTGTGAAAATAACTAAAAACTCACATCGCGGCGTTAATCGAATTGAAATGTAAAAATACACATGTTTATAACAAAGGATCCTTTAGAATTCGAAAACTGCTAGCGATTTCCGTGGTATTTAAAACTCAGCGATAATACTTTCAGTACAAGTTTGACAAAAGTAAAATGTTTTCGCCTGCTGGAAAATTCTTAATTTGTATTCCTTTGATGTGAATTTAAAAATGTGTTTTTGTAGGAGAATCGTTATGAACATGTATGGGAAAAGATAAAATGACAAAAATATCTTGCTACAAAGTTCAAAACCTTTTAAAATTGTATAATATAAAAACTGGTTTGGTTTTTCTGTACACAAAAAGTAAAAAAGTTGTCTTTCTAGAAAACGAAATGTTGAAAAAGAAACGTTTATTTGTTTTATTACACATTTATCCCACATTTTCTATTTGAATCGAAATATGCTATTTACTTCGTTAATCATTTAGATTTTCTTTGCAGATAATATATCTGGAACTAGTATAGTGTCGGCTACAAAAAGTGTTTATTTATTTAGATACTAACAGACTTACAAAAGATATAAATTACAAAAAAATACATAACATGAAATGGTACAAAGGTAAAAGTAAAAGGTACGAAATTGTAAAATTGCAACAAAGAAAGAACGGCACATACATAATATTATAATGTAGCAATGACAAAAATAGGGCAAAATATACATAAGCCTTTCCGTAAGGATGAAATTTAAAGAGTCATCGACGGTACAGTCAGCTTATGTAAATAATTTATGATAGAATTTAAAACATTCTCCAACTATTGTAGGTAAAAGCCTGACCTTTGTGACAGGAAAATAACGTGTTTATTAGCGTAACAAAGCAGGAAAACCGCAAAAGTACTAACTAACTAACTAACTAACTAACCATCACGCCGTTTCTCCGCAGGGGTAGGCAGAGAGGACGGACCGCCATACAACTCTGTCTTGGCACACACTTCTTGCTTCATTTACATTCATACATCGTCTCATACATACTCTTCTGTTATTCTGACTCTTCACATGACCCGATTCAAGTATTTGATTTACTGATATTTATTTGCGAAAGTACTATTTTTAATAAAATTTAATATGTTATCATAATAATAATAAATATATTTTATACACTAAAAACTGTAAACTGTAACTTATATGATACTTATAAAAAAATAGACACAACATTTACAAATAGATTAATATAGAATTTAAGATTTTTGATGTTGAATAAATCTAAGGCGAAATTATATGCCTAATACTGAAAGATGTTCCGGTAGCGAAAAAGTTTTATTGGCGACATTTTTTTTAGAATACCATTTTTATGGTAAATCTATATACTTAATTTACTTCCATGCCAAACGGCTAAGAAATATGACAGCCTTTTATATCAGTAGACATTAAAAAAAAAAAAGTTTGTTGACCAAATAAAAATATAGTTTTGGGATACATTTTAAGTGTTTTTCTTAAGACACGTTGATAGTTATTTACAAAAACAATTGTATCAAATACAAGCCAAAATTATACAGGTAATTAAATTCATCTGTAAGTACGGAAAAGCTTACGCAACGGAAACCAAATGAAAGCCTTAATTACGCGTGTTTTAAGCTTGCATGTTATTTAATATTTTCTGGTTTATTTTCGGGCGAATGGTAAAATTTATTTCCAGTCATATTTAAACCTTTTCGAAACCAGGGTTGGACTAAATAAACCTTGACCTAAATAGTTGATTTTGCAGGTATTTTAATGTATATCCATGGTAATAATTAATTTTTTAGGTTTGAAAAATGCATCTTTCTGTGTGCTATTAGAAAATCTCTAACGATAACTTTTGTTTTTATTGAATTTGAAGTATTTTAGCATACAATTTTTAGATCTATGCAAGCACTATCAGGTAAAAAACTAAAGATGTTTGCGATACTAAAATGCAATGACCTCTCACAAAGTAAGGAAAAATTTCAAGACGTTTGATACATTTTTTCCGCAATGATTCTCGTAAAAAGCAATCACTTTGTGGTTCGACAAATTGAAAGAAAAGAAAAAATAACTTTGTATGAGACAACGAAGATAATTTTATTTTTATGACCAACCGGTTTCGCTTAGCCTATGCATGATCAGGGAAAAAAATTGAACTTTAAAAAAAATACAAAGTGTGCAGCTATATATACATACAGAGGGAGAACAAAATATAAAATATAAAAACAAAAGAATGATAAAACAATAAAATAACATTTAAATTATAACAAAGGAACAGAGAGAAAGAAAATGGCGATGCTTAGGCTAAGCAAAACCTGTCGATCAAAATAACTAAAATAATATTCGTGGTCTAATGCAAAGTTATTTTTTCATTTCTCTGGATAATTATTCAATAAGAAATAAAAATGCAAATAATGTTTTAAAACTCGGGCTAAGCTGGGTAACTCTCATAAGAATTTGATAATTCTTAGTTTTTGAGAATAGTAATTAAACCCGGTTTATTAAAAAATAGCTGATCCCCAGATTTATTAACAAGTGAAACCTCTACATCGCTTAACTTGCGTGGGCATAATAATAATAACATTGATTCTCTATCACGCAGTATTGTGATATTTCTCCTCAAGTACGTTCTACTATAGTAAACTTAAAAATGATGATTTTGTGACCCCAATCAGGAGTCATTTTCTTAAAATGACTCCCAAAGTGCTCTGAAATTTATAAAATAAAGTTACAAAAAAATCCAGCTTAAAAATTTAACTTTGTCCGATAATGCTACATAATTTTAAGATTTCGATGATCAGGAAACAAGTAAATATGCATATAAATGTCATAATTTATAAACACGAATGAAGCAATAATAGTGTCAAAGAATATTAACCTAAAAGAGATAGAAAACATTTGACAAAGCGGTTCAACTGGCATACCAACTTTGCGCTGTATTATAATATAATCCAAGGTTAAATTTAATACCAGCTTTGACGAAAACATCACTTATCACAACGTGAAAACTGTGTCTGTAAACGTAAGCAGTACATATTTTTATGTTGGTTTTTGCAATAGGAAAAACATCTTGATACTCGCATCTACGTAATTTTCTGACTGATCCCCGTTCTACGGATAGATATTGCTGATGCAGACGGATTTCTGGAATGGTGGAATTATTACGTGAGTATGCCATGGTAACCTAATTGCTACGCCAAAATATGCGATAGAGTGATTTTCCTGTTCTCGACGTTTTTATTAAAAAAATAAATTTAATAAATTTGGCAATTTTTTTTTTCAACCAACTCGTTTTAACTGCTCTTAATGGTTAGCACTCAATAATGACGCTAAACGTTACTTTGTAACTTTTTAATACAAATAATACTTCAAATGATTTATCTCCATATTTTGTATAGATAGTTAGAAAAATTATTATTTTTGACATCTATCATCTGACATCGGCCATCTTCAGACTAGTCTGAAGATGGCCGTCATAGGCTGAAACCGGTCCAGTCATAAAATAAAAGTGGAATAAAGTTATAAATTTGTTTTTATTAAATCATTAAAATGGAATTCCACCACGAATTAACAGTTTCAAAATTAGAAATAATAACAATTTTTTAAATTGTAATCCTTTAAATAATATAAAAAATATTCTAAAACGTCCGTAAAACGTGCAGTTTTTAAACCAGTAAAAGCATTTTTAACATTTTACCTAAAACTCCAGTATGCATTTTATAAATAATTTTTAAAAATTACTGTTTAAGACTTGTATTCACTGGAAACCTTAGACACTTTTCTACCTACTCGTATAGAATTAACATAGAAATAATTTGTAGTTTTGCTTGGACTAGAAAGCCAAAAATTGAGTATTTTTTGTGCTGACCCTTAATTGTCTGGAATCAGTGGAACTATGGCATTTCTAATACGGGTAAGTTGCGAGACTAAAGGGAGTGAGAGGACAAGAAGATCGGTAAGAGGAATGTTGGGAAGTACCTGACTATTCAGATCTAGTCATTAAACACGATTTTTTCCATTTGAAGTAACGTTGCGATTCTGAATAGTGGTATTTTACCAGTCAGATTTTTTTACTACATACTTCTCTGAAATTAACGTGCCTACAATATTTCCACAGGGCAGTTAGAAATTATTTATTTACGTTCCAGCTTAACTACGTACAACGCCATGTTTTAACTCCCTAAGCAGAAGAATTTTCTCAATTAGGGAGGTATTTATCTTAACTAGAAATTAGACATTGTATTTAAACTGAATTAATATTATACCAACTGTTAGTATTAGGTAAAAATGTTTATTTTTGTACAGTTGATTAAATAAAAAAATTTAAAATAAAATTTAAAATGTCCTACCTTCGTAAATACACGATACATACAACATAGTGTAAAATCAGAGAAAAACATTGTGAAAACTGTAAGCAGTGTTAATAAAATAAATAAATTGTGAAACTGGTTAAAAAGTTAATCTGTTTATCCGCACGTTAAAACCCAGAGTGACCCTTCGATTAAAACTTAATTAAGATTCCCAGCGGGGCAGTTCGCTCCTGAAAATCGCTCGATACCGACCAGTATCCACGTAGAATTTATTTATTGCCTACCGTGTTTCTGTATGAAATTTTTAAATTATGTTTGTCTAGGAAGTTTTTGACTGTGGAAAATTCAAACTTTATTTCATAACCGGAAGCCCGTTACAACGTTTGTTTTTCGGTTGAGCGTGCCTCGGTTCCGATATATTTGATTTATTAACGAAAGTCGCTTTGTATGAAGTAAAAATAATTGCTAAGATTGAAATATGCATGTAGTATTTTCCACGGCGGTAATGTTGTAGAACTTTGTTTTTATATGTCCTTAAGTTGAGTTGTGAAATAAATAAAATTGTAAAATTAGGCTTCACGTCTATTATTATTATAACCTATATAGAGCGGTGATTTTAATTTGTACTTTAAGCAATGAATACTCTAGATGGTGTCATGTTTGTGAATAACTTTTTCAATTACTCTGAAGGAATTTGAAACATAGAAATCAATTTTAAACTAAGGTTGGGGAATTCAAACTTTCGTTATATGTTATGATGATAAAATTTACGGAGAACGCCATATAGGTAATGTTGTTATGCTTTTTTATATTGAATACCGCACAAGAGTTCTAACTACTATTAACCGTCTAGAGGCAGTGAGACTATGGCATCCCCAAATGGGGTATGTTGTGAGGCTGAAAGTAGTGAAGAAGGAAAGGAGATGGGAAAGAGGAAAGCTGGGAAGTACTTGGTTTTTCAGATCTGGTCAGCAAACACGGCTAAAGCCATTTCAAGCAACGTTTCAATTTTGAATGTTGGTCTTTCGTAAGGGTGATTCTTAGAGTATCTACCACTCTTTTTTTATCTACCAACGTTTTTCTTTCCATGGCAAAAAGTATACACAAACCTTCGAAGCCTCCAGCAACATGTCACGCAGCTACTAAAAGCGCAGACAAATACTTACTTTCACAGGGCCGTACCAGGTTTCGTACCAGCGTAAACAAAAAATATATTAGTGCTGTAAAGTTTACCACATGTTGGAGAAGGTAGAGCGCGTTCCTGTTTATGGGATCCAACACCTTTTCGAAACTCTTATCTGTAAACCTCCGTGCGAGTGTTTTATTTCGAAGCACGTGATTGGTCCGGCGGCAAAATTACAACCAAAGTATAGGGTGGTAACAAAGTAAATGTTTACCTTAAATGATATTCGTAATGAAGCTACATTGATTTTTTTATTTATTTTTCATTTATTAACTTTTTGTTTCTTACATTATTATTTTATATTACCTACCTCACTAGGTCATTAGAACCTGTTTTGAGGTAGGTGACAGTGAGCGTAAGTAGAAAAATATAAAATATGATGATATTTGTTACACAATGCTAGATGATGCAATAGAAGCTGACCGTAAAACTCTCTCGATACATTTTTTTTCCCATATAAGATACATTGACAGTAGGTTAATTTGCATGGCATCCTATAATTAATCCAGAAACAATCTTACAATTATTGATAGTGAATACATTATCTAAAGAAAGAAAAAATACAAATTTTAAACTAGTGTGTAAAAATAGTGGAGTTAAAAGGATTATTATAGAGTTATGATGCAATATTTATATAATTACATTACGATAAAGGGATTACTCTAATAACAACAAGATTTCGTGTCAATCCGAAAATGATTATTGTTAGTTTTGGGGTAGTCACTAGAACTCAAATCCGAATTCAAATAACTTAGGTACGTAATCAACATCAGAATTTCTAATAACTTAACGTTACAACGCAAATTAAATTGGCCATCGCAGTCCTAACAGAAAAATCATTGCAACTTTCATGACGGATAGGTTGTTTTGTCATTCAAACAAGCGAAAAACGTTTGAAACATTCTTTTGAAAAGTATAAAAAAGTTGCTTTAAAAATTTGTAAAAAAAATATTCACCATTGCGTTTGCAAAAATGTATACTTTTCAGCGAGAAACATTTAGTTGACAATGACACCAATCACTAACAGACCTCACAGAAACATCTTTTGTTCTTGAAAATAAAATTTCATTCATTGTATTGAGAAAACTAGGAAATGTAATAAATACGTTTTAGGTAGATGCCAAAAAATATTTTTAAAAATTACGTAAGGGGAATTATAATTAATAATTTTATTAATAAAATTGTCAATGGTATTATAGATAGCCCTGATTTATTGAACATTATTTCTTTTCACATACCAACGAGAACTACTCGATCCAAAAGTTTATTTAACTGTAGCAATAACATCAGGACTGAGTCTTTCAGATACTCGCTTGTACCTAGATTGCATGCAGTTGGTAATACGTACGCAGGGGTGGCTGGTGTATTAAACTGGACGGAACGTAGATACAAGAAGGCTATAACATTATATTTCTTTTATCAATAATCTCTTTTATGTATTCAAACACATTTTTTTACTACTCTACAACTATTCCTTATTTTGTTTGTGCATATAATTCTCAAGAGACAACAATTTTCTTGGAACGCTTTTATATACTGTCGCAATGATCTTAAGCTGGCTACCTTCGCTGGTTAACGGCGGGACTCCGCCCGCATTTTTTATTTTGCCACTAAACTTGACACAACTAAACGGTTTTTTAGGTTAGATGCTATATTTATGTTGATAAAAATACTGTGAAAAAGTGGCCATACGAATACACAAAAACATTATGTCGATATGTGATATGAATGGATGTATAAATACCGTAGCCTTAGTCTTAGCCACGCCCATTTGCGCCGAGTCATGTTAAAATCATCAAAAACAAGTCCAAAACTGACTTTACTGCCTTGGCTTGGGCTACCTCTAGTATACTCTAAGGTTGTGACACTTATCAATTAAACAAAAGTTATTTGCGCACGCCGGGTTTGAACCCCCGACCTTTGGATTTGTAGTCGAGTGTCTTACCACTCGACTACGGAGGCCGTCAAAATGCCAGCTTGTCAGTTAGTGAAAATTTGTTCGAAAACTGAAACGCACTGAGAAACAACATTCAACGGGGACCGTTAAAACGGTAAAATTCAAAGATGGCGCTGATTGCCACCATGATGGTGATGATAATTTGAAACACCCCAAGCTTAATCTGTTCGCACGTAAAATTAAGCAACTATTAACTAGTGAATTACATTTAATTGTTTTAACCTGTACGTTTAATAAATATAACTCTTTTTCCTAAAACTTGCGACTAACCAACTAATACAATGTACCTAGGCATTAAAACTTTTAACCAAATACTTTTCGGTGGCAAATGTATTAAAAGTAGAGTTGGAAAAAACTTCAATGTTTTGTGAAAGCTTCACGAATTGATAGTTCTTTAAAATGAACCCTTCGAAGTGAACACTTCAATTGAAGTCGATGTCGAAGTCGAACTCCCAAAGAAGAGATCCACTTTCAATTGAAATATTTGTTTAATGAAATGAAGTAATTGAAATGAATGAACGCTAAAATGAACTACCGACTTCAATTGAAGTATTTGTTCAATGAACAATGAATGAAGTAGGAACTGTTGCCAAAAGAAGTAGTTCTTTCAAAGCGGTCACAGCGCTAATTAAAAGACAGACGATTTAATTCGGAAGCTATTTCATTGTCACGTAGAATACAAATTTAAATAATTTTATAGGTAACTGAAAACGATAAAGAGTTGGTGGTCTAAAATCAGAGAAAAACTCATAAATAATTAATTCAACTATTTACCATAAACCAGAAAAGCAACATTTCCCATCTCTCCGTCCATCGCCTCACGCATTTTCAACCATGATAAGCTAATCTGCGTTATGGCACAAAGTTACGTCGGATATTCCTTTTGAAATGCGGGGCTATGCATACTAATTACTAGGGAAATCGGCGACGTAGATTCGTTGGGAACCTACATAAATATATATATCTACGTGTTACTAAATCGAAAAGCCTTTCACTACCCTATCAATATATCTGGATACACGTGAAATTTTTTTGGCAAAATTAAGTGACTTTCTAGCATGAATAATGACATTACATTTTGAAAAAAATAAAACAATAATAAATGTACACTACAACTGAATTAAAGAAATTATCTCTTTTCGGTGCAGTCTGGTGACGTAGATTCGTTAGGAACCTTTTAAAATATATCTATCTACGTGTTATATACTAAATACGGAAAACCTTTCACCGTCCCATCAATACATGTATATCTAGATATACTTGAAGTTTCTTTCAAAGTTAAGTGACTTTGTAGCATGAAGCATGAAATTACATTCAAAATATATACGAGTACATATACATTAAGTTTTTTTAAGGCATGGTCATAACCAACAGGTTATGTTTAAAAAATAATTGTCTTTTAAATGAAATCTTCACTACAATTGAATTAAAGAAATTGTCAGTTTCCGATGCAATTTAGAAATATATATTACGGTTTTTTTTTTATGTTATTGTAAAGCCGCCTGTCAGCAATAAAACAAAACCCAAAGTCGCAGATGTTCATTTTGAGATAGTTAGTCTATCTCATAGTGAATAAGCGTCTATTCAGGACATTAATAGTATATTTACCATAGACTTACTTAAAATTGTACCGGTCTGAAGATCCCGTCATAAGGTGAAACCGGTCAGGTCTTAAATAGAAAATAGTGGAATAAAGTTTAAAAAAATTGTATTATTGAGTCATCATCTTGGAGTTCCACCACGAATAATTAACAGTTTCAAAATTAGAAATAATATTTATATGTTTGTTTGGATTGATGTATTTTGGTGTTGCATCACAAATTTTGCGTAGTTTTTCGGTTTGATAAATCTAACAACTATTTTCTGTTTGCAAAGGCATTTTTATCGTGAGTTATGACTTTCATCAACTGTAAAAATAAAGGACAAGATGCCATTATGTTTTTTTCCCATTTTTTTATTCACACGCGAAGTTGATGTCTGTGGAAAATTTATTTCTATCTCGATTTTCTATAACGACGTAACTGTTTTCAACTCTCAATGTAAATTCCATTACAAGCCTATCCACGTTTTGAAATGTTTGTAGACATTCACAACACTTGCTTATCTTCTTCTTCTTTTGGTGCTCTATCCTGTGAAAGGCTGGCTATCATCGTGGATTGATTCACACATACGGTTTAGGCCCCCTAACAAGTAACCGGGTTGTTAAGTGTTTTTTTTTTAACTGAATCGAAATCTTAGATTTTCACATGCGGGAAATTTAAAATAAACATGACATTTATTTACTTTAAAAGATTCCTTATATAATTTTTTTACGGTAAAAAAAAAACAGAAAACTTCTCTGATAGTATTCATTTATAAACCTTTCTTAAGCACCAGATACGTACGCAAATGTGTTTGATTGTATATAATGTAGGCAAAACTACACGCATAAAAATACTAAAAGGGTGGAAATAACCCTTAACATCAAAGGTATCATTTTACCGAGGAGAAAATATTTTTTTCCCTCGGCATCATAAAAAAACATTTTCTTTCATATAGTGCGGCCGCCATTCTATCTATCACAGCCTCCGCAACTTCGTGAGATCAAATATTCTATTGAAAATGCTGCCGGCAGGTTATGTGGAATAAAGATGCGGTCGTGAACCGGGGTTATAGAACCTAGCTATCTGCTTAAGGGGACGTTTCTCATTTTATTTTCAACTTTTAAAATTCTATGCCGCAAGATCAAATTCAATGCTTTCCCTTGGCACAAACTTTCATATCGATGGCTGGTTCATTTCAAAATACGGAACTAAAAAAAACCCGTATGTGCCAGAATTTCAACACTATTTTCTAGAAATATATATTTTTTATTATTTACATATTAATCAATTTTGCGTCTTCTCTATTTTTTTAAAGTAAAGTTCTCTTAACATATTTTATATAAGAAACATGGTTAGTGATGGAAATGACCTTGCAATCTGCAAGATAGAAAAAAGATACAAAGTCATGCAAAGAAATCAGACTTCCAAACAAGAATAAAGCCAATACACAAAACAGCTTACTTTATAAGGGGATGAAATGTTAAAATGCGCTGCCGGAAACAATCCAAATTATGTCAATCAATAAATTTGAAATGGCCTGTAAGTACCATTTAAAATACAAAAGTAATATCAAGTAGAATATAAGTTACGAGTATTATTATAGAGTCAAAGAGAAAACGAATTATATTTAGATACTTTGTAAACTTTAATGTACAGGAAACTAATATAAAATAAATAAAACTATAACATCAGTATGTTGATTCAGAAATTTCAAACCGAAAAATTTGTTAGAATTTCATAACGCCGGAGCTCTTTGTTGAAAACTATTTTACGGCTTAATAAAATGAATTTATACTTAATAGGGTATATGATATACTCGCAGGCTTTTTATTATAAATACATTTTTAAATAAAAGAGTTATATATCCTAGGGATGAACTTTTATGTATTATGGCTTTATCTTTTAAGAAAAATTGATCATCCCTTTCTTAATATGATAAAACTTCCCATATTGGCATTTTTCAGAAAATATTTTATTCTTAACACATCAAAGTCTTGTTTTTTATCAAATATTTTATCAAACATTTACATGATTTAAAAGAAAAAAAAATGGGATAAACTGAAAATGTCCTATCATAAAATGAATCCCTTAACATTTAAAATTAACTCCTTTTTATAAGTTATTTAAAAATATTGTTATTAGATGCTTTGCTTGAAGTTTATCAACTACCCAAATTTCGTTATCACTGTTAGATTAATTATTTTATTCATATAACTCGGTATATAAACAGTTCAACGAAAAATGGCACCAAAAATCACAGTTTACAAGTTACATTTCGAATCAGCGTTGATCTCTTTTAAAAAAATCCGAAAACCGGTCACATGCTGTGTGGCTGGAACAGTATTTGGATTTGATAACCGGGCATAGCATTACGAGTATATAGTCGACGGCGACGCCTTACCGCATGCAAATGACGTCACGAGTCAATAGAGCGTCGCGACGCTAGGGCTCGTGCCAAGACGTCGATTAGGGCACGTTGGAGGCTTGGGATGTGATTCTAGGAGAGGTTAGCTAGAATGGCCAAATGATGTGGGTATATTATGGATGATAGCTCTTCTGATAATCTTGCTGTTTTTTTAAATTATTTTTTTTGAAAAATTTTGCATAAATTTAGCAAATATTACAGGAGGTTGAATATCATCAGAGCTTTTTGTGATCACATAGTATGAATAACGATAAGTATAGTAGTGGTGTTAGATACGGTTAAAATTATTTCAAGTAACGTTTTGATTAAGAATGGTGGTCTTACACCAGAGCAATACTGAGAGTATCTACAACTCTGGAACGTGTCGCGAATATACTATAAATTATGTTATTTTAATTAAAATAGAAACTACACATTAGCGCACGATTGAAAATAATAACGCGTCCTCTGGATTGTTGAGTTGCGGATCTTGACAGCTCGACCACGGAGGTTTTTAATAGTATGAAAACTGATAACATAGTCAACAATTTAAAAAAATGTACATAAAATACAAAAATAAATGTATGTACACAAGTATTATCTTCTTTATCAAAGCTATGGAAAACTGAATGCTAAGAGGCTGATACAGGAGTGATAAGGGGATATTTAATAACGCGCAAGTAGATGGAATCAGTCGAATACGTACGAGATTGACGTAGCACGATCAAGTTACTTAAACACTTGGCTCAGGCTCATATTGCACTAACAGAAGAGTACTTATGTAAAGTAAACGACGATGTATTTAGTTATATGACATTTCATCGTATCTGCCTACCCCTGTTAAGAATTTCTGTACGATGGTTCCTTGTTATACATTCTTTCTTTTTCTGTGAGGAACGAAAACCTAGACACTACAAATTATAGAGTAGGTAACTAATTTAGAAGTATTTCATCGAATTAACAAAATCGAAAAAATGCGCTAGCTATAAAAATAAATAAAGATCCACTAACTTAGTTTCGCAGAGTAGTTGCGGGTTGCAACCTTCTGGTGAAAATGTCCCGGATGATAGCCAACCCCTGATAGGCAAAGACACTAGAAGAATAAAAAGAAGAATAATTATTACCACATCTCTTAATAAAGTGAATATGCATAAAATTGTATTTAGGTAGGAACATTTTGTCAAACGCTTACCTAAGTTAAACGTACTTTTTCGGGTAATTACATATTAACAATTTTGTAATTAAGCTTTTCAGTACACAAAAGTTGAATGCTTCGTGTATAGGGATGAAATTCATCCCTTGTTTGGGGCCTACAAAATGATGATAATAAAATGACTTGGATAATTTTGACTTTGCAGAGAGACGTGAAAATAAATAATGTACCCCGAGGTTCAACCAAGCCACCACAGGACGTATTGCGGGAACGCGTTGGGAGCATATACCCTTATGTTCAAATGTATATAAGAGCACTACGCACACAAGGGAAGAATGCGGGTCACACATTACATGATCCTTACCGAGAAAATTGTTAAAATTCAATTTTACAGCACGCGCTGTTGATGTTTTAAATAATAATTTTGCTTCGCATGCTACAGATTTTTTTTAAATGTATAAACTTACTCCACACAGGAAGCTTTAAGATTTCCCTCTGGACCTGTCTCGTCTCTGGGGCTTCTACGCAAAGCTTTTTTTTACAAAAAATACGACTGAATTATATGGATGCGCAGTAGAAGGTATTTTTTCGTCTTTCATTTCGGATATTTAAGAGTTCGCAGTTTTTCAAAATACTCGAATGTAAAGCCTGTATTATTATTTAAAATTTTCGTGAAATACATACCAGGAAATAATTTTGTTATTATTTTTATAATGGTGCATATACTTATAATACCGTGTATATCCAAAATGTTAAGTAATGAAATGATTGATTGTTACGTATTATCCATAACAATGGAAAATTCTATACGTTCTGTCACATTTAGAGAATTAAATGTTTCGCCAGTTGGTCTAGGTATAATAGCTGCACATAGACGAAATGGACCAAATCAATTCCACCTAGTTTACTTGAATTATCACTAGAATTTCCACTACTTTAAAAAATATTATAAACTTTACGTTCATCAGGAAAAAAATGATCAATTTTAAAGTCAAATATATTTACCGTGTTACATTTTGGATAATTTTAACAGAAATGAACTAAAATTTCAAAAAACATTATTTATCTAGTTTTTACATGAAACAACCACTTTATGGGGTGGTATTTTAATTTGAAATGAAACAATTACTTCGTTTAGCATAACTTTTATTTATACAAATGCGTACCAGGTTTTGCTACCACCGTAGCCAAATCGGGGCAATATAACAACTACAAATATAAATTAAAATATACTACTTTTCAATATTTATAACGATTAAAAGACAGAAAAGAGTACAAGAAGAAAAGGTAGAAGTATAAATATAAAGGGAGGTATCTTTTTCAAGCGGGAACATCGTTAGTATAGGGCTTTTGTTTAAATGTATTTGGTTGGTGATAAATTTACTATTATTATTTTTAGCTTCACTTATTTTAAATTGCTTCTAAATGATCTAGTCTAATAGATACCTTTTCCATTTGTATGAAGTAAGCAAGGCCATACATTTTTATTAAAAATATGATCTGTTTTGATGAGATGACAATCAAAAACCGAGGGCATGTTACTTTTCAGAAATCTTTGAGTGTATTTATTTTGTATTTTCGTAGAAAGCGATCTTTTTGGAATTTGAGATATTTAATAGAAATGAAATTATAACTTTGTTTAAGACCACGGATTTAAAAAAAAGACCGACCGGTTTCGCTTCGCCTAAGCATCATCAGGATTAAAAAAAAAAAAACATAAAATACAACGTGTGCGGTTATATATACATACAGAGGGAGAACACAATATGAAATAAAATAAGAGAACAAACGATAAAATAACAAATTATATGGTAACAAAGGAACAGAGAAAAAGAGACAGATAATATGAATTGAAAGAGACAAAACGTCAACTGAGAAGGTGATTAAATTTAATTTTAAATTTAATTACTTAGAAATAATTTATATAAATGAAACTTGAAAAGAGTAGTCATTATTTTTTTCATAAGAAGAAATTTATTATATTATAAATTATAACAAAAAGAATGATGAAAATTTTTATTAGCTTACTGAAAATATACCTAATATTGGACCACTGGACCAATTTAACTGATTATTATGAATATGACTATAAATATTAATGACTTTATTCCTAGTGCTTCTAAATTATTTAATATTATTCTATTGTTATCTTACTGTTATTTTATATTGTGTTCTCTTTCTGTATGTATATATAACCGTACTTTTTGTATTGTTTGTTTAGTTTAATTTTGTACCCTGATGATGCTTAGGCTAAGCGAAACCGATCGGTCATAAAAATTAAATTAAATCTGTGCTCTTATACAAAGTTATTATTTCAATTGCATTAAATTTATTTAGTAATGATTTAATACAATCCATTTCTTAATTATAATTCTAATAAAATATAAAGGAGGTTCACATCGTGTCGTGTTTACAAAACAGCTTATATTTATAGGGGTCTTTGACGGTGGGGGATAAGATCTCTTTTGGCCAATTAAAACGACACAAGACTCCATCTAGAGACGTGCTCTGGAATAAGCCTAACATTGATCTCTAGAATCTATATGGCAAACTTGGATAGAGAGAGAGGCTAAACTTCCGATAGACTAGAGTCTATATACTATATGCTAAGTACAGCAGTTATCTGCTCTTCTTCCCGGCTACCAGCTGTTCAATATTCTCTAAAGGTATCGTATTAAGAATCGTATTACTATCTGTAGTTCTGAAAACAGGGTGGTGGAAGTAAGACTAACGATTTCAGCTTACATTCGCCGGATTTTAGTAAAATTTTGAATATTTTAACCCCAGAGCGATAATGTACCAGGAGGGTAGCTTGTGTAGTCAGGATTGTTTGTTTTTTTCTGACTCGGGCATGGCTAGGGCTAGAACTAGGGTAGTTATACATCCATTCATAGCACATCTCGACATAATGTTTTGTTTATTTGTATAACAACTTTTTCACAAAAGTATAGGATAAAACCTTAAAAACCGTTGAGTTATGTCCTGTTATGTCGCATAATAAAACCGGTCCCCGGAGACGCGGGAGACAGAAAACATGGTTACATACCGAAAAGTGGTGCGATATTATGAGGCAACTTGTCTTATCTTTTTCTCTCTCACGTTTACGACGTTAAATCCCGAAGAAATTGATTTTACCTAAACTTGTATGGGTTGGGTAAAAATATTTAGCTCTCTCTCCGCATATATTCTTGTGCTGAGATTTTAATCATGGTACATTTTATTAAATATTTACCAAAGTCTTTATCTAGTTATATTTAATATTTTTAATGAAATTTTTTTATTCAATAAACGATATGTGGGAGTGCGTATGTTATTGATTCGGTTTATTTTTTTTGCTTCACAATTGATTTTGTTACATAGTATGTAAAACATATTTTATTTTACTGGTAATTTCTAAATTGATATTTACGTTATGATAAAACCATCTACAATGTGGCCTTAGAACTGGATACTCCAGCAAGGATATTTTTATTTATTTAAATTGTAAGAAATAAGATGAACAAATTGAAAAAAATGTTGATCATACTTACGGAAAATATGAAAAAAAACATATTAATTATCTATTAAGAATTTGAAGATATCATTTTTTGTATTTTCTCGTTTGCCAAAAACTCAATTTAAGGCTTT
Organism: Drusus annulatus; assembly: GCA_022651775.1. NCBI lineage: Eukaryota > Metazoa > Arthropoda > Insecta > Trichoptera > Limnephilidae > Drusus > Drusus annulatus. The sequence goes on from JAGWCC010000080.1 coordinate 218,370, forward strand.
TCACCGTATTCTTATAATCATAACAAATTAACTCTACCCAAACCTGCTTAGTTAATTTATGCTAGTTTTCTTCGAAAATTGAACAAAAAGCGTGGAACATACTGACTGTAACCTTAGAGTACATAGAGTAGTATCTATCCAAGGCAGTGAAATCAGTTTTTGACTTGTTTTTGATGATTTTAACCTGACTCGGCGCACCTGGGCGTGGCTAAGACTAAGGCTTGGTTATTTTTACATCCATTCACATCACATATCGACATAATGTTTTTGTTTATTCGTATAGCCACTTTTTCACAGTATTTTCATCAACAAAAATATAGCATATAACCTAAAAAACCGTTTAGTTGTGTCAAGTTTAGCGGCATAATAAAAAATGTGGGCGGACTCCCGCGGTGACCTAGGAGTTTAAGATCATTGCGACAGTATATAGAAGCGGTCTATGAAATTTGTTGTCTCTTTCTCTCTCATGGTGTACGACGTAAAAACCCGGAGAAAGTGATTTATCGCAAGTTTGTGTAAGTTGGGTAAAAATAATTAGCTCTCCCTCCAAATATTGTTACTTCAAGACTGTAACAATAAACCTTACTGGTAACGGAGACTTTTTGTTATTTTTTATACAACTATCCAGTGAATTTAGTTGACATGTTTATACCGGTAAAGAACAGACAAAGAAGTCTACTCATAAGAAATAGAAGCATTGGTTCCCTATTCACGATATACCAGCAATAAATTAGGACAATATCGTAACATACATCGGCAGGTGATGTCGGCAGCGAAAGAACGAGTCATTCCACCGATGCTGTCTTGCATAAATCGCTTAGTGGGAGGTGGAAAAATGCGTCGGTTTCGCATCCAGGCGTCGCCGGCTCAATCATCAGTCAGTTTAGTTTTCCATCATTGCACAATTTTATTTTATTTTTATAGTGAATACCGCACAAGAATCCCAACTGCTCCCAACCGTCTAGAGCCAGTGAGACTATGGCATCCCCAATCGGAGTATTTTGTGAGGCTGAAGGTAGTGGGGAGGGAAAGAAGATGAAAAAGATGGGGGTTGGAAAGTACTAGGTTATTCAGATCTGGTCACCATACACGGCTTAAACCATTTTAAGCAACATTTCGATTTTATCTATCTTTCTATCACCAAGGCAATACTTAGAGTATCTACCACTCTAGAACGTGCCGCAAATATACACGTACTTATTATTATTTTATATATGAATTAAGTGTGTTATGACAAATATTTATTAAATAAAAGTTATTGGCGCATGCCGGGTTTGAAGCTGCGACCTTTGGATTCGTAGTCGAGCGTCTTACTACTCGACTATGGAGGCCGTCAGGCCACATGCAACATTTTCCGCTTATTATTATGAAAATGGGAGGAGCTATGATATTTTAAAATTATTCGTAACCGGGAGAAATTCGTCTTCTTTTTTTTATAAAATAAAAACGGTTTCCATGGGGAACCAGTAAGTAAATCCAGACTTTTTTGAGAAAAAACATTATTTAAAACCACTTTACAATGTTGCCCGACCAGGTAGTAATATGGCTATACAAATGGAGGCAATGATTGCCACCGTAAAGAACATACGAGGGGAGGGTGATTATTAAATACTTATTAAATAGTACAGGAAAAACTATATGGATTATAGTCAACCCTCAAATTCATCATCGTTTTAAATAAAAAGGCGATATTATTTTACATTAGTTTTGGAAAACATCTAGATATCAGTTTTACGAATCGTAAGATATTTGATTTTATTATCTCGTAAAGTTTTGTTGTGTGGCTTACAGAGTCTTACCAATTTACAGTCATTATATAATGTGCAGCCAACAATATTAAGTTTACCTTAACGGCATGATGAGCTTGATTCAGGTAAGTTCTGCTCAAAGTCAAAGACATTTAGGGTTGCAGGATGCAGGTTCGAGATATTAGCCTAACTTTGGCGGGCAGAGGAAGGACGCGAGCAAATAATTAAGGGAAGTTTATATAACCAGTATGCACGTGGGAGGTTGATCGCGGTGGAGGATACTCTCAGAAAGAGATGTATGTTTTAGGAACGCGGAGTGTTTCTGTGTAAACAGCAATAAGGAATTGGTAAAGATAGCATGTTTGTCTGTTGTACCCAGCTGAGAAACAGCTATCACTTAAAGCCAATCTCAAAGATATTTCAGACATAAAGGGAAACATAAGGAATCCTGACGCAAGCGTGAATAATAAGAATAATTAAGGGGAGAGCAGGTTGACAGAGAAAGGTTTTAACTAAAATAAATGACGCAAAACTGAATGGTAGAAAAAATCGAGAATGCTCGAAGTAGACATGTCCAGTGAATAAAATATTTGAGTCAGGTCATTTCAAGACTCGGAATAACAGATGAGTTTGTATAAAACGATGAATTGATGTGTACACCCCATATTTATTTATTTATTAACTAACGGACTATTGTAAAAAATTGGAAGTATTGGAAAAAAAAGCAACAGAGAAAACAATGGCCCATACATAATATTAAATAAAGCAATGACAAAAATAGGATAAAATTTGCATTAGAAAGAACATTCAAATCAAAGCCAAAGTTTTGGTGGTCGAGTCGTAAAGAATGACAAAGAACATTGAGACTTTATATTATGTATAATCATATGTTTCATTCCCTCTACAGTTTATTTCATCTGTCAGATCCTTAGAGTAACCTAGAGACCTAACTTTGCGAAATTTTGTCCGCACTTTTTGACCAAGCAATGACCAAAGGGTGTGGCCTAAACTCGGAGTAAAATCACTAACAGGGTTGTCACAAATTAAGTAAATTAGGTATTTTGTTGTGAGTAGGTAGTTGTAAATCATTAAAAAGAATGAATGTTGTATATTTTTTTGTTTATTCAAATATACATTAATCAATAAGATTATTAAAATCTTATTTATAGATAAAAATATAAACGAATTAAATTATTAGTACAGAACATTTTATAATACATATTATAAAATGAACTTCAGTTCCACCAACAAAATAGTTTACAAACAAAAGTAAAATAAAAAAATGTACGGTGATAACAGATGTTAAATCATTTTCTTAACCTTGGAGTAAGAATATATGGAGAGAGATCAATTTTTTTTTACCTATATAAATTTGCGATAAATCACTTTCTCTGCGTTTTTACGTCGTACACCATGAGAGAGAAAGAGACACAAAAAAATTCACAAAACATGACACCGCTTTTAAGTATTGTAGGGATGTTTTCCGTCCCGCGTTATTTTGTAAGGAAATTTCGAATGCAGATAATAATAACAGTGAACTTATATAGCACAGTTTTGTTATATTTCACGTCAAGTGCGCTTCATACTTAATTAATTAAGCTAATAATTCTAACTAACAAGGAGAAAATAATATATAATATGTATACAAAATTAAAACTATCTAGATGCATATCGTTATCATAAATCATCAGAGAACAGGTTCAGAAATGGGTACAATAGTGCATTTGCACATCAATAGATTTAAAAAAAAACAATTAACTAGAATCTAAGGGTATAAAAATCCAGATGAAACGTATGAATTCATATTAACATATTTGTTAAATCAAAGAAAAAGAAATTAGATTTTTCTCGTCTTTTTTCATCCTTTGGAAATCTAAAAATAATTAAATAAATAATAATATTCCAATTTTGGCATAGCCCTGAATCTGGGGACGTAACCGAAATTATAAATATAACTAAGAGATAAACACTATTCTGTCTTTATCTGTTTGCCAACAATTTAGCGTTAGTATCATGAGAAAGAAAGAGACCGGGATACTTTAAGAAGCCGTACAATATGGGTATTCCCCCTTGTAATGGTTTCTTATGTGACAGCTAGTAAATATCTCTAAGTTAAAAATATTACGAATCCACTAAAACTCATTTCAAACGGAAGTTTATTATATTGGAACGAATAGTCCAAAGATTAATTACATATTGGTGTAAGTTACTAGTTGTTTTGTAGGTTAGAATGTTAAATATTTGAGATCTAACTAAAAAAGACGATTTTTATGGTACATACGTGTGAAAACTGTTTGTTTTTGGTCCTTTTGTACTTCGATTGAAGCAACCAAGTATAGCACATATGGCCATGATGTTTTGCTAGATATCGGACAAAAAATAACTCAAGTTTTTAACTATTTACGCACTTTTGACAGTCCGTTCGCCTGACACTCCAAACCAGAATGAAGCTCGTACAGATCAAATATTGCGGACATGGTATTCAGCACGCCCCAAATCGTGTATTGGTTTCAACAATTGTTTGTCTCTTTTTCTCATATGCGTATAGAACCGAGCATAAAGAGAGAGCTATATTTTGCGAGTTTGTCAACGATTTGTCACAAATTAGTACGGTCTCTTTATATTGTTACTCTAAGGTCAGATCTGTGTCTTACTTCTATAGATCAGTGTTGGTGACAAATCTCATTTATGGTGTGCCACCCTCACTTTCATGTACAACGTTTTATAAGTGACCATTGCATTAAGTTCTATTGTATTTCAAATGCATGCAAATGTCTATATCTATATTTATTTAACTTTAAGCTAATAAAAAACATTTCAAATTTGCATCCACAACAAAGACGTTATAATACTCCTTATGTAGAGGACATCATATATATATTTTTACATATTTTTTTCGTGAGCATGTTTAAATAAATAAATGAAATATCACATTTTCAAACGTTGGCAATCAAAGTCAACTGCGAAAACCACTCTGTGACAGAGGTCATTCATTACTTTTAGGTTATAACATCTTCCTAGTTTTTTTTTTTTTTTTTTTAATTTAATCGAGTATTACCAAATTTTAGGGTTTGTTAGAATAAAAAATCTAAAAAAATAATCAGATTCTGAAAACACCGACTTGTGTTTATTTTGCATACCTTTCGGTTCGTGCTGAAAATAAAACGAATGAAACACGAGTATCGAGAGTTTAAAGCTAAAAGTGGCATATTACCTCTCGCTTTAAGCTTCTTAGACCAATTAAACTATTTTTTAATCTCGTCTGTGTTTCAGCCAAATTATCTTTCGTTGTTAGTTTGGTAATATTTTCATTTAGATGCCACCATTCAATAATGTTTTTACATAAATTCTAACGAGGTTCGTTTTCCAAAATGGCTTAATGGTTTTAATCTGAATTTGTTGAGGAATTTAAGTATGGTAAAAACGGCAAAAATATTATTTTCAATCCAGTTTATATTACCTTGCTACGGGCAACTAACTAAAAATAGTGATCATAACTTGGGCGTCGTGGGTTCAATTCCTCTGCTAGCTAAGTTCTTCATCATTGCACGAGCAGCATTTTCCATTTACCATATTATGATGGTAGTATGAGTTTTTCTCTGGAATGTTTGTTTTTCTTTTTAATAAAATATATTAATAACAAACTCTAATATTGACGGGTTTAGAGTAATAAGATGTGATATCTGCACACATATTGAGCGTGATTTTATTTAGTTCATGTTTGCTTTAATTTATTATGAAATAAAAATCTTTATCAATAATTTTCAACGAAATATGGAACAAAAGAAGACACAGAAATTAAAACGATTAGGTTGCGACCGAGATTTGAACAAAGAACATTTATTCTATCCGAAAGTAACGTTACTGCTAATTGAGCTAGCGAAACCTTTATATTAACTGTGATTTTTATCAACCTGATATTCCCAACCTAAAATTATTAATATTATTTGTTTCCCATTCTTTTCTGATATACGCATCGATCTTTGTATTGGTATGCAAAGGTCTATCCGAGCACCTTTATATACTTAAATAGTGTCTTGGATAAACTATTCATTTCAAGTTTTATACACTCTAGAATTAATATTTAAATAATAATTAACTTATTAAAACGTTATGCTTCATTTTCATACTAATTATAGAAAAAATGAAAATAATTGTTCATCGAAATTCTTTCAATAATGAATATCAAAATAAATCATAAAGCTTCAAAAATTAAATGTAATATTTTTTAAAGATCTATTTCAATTAATAATAATAATATTTGGATGATTTGTATAGCGCCGTTTTTGTGAAAAATCACCTCAAGGGCGCAAATGTGCAAACCTAGTTCAAACAAAAAATATTGTTTAAATGTTGATCATGTTTATAATATAAGGATTGAATAATATAATTAACGACATGCTTTTTTTTAAATTAAGCATTTTTATAATTTTGTTTATATTTATGTGATATAAATTCATCAAATCAACATAAATTATGAAAATCTATCGCGAGCACGTCGTGCAAAATGTTAACATTTCATTGTAGCTTCACTTTTATTCTGTAAATTTACGTTGTGAATATAATAGCTCCATGAATCCTTATTAATTGAAGTCATTTCCTCTGTTGGCCAAAAATACAAAACGCATAAACAAAATTATTATTCCTCCAGATAAAATTCATATTTCACAAAAAAAATCTGCTTACGAATTTCGCTAATTCCACGATAGCCTTGATATATTATGAGCTAACATTTTCTTCTCTTAAACACGCGTTTTTTTTATAAATCAGTTGCTAACTTTAGCCAGCATCGTAAAAAAACTCAATTTCATTTTAAATTTCAACAGTTTATTACGTACAATCGCATGAAAGAATCGTGGAAGATTTAATTTTCATTTAACTTTTGGCTGTGTGTGTGTGTACACATGATTGTGTAATTTACTCACATATAAAACCTAATAAGAATCTCCTCACGCGACGGGGAATTAAGGCGATGAAGGTTCTACTTTTAACGAATACTCTTCTTTGTTATTCTGATTGTTTGTTTTTATAATTGAACATTAGACCATTTAGCTTTTTTCATTTTACTTTACCCAATTGATAATCGAGGGAAAGATTGATGAAGACGATTTACATGAATGGTACGAGTTTAGTTCCGCAGCGTTGTTTCGGGTGCGGCTTACACGATCAATTTTCTTAATAATAGCCAACCTCCAATTGGAAGTAGGCACCAGAAGAAAGAGATGTAACCTTTAGTTTGGTGTTTTGTTTTTCACATAACTAAATTAAGTAACAACTTTTTATTTCTTTTATAACCTTTAATAAGTTCCTTAATTGAACTACCTTTGTTTATTCGTGATCGTATTTAGCGTAAGATATATTTATCTTTGTAATTAATACCACGGCTCCAACCGGGTTTTAAGGAAACAATTTACCCACTAGAAGGCTATTTCTAGCCACGTTACAAATAGTTTATGTCTTATCAATCGCAAATAAATCGAAATGACTTCTAGAGCATTGCTAATTCATATTTGAATATGGTCCTTTAAAATATCTTTAGAACGAACGTTAATTATTTTTGACCCACATGTTACCCCCAAAAATGACAAAAAAAAACTACCATTAATAGAATCCAAGCTCATGGTAATGAGTACTACAAAATAGTTGACTACTTAAATATGTCCCTGGGTCAAGTGAAAACAAATTAATTGAAGCATATTATGTTAAATAGGTGAACAAATTTAAGTATAATGTTTTTTCCTACGTTTTGTATTGTAAGTTGCTATCTGCATGTTCTTTATTTTTTAGCTGGATTATCACTGTATTTAATGTGTTCCTAGGATAATTATTTATGTAAATGTACATATATATAATGATTATATTTGTTAATGGTCGTTGACCGTCAATAATTAAATAAATAAAAGAAAATCGGATGAATAGGGCCAATATCTTTTTTCCGAATACCTTGAGACGGAGTACCCTAATGAGGAAATCCCACCAGTCCCTGAAAGGCTGTCCCTCATCCCTGTCAACCTTCTTATTTTGAGTGCTGCAAGGCCAACTACCAGCCTCTTCGCAAAAATGACAGAAGCACTTTGTTACTATTTATAAAAAGGAAACCCAAAAATTAGGGGGTAGGAGATGGTGTATTACGCTCCGATTCGTTCCATGCTCTTCTCACTAATGTTGACTTATACCTCACACGTTCATGGGGTAACGCAGAAAGCAAAGAAGAAGATTAAATTGTCACGTAACATTTTGGTTGTGGTAACCCAGTAACAAGCAACTAAGAGCGAGCCAACCCGTAATTTCCTTACCGTAGCCTAAATGTTAAATAATAATTGTGTATGGCGCCGAGCGACACATTTCTGACATGTTTGTCGTGTTTAATACACAAAAGAGTAAGTATGCAACAAAATAACACGGGTAGACAAGTAGACGGTGTAGAGATACCCCAAATGATAATACGTTTATTCTTATCGTAACATTTTCAGAAACAAATCTTTTATTTAATTTTCTATTAAGATATTTTCAAGGAATCGTTTTAGAAGACACCCTTTACAATGAAAGTGTTTAATATCTCTCGGCATATAATTTAAGAAATCCCATTATTTTGTATAGTATTTAGAGAGTGGTTTTCGTAAAACGATTAGATTTTGCGTGCTCACATGCTTTGAACTAAAGCGAACTCAATTTATTTAAATTTGCTTTGCAAATTTTAAATTTATTTTAAAGCCTCAAGACTTAAATTGTGTTGAAATTTATTTTATAATCTTCCCGCAAAACATTATATAGATTACTTAAAATCTAATTAATGCCCAAAATTAAATAGATTTGCGTAAATAATTTTATCATTAGGATAATAATTCTTCATTGGTGCCAAGAAGCCGTAACATTTAACTGTGTAACATGATAACGTCTCTTTAGTTGAAAGCTTCCGAATATTATTTCTTGAAAGGACGAGTAAACAGTTGTAGTTAAAATATTATCGGAAATGTAGAAATACATTAACCGAACACAAAGGGTACAATAACCGCAACATTCTAAGAAAAATCTGTCAAGTGATCTTATATTGGTACAGAATACATTAAATAAGATTACCGCTTATGAAAAGCACTTACCAAGAAAACCCAGTACCCAATTTATTACTTAATTCTCGTTTGAATATACGATTAATAATAACGTGATTGTTTTTTATTTATCATGTTTACGTTATGGTGAATTTAAATTATTTCCTGTGTAGGTATGCTGTCTTGAATATTTATTATTTTACAAAACGTTTTTTAATGTAACAATTGAAATTACTCGTGTGATCAATCAGTCACAAGTTTTTTTCAAACATTTTAAATTCCGTCAAAATTTTGGAGATCACATCGTAGAAAAGTAACTTTTAAAGCTTCCTGCGGCTTAAGTCTAATACAATTGTATTATTATATGTACAACATATGACTATTTTTTATTCACGGTATTCGTGTTTGAAAAGTTAACGTGAAAGCTAAATTGTTTTGTTGTGAAAATCCCGGTTCGCGAATTCCGGTGGCGTTATTTTTGTTAAGTTTTATTTACTAGAAAACGTTATTTCAACATACCATTTTTATCATAACCTCTATGAAATATGAATCTTGTTTTTAATATTCTTTATTCTGAATTGATTAAAGCAGATTCTCGTGTTATTCGATATTTATAAATAACAAGCCTTTACCAATATTATTAAGCCAGCTTCTATTAGCAGCGTTATTTTTTTCCGGTAAAACAAAATCATGTTTCATTAATTAAGGGGATCAAAATCGTAAACAAAATCCAGGTTCATTAATAACAAACATCCGAAGTGTTTTGCCGGGGGATACTTTATTGCAGCATCAGTTTGAACTCTTTTTTTTATAAACGGTGGAACTCTATGCACTTTGAATTATAATTGAATAAAAGGTTTTAATAAATAATCTTATGTTTTATAAAAATACTTTTTTGCTGTTAAGTCTTAAACTACAATGTTTACATGCCATAAACGAGAAGACGTCCGAAAATTGCTAAAAAATGTCATAGTATTTTCCACCTGTGAATGACAAAATATATTTTCATAAACTGTATTATAACACTATTGACCAAAAAAACAATTTAAATTATATAAAGCAATAGAAAACCAAATCATTTTTAGGCACACTTTTTTTCACTAATATTTAAAGATTCGTGTCGACGTTTTGTTAAAAAAAATATATGACTGTCATATATTAGTTTAAATAAACTGTTTTTATTTATGATTGGAAAATTATATTTGACATTTTTTTGTGCTTTTGCTAGATTTTCAACGTTTTTCGCGTTGAAACACACTGAAATAATGTCCTTATTTCTCACCTTCAAAGAGGTCTGTAGTGACTTAGTTAAGTGAGCATAAAAAAATATGCACAAAAAACAGAAAGAGGTTTCAATTAAAATAACTGGTATTTACTGTAATTACTCGAGTTCTTATTACGTGTTTTTGTACACGCACATTCAGTTAATCGTGATTTTTTTGTAAGTATTAAAAAAATATATCGAAAAAAAATTTTAAAAAAACCTTGTTTAAAACCACGGATATTATTTGAATTTTTATGACTGACCGGTTTCGTCGGGCTATCAAATAATCAGGGTACAAATTTAAACGAAACAAACAAAAAAACAAAGTGTGCGGTTTTTCTATATACATACAGAGGGAGAACAAAATATAAAATAAAATAACAAAACAAAGAGGTAAGAATGGAAATATTTAAATTATAACAAAAGAACAGAGAGAAAAAGACAGAAAATATGTATTGAAAAAGACAAAACGTCAACTGAGAACGAGTGATTAACGAATAATGATAAATTTTATAAGTTTACAGAAAATATACCTAATATTGGACTACTGGACAAATGTACCAATTAAAAAAATAAAAGTATTTTTAAATTTATTTAATTATGAAGAATTACTCAGTTATTACTTTCTACGAATATGTTTATAGATAAGGGAGAAGGGTAATATTATAACAACCTTTTTCGCATTTCGGATAAGTTTTGTATATTACGCCATTACACTTCATCGGCTTATTTAGTTCACAATGACAGGACAACGCTCAATTTCTCAGTATTCTGTTTCAATATTGATGTTCTAATTCCAATGTCTAGTTAAATGCTGTTTTGTGGGATCACATTACAAAAGTCATTAATAGTTCCAATACCCAAAATCAAAATTTCTGTGTTTACTCCAATGGAAATCAAACTCAGTTTTAGATTCAGATGTAATTGCAATATTCACAACGTTACAGGGATCCATTTAATGAAAACAATCAACAAAGCCCTCTTTTTTATTTCTTAAATGGAAAACCAATAAACTTGCTCCCCAGAAATGCCAGCATGAAAATAGCCCAAAATAAGGCAAAATGGGTTTTTACAACAAACTTGTTTAATCAATGATTTTATTTTTGAAATCGCTAATTCCTGGTTAATGTGGGAGCAAGAACTAACTCCGTAGTCGAAGTATCTACCAACGACAAATACGTTATTGACTTAAAAGTACGCCTATAAAAAAAAAACGTTTTTTTACGGTATTCATTGAATTCAGTTAAATTTAATTTAATCTGCTTGCCACAATATTTATATTCAGTATATGTTAATCAAAAACATATAATCAAAAAAGTTTTGATGTAACCTTTGTTAGTAAGTTTGTTCAAACAAATTATTTTGATTACATACCTAACGTATATAACTATCTTTCTGGAATAATAATTTTAGTAGTGAAAATGAAATATTAGCTTTGTTATTATTATTATATGTTTGACCAAAGATTTATTTTTATTTTTTATGACCGACCGGTTTCGCTTAGCCTAATCATAATCGGGGTGCAAAATTTAACTAAACAAAAAATACTAAGTATGTGGTTATATACGAGTATACATACAGAGGGAGAACACAAAACAAAATAAAATTAGAAATCAGTGTGAAAACCATAGAACAACATTTAAATAATAACAAAGGATCGGAGAAAAAGAGACAGACAATATGAAATGAACGAGGCAAAACGTCAACTGAGAAAGTGATTAAAGAATAACGATAAATTCGATGAGTTTACGGAAAATATACATTGTATTGGACTGCTGGCCAAATTTACCTGATTATTAGATTATTAAGAATATGACTATTAATTTAAGTGGATTTCTTTATTTTTAGTGCTTCTAAATTATTTCATCTGTTGCCATGACCATTGTCATGAAGAATATGTGCACCGGTGCTTTTATTGAAAATATGATATTTTCCAATACATTTGTCTTTCACTATAGCTATACTGAAAATATTTTCCACTCTAGTACGTGCCGCGAATATATTATAGAATTTTTAATGAATTAATGATAAAATAAAAAAAAATTGTATTAAATAAAATTGACTCCATCCAGAGGTCGCCGTTTCAAATCCTGCCACATCTGGATAGAGATTTTCAGTCGAGAATTTAACCACTTGACTAAGGAGGCCATCACAAGTCGTCAAAGGCTGTCACTGACGATCAAATGAACATTTTTGCACTGCAGCGATGCCTCTAATGATAAGTTTGTTAATCTATAAGATCTCCCGATAGGGAATTTCTAGTAGATCACCGTTTTCTATATCTCCACAAAATTACTGCTGACAAGCTGCAATTTCTCAGCTTACCAAAACCGTTCCAGATTTGTTAACCACTCATTATTAATGACGTGAATAATTTAAGCAGAGTTCTGTAATCGTCCAGAACTATTCTGCAAACGGCGGGGACTCCAGTTCCGCAAATGTGATAATTCGCATTAATGATTCTCAGTCGATTTGATGCAAAGTGCTTTGATGCCAACATAAAAGATTATTTTTTCCATTATAGCTTGAAACGATAAAATATTGATGTTCTCACATGGGAAGAACCAGATGAGGATTAATTATTTAAACGAAGGAAACAGAGATACTGAAGGAAGATATATAACGCGAAGCCTCCGAGAAGGAATGGCCTCCACATTAATTTGACTATGAGTCAGAATGCCGGAAGGTTTTGCTAACGTTTTGTTCCGGTTTCGGCTCAGCGGAAAAGCATTTTATCGTGGTTTTATGGGCGCCATCAATTTTGTTGTTCTAGTTTTAATTTATAAGTTGTTAGGAGAAAAAATCACACTAAGCATCACGCTATTCCCTACATGGGTAGGCGAATAAGATGCATCCAAGAGAAGTAAGCAATACTCTTCTATAATTATGACCCCAGGCATGACTTGATTGATTTTTCCGATCCACTGAATTGTGCCACATCTTTCCTTACTACTTATTTTGTCTACTCGCGCGTTTGGATACTCATATCTCCATCTTCCCACTCTTCGTGCAGACTGCCTCCATGGTCGAGTGGTAAGACGCTCGACTGCGAATCCAAAGGTCGCGGGTTCAAACCCGGCGTGCGCAAATAACTTTTATTTAATTAATGTCTGTCATAACACACGTGATTATTATTAAAATAATACAAAGTATATTTACGACACGTTTCAGAGTGGTAGTAGATACGTGAGTATCGTCCTGGTGAAAGACCACCATTCAGAATAGAAAAAGTTGTTTAAAAAGTGGCAAAAGCCGTGTTTGGTGACCAAATCTGAATAGTCAGGTACTTTCCAACCTTCCTCTTCCCCATCTCATTCCCCTCCCTACTACCTTCAGCCTCACAAAATACCCCAATTGGGGATGCCATGGTCTCACTGGCTCTAGTTTTCAAATCATCAGTACAAATGTATAAAATATCGTCGCCTGAAAGGCAAAAGGGCTTAAGCAACACTTTGGTCAAAACTGAGTTAAGTATGCAGTCTTGATCAGTTTTCTCTCGTTTGATTCTGAAAATTTTGTAGCCCTTCAGCCATCTAAAATATATTTACCATTTGGGAGAAGGCTTAACTCAAGCGATTCAAGTTTGGGAACTTTTTGGCTTTTTGTCGCTTCAGGTAACTCAGTGAGAACATTGAGTTACCTGAGTTAACTTTAAAAAAAATCAACCAGTTACTGAAGACTTATGAGTTTTATTGTAAAACAAAACAACTTTAAAGCGCTCTGCTATAAAATTCTTAAAATAGAGCTTTAGCCCTTTCGCCTTTCCGACGACGATATGTACTGATGATTTTAAAATATGTGATGTCAATGGTTTAACTGACCATTAGTTAATGGATAACTTAAGCTTGACTCAAACTCATTTTAAAATTTATAGTTCCCTGGATTACCAGAATAAATGGTTCAACTTTACTTTATTGAGTAGGTAGGAATTTAAAAATATCATGTTTAAAATTTGATAAGTTCATTTATCATAATTTCACACGCGTTCGGTCTTGCATACTCGCCTCGTGTTGTCTTAGTTGGCATCATCGTATGTAACTGCCAACTATCATACATTTTTGCATGTTCAAATTAACGGAAAACATATTTCAATACCACTTTAATTACTGCGAAAACAACATTGTACTCATCGGTGTTCAAATGAACACCATATTTTTATTAATCTAGCTCCCAAAACTTCAGCCTTTCAATCAAAGGCAGTACAATAAAGCCTATGCCCGTATTATCCTATTATCTTCCGCGTACATGTAAGGAATCGGCAGTAATAACAAACAACATGTGAGGCAGAGCGGAATGATCCAGGCTAAGCTGCTCCGAAGGCTTAGCAGTATTTGCACTGATGCGTAAATACGTTATTGGATTTGTAGGGAGCTCGCTTCTGTAAACTTTATCTACAGTGGACGGCATTCAATGCTGTCTCTGACTGAGTGCTGTGTTACTTCGTTTCATGAAATTCGATAAATGTGTGAAAATTATATAAAAAGGTCGAATCTTATCGGATGCATCACATAAAATAATATTTATTTATTTATTTATAAATTAACGGACAAAGTCCAATTACAAAAAAGACATATAAAACATTAATTTGAAAAAGAGCAACAGGGAAGGAATAGCACATACAATAATAAATGAAGCGGTGAAAAAATAGAACAAAATAAACATAAGAGAGAACATTCATGCCATGGTCTAGTCAAAGTTTTGGTAGAGTCGTAAAGAATGACAATATAAATGAAATAATCTTAAAATCTAGACGATTTTCACGCACTTGCGATTCTAGTGGATGTTTTTTTCGGTGTATCCATACCACCAAACTAAACGAAAGTCTAGTAAAATATCACCACCACAGAATTTGAATTTTGGCATTACCTAAAAAAAAAAACACATTTTAACTCATGGACTGCTTCAATGTCAATGAATGATAAAATGGCATAAAAAATACATTTATCGTATATTAACATACATTTAATACGGTCGCACTTTTTTAAAAGTCGTTTATAACGACCGGTCGGTAGCTGAATGGAGAACGCGTCGGATTCCCACCGGGCGTCGTGCGTTCAATTCCTCTGCTGGCTAAGTCCTCCATCATTGCACAAGTAACATCTTCCGCTTTTTATGATGGCAGTAGGAGTTTTTCAAATATTGTCAGGTTATTTGTAACCCGGAAATGTTTGTCTTACTTTAAAAAAAAAAAAACTTTGATGACCATTTTTTAATTAATTTATTTTTAATTATTTATCTTGGTAAATACCAAACATAAGTGATTACTCCATGACTGTCTCACCAGGAAATTACTCTGTCGAGACAGACGCAGGGTACACACATACTATAATAAGGTCAAACATTACAGTGATTAATTTATTTAAGAAGGCTTTAACAATAAATAAAGCAAGTCACATCCTACAAATGCAAATAAAAACACCACCGTTGTAAAAACGGCGGTACAAATTTATTGCATCTACATACTGAAAATAAGAACCATGAACTTTAAAAAATTATTATATTCATATTACTGAAAATAAGAATGATGTAATTTTGAATTTTAGAATGTTGCGTACTCACATCACATCACACAATTAAATTGTTAATTACACTTTTGTGTTCCTTTATTTATGTTTTTGTAATTACTGTCTTTTTCAATCCTGTTTCAAGGTCACCAATTTTAAAGTGACCAATAGCATACCAGTGGTATTTTATGTAAGTGCACATTTAAAATAACAAAAAAATATGAAACTTTCACTTTATTCCATGTTCGTGTAAAAACCAACAAAATGCTGTGAAAGTGTTTCATATCTACCAGTAAAGCAGTGCAAAGCAAGTTGTATCGAATGCATTCGGAATATGATATATTACGTTTTGCAGTAGCAAAGGTTTTGTATTATTGTAACCTTCTGTTTTAGGTTAAAGGCATAGGTCACGAAATATTATTTGTGGTTGGTGGTTATGCAAAAGCTTAAAGCTGCCGAGCATAAATCGGTGATCGTGACGATTGTCCCTTGGAACTGAGGCAATAAAACCTGTGAGAATTTGGTTCGCGTCTGTGCCTTGTAAAATATAAATGTTATGACCATAGATCAACGAAACTTGAAGAATGTAAATATTATATTATATACTATAAAAACTACAAATTTGGAATTATTCAGATAGTACAGGTGGAAATTCTGTCATTGTTCTACCGGTATTTCATTAGAAAATGCTTCGAGCAGCTTGCGTCATTGATCCCTACAGCCGGAACACTCGACATCTTCCTACATGATTAAGGGAAGAAAAACACCTGTGAGAGAAAGAAATGACGCCAGGGGGGGGGGGAATGTCTTTTTAATTTATTTATTAACACTAGGTATATATTATATCATACTTTTATTAAGCAGGTGATTTTACAAAAGTGGGCTAAATATTTTTCAACTAACCCAGATAATTAGTGGATGTAGACATTTTATGTTTTCTGTTGGCATCAATGTACAGAATTAAAATATAGGATTTTCAAAAAAAACGTTGAATTTAAATATAACTGCCGGTCTTACTCTATAATTTAATGAAATATAGAATAAAACAGGCCTCAAAATGAGCATTATGCTGAAAGGAGAGAAAATTTATTTCATCGAAATGAAAAAAAAAACTTTGTATAAAACCACAGATATACAAAGCAAATTGGCTACAGATTAAATAATTTAGAAGTACTACAAATAAGGAAAGACATTAAAATAACTAGTCATATTCTTAATAATCAGATAAATTTGTCCAGTAGTCCAATATTAGGTATAATAATATTTGGATAATTTCTATAGCGCCGTTTTTGTGAAAAATCACTCTAAGGGCGCTAGGGTAAATTTCCTGTAAACTCATAAAATTTTTCATTATTCTTATGATCACCTTCTCAGTTGACGCTTTGTCTTTTTCAATTCATAATATCTGTATCTTTCTCTCTGTTCCTTTGTTATAATTTAAATGTTATTCTTTTATTCTCTCTTTGTTCAGTTATTTATTTTATATTTTGTTCTCCATCTGTATGTAATTGTATATATAACCACACATTTCGTATTTTTTGTTTACTTTCATATTGTACCCTGGTGATGATGATGGAAGCAAAATCAGTCGGTCATGAAAAATTAACGTAATACATATTTTTTAATTTCTTAAAATATGACATTAATGTTTGGATTTCACATAATTGTTAAGATTTCTTCATTGAGCATTCCTTCCCAACCGCTTCTAAAATTACATTCCCACTCTACGACTTCTCCATAAGCACGACCTTCGTGCTGTTTATGGATTATGTATACCACAATAGTATGATTTCCCGTCACGCGGCTGCAGCATGAATCAAAAAAGAAATAAAAACGCAGCCAGCGGAGCGAGCCTAACGATGGTTTAGTATCATTTTATGCACACCGCGAGGACTTGCAAGGAGAAACAAAGGAAAATAACAACATAGAAAGCAAAACGACAAAGCAAAGCGGCACTTTATAAGATTTATGAAGCAAATCATGTAGAGTGAAATAAAAACAAAAAAATAATTATCGCTTAACTGAAAGAAATACATTCACTAAATGAGGGGCTTAGAAGCAAAGGCAGCAATCTCCTTCATTTTAAATTATTTCTTGGAAAGTTGATTTAACGTTTAATGCACTTTTCTTTTGTGAATATGTTGATAAATTTAGAGATAATTGTTTCAAATTGTTCCTAGTTTAATGTGCCCTAACATTTTTGTACACTTCATTCTCCATTTCTTTATAATAATCATTCAAAAGTTGACAATGCTACAGAGCTGTTTTTGGAGATTGCTGCCTTTGCTTCTTAGCACCTCAAATAACCTTTATGGATTTTCTTAGAATATTTAAAAAAAAAAAAAATATTTGGTGTACAACCTTTTCTTCCACCATTTTCTTATAGGTGGCTTTAGCGGTAATTAGTGGTCGAAAAAAATAGATCATGGACGTCGTGCAATAAGCTTTATCATCTGTCAATATAACCCCATAGAAAAAATTATCAATAAATGTCTGCATCATAAAGTTATTCTTGATTGAAAATGACAGTTTACGAGCCAAATTCTCGTCATTTGCGGGAGATTTTAATTTTCTGAATTCTTTACCGAATATTCACGATTCCAAAGTCATGCTCTGTATTTGGTAGGACAAGCTCAGTGTATTATAAGCTATTTAAACCGACTGAAACAATCACAGGCGATCGTTATCGAACGCAATTAATGCGTTTGAGCCAATAATTGAAAGACAAACGGCCGCAATACAACGAGAATCACGATAAAGTGATTTTGTAGCATGACAATACTCGACCCCATGTTACAGAAGTGGTCAAGACATACTTGGATACGTTGAAATAAGAAGTCCTACCCCACCCGCCGTATTTTCCAGACGTTGTTTCTTCTGACTATTATTTGTTTCATTCAATGGCACACGACACGGCTGACCAGCACTTCCGGTCTTATAAAGATGTAAAAAATTGTATAGATTCGTGGATCGTTTCAAAAGATGACTTGTTTTTTCAATGCGAAATTTGTACGCCGCCCGAAAGATGGTAAAAATAGTGGCCAGCGATGGACAGTACTTTGAATCATAAATGTTGAACCAGTTTTTTTACTATAAAGCCTTGAATTTAGGAAGAAAACCGCGGAACCAAAGTTGTACACATAATAACACGATTTAAATATAAAAATGATATAGCTTTATGGATTTATTATGGATAAGTTACAAAACATATATATATTTAAAGCATGACAAAAGATAACTGACCACGGTGTACTTACCAAACGTTGCTAGCGGTGTGTATGAAGATTACGTAATAACAATAAATGGATTACTGGAAAATCACTTAAATAGCCTTTTGTACTCTCCCACAAAACGATCGTAGATATAATAAGTAGCGTGTATCAGCACCTTGGAGTAACAATGTATGGAGAGAGAGCTAATTATTTTTACCCAACCTATACAAACTTGCGATAAATCACTTTCTCCGGGTTTTTACGTCGTACACCATGAGAGAGAAAGAGACAACAAATATAATACACCGCCTATATGTACTTTCAGGATGGTCTTGGGCTCCTGGGTCACCGCGGGACTCCGCCCACATGTTTTATCGTGCCACTAAACTTGACACAACTAAACGGTTTTTTAGGTTATATGCTGTATTTTTGTTGGTAACAATACTGTGAAAAAGTGGTTGTACGAATAAACAAAAACATTATGTCGACATGTGCTTTAAATGGATGTATGAATACCCTAGCCTTAGTCTCAACCAAGTCCAGGTCCACCGAGTCCGGTAAAAATCATCAAAAACTGACTACACTACAAATAGATACCACTTTATATACTCTAAGATCAGCACACAATGAATTTATGAGAGGCAGAGCCTACCCTGATTCCGGACTTATGCGAAACCAGCAGACTACAAAGTTAATTTAAATGTTTTGCTGTAATACCAAGTAATTGTCTAATTTCAATCAAATATTAGCTCAAGTCAAGCTCACAAACAAGGAGGTCAAATATTACAATTAAAACGACAACACGTGTTCTGTGGTGACCTTTGACAATATAATTTCGTAACTAACCGAGGCTTCTGAGAAATGTTTTCAACCTTCAAAACGTGCTGCTTAATATTATACTAAAAACAAAGTTATAATCCATAATGACTTGAATCACTTTACGTTTTGTAGCATTTAATAGAAAAATACTGGAGTCTTTTAAGGTTTTTGTTTTTAAACTTAAAAACGCCATCAGCAAATTAGCAGGTTTCGGTTTGTGATTTCGTTTAGATGCCTTCGTAATTTAGGAATATTTTGATCGTAATAATCTCTATAAAACGTAACTTAATGTTGCTTAAGTACCTTTACTACGTAGCCTAGAAAAATAAATTCGGAACAATCTTTTTTCATATTTTCTTCTATTCTAGAGTTGATCCGTTAATGAAAGCAAGAGAAATTTAATCGATTTTTTTTATTCTAGTTCTTATTTTACTTTAAACCCTGAAACAAAAAAAAGTATTTGGGGTTTCACTATGAGGATATTTTGGATGATCCACTGTTAAAAGAGCGCTCGGAATGAGACTCTTGCTCCCAAACGCGATCGGCTTTCAAAATAATTAGCAAACAGAACGAAATGTTGTTCTTATTTAGGTTTCTGGCTAGTTTTTAGACAAAAACCTCGTACAAATGTGTCCAGTATTGCCAATGGGCAGCGAAATGTCTCTCATCCAAAGTATTCAGTTGATTTAAAATCGTCATCCAATCTTATTTGAAGGCGGTTCTCTTGGCATCTCGGTTTCTCTTCTTGGAGCTAGGACGGTATCCGATGATGTTCGGTTTTCACCTGAAATATCCCAGGTTGAACAGTCACGTCAGCTTTGCTTCTAATCTAACCATTCTACTGACAGAGGATAATTAGGGTCTGCGGAGATCCTTCTGCAAACAAGATTGCACTTATCTAAGCAGATTATTTTGATTCTGTTATCATATCGTCACTGGAGAGGCAAAAGGGATTAAGCGACACTTTCGTTAAAAACGTTTTTTTCTGCATCGATTGCCTTGAACCTCGTTTGATTCTTAAGACTTTTGGGACCCTTCAGGGATCTAAAATATATTTACCATTTAAGAGAAGGCTTGACTCAAGCGACACAATTTTGAGATGTTATAGCTTTTTGCCGCTTCAGGTAACTCAGTGAAAGCATTGAATTACCTGGTTTAACTTTAAAAAAAATTCAACAAGGTTATGAATTTTATTGTAAAACAACAAAAACATTGAAGTGCTTTGGTTTAAGCTTCTCTCCCTCTTTTGCCTTTCATATATAATTGTATTTAAAGTGCGTGTCACCATAATACTGGAATATTAGTAGTTTGGAGGGTCGTTATATGCTATATGTAATAGATCTGTCACATATTAATAATTTTGTAAGATATGAACATTTTTTAAATATTTATTATACATCCCACAACAAGATACACGAAATTTAGAGCCGGGCTCATGTCAGTGCAATTGGAGCCCATTGTATTGGGTTCCTATGGTTTTGTACTCGTCACTAATGGGTGTTTTCATACAGTTATCAAAACGTCACAACTGCTAAACACTAAGCATCATTCATAAGTCCACGTGAAAATTGGCATAGATAATAACTCCTACATATTTTTGATTTTAAAAGGCGCCAAAATTCAACATGCTTCAGGCGCCATTTGAAACTGGATTTCTCCCTCTCCATGCTATTTTTTTATTATTATTATCCAAAATTCTTAGAAGGAGTTTAAGTTTGTAGCCTGAACACGTAAATTGATTTATTTTTTATTTTTATTTATTATACCAACTGGGTTTTTTTATTTAAAAAAATGCTTGAGGCGAAAAATTCTTATAATTCTGAAAAAGAAATACACATTATTTTAGAAATATAGATGTCACGCCCAACAAAATCAAAACAATCAAAAAAGACAAAGCAAGAAATTATTCGAGGCTACCGACTTAAGGTAGTCTTAGACAAGGACACGAGTTGTCGATGTATTATATATGTGTTTTCAATTCTAAGACGCAAAGCGGATGAAAATTATGATGACGATGAATTATTCTCTTACGTGTATTCTACTCCTAATTTATCTGCCTTTAGCCATTAGATCCTGTTCTCCACTTTTGTAAACAACAAAGGTAAAAATCGCTTCGTCATTCAAAGTGAAATCGCCCAACCAGGGCGTGTCCGTATTCTAGCAACGCTTGGGGTGTTTTTAATGATACTTCTCTTAATTTTCCTTTTAGGCTTACCGCCAACGAATTCGTACCGCGATATATTGTAGGCAATTTGCGTTATTCAAATTAATTGGCGCTTTTACTTGGAATCGATAACCAGGTCACTCAGTCTAAAATTTTGAAGGTAAATGAATTATTACATCTAAATTCGTGCAAAGACCTACACAATACAGTGTAATCAGAAAAAAAATCTATGGAAAAAAACCTTCGATTTTTAGATTTCTTAAAATTACGTAATATTCGTGTTCCTAAGAGATATTTTCGAAAACGGTAACCATTTAATCTGAACAAGGGGACAATATCATTGACAAATTCCCCCTTTTCAGTGGGAAGTGTAATCGTTTGCGATATTCCGAGATGTGATCGAATTTCCAAAGGTCACTGGAATACACGTGTTTTGCAATCGCTCTGCTTTGCTATTTATGAACAATTCACATCAACCTAATTCTAGTACGGGTAATAATTAAGTTAGAACATGTTTCTGTATTATCAAATTGATGAGTATAAATATATCAACGGCTCTTCAACTAGCTAAATATTTTAAAACTATTACAAATTCAAAGATTCAATCGTAGTTTAAGCTGTAAATCGCATAAAAATCGATATTGCAGCTCTGCTAACACATTTTTTTGAATATATTTAAATGACACAATTTCCGAAGCATATTCGTCAACGTGGTCGATATCAGAATTGGGTGTACCTGCGGTCCAGTTACCGGTGACCGGCGGGGAACCGGTTATTTATCCAGTTCTTTTTGAAACCGGTTCCCGGTGCCAGAAAAGTTCCACGGAGGAGATTTTTTCGAAAAGTCCTAGCAAAAGCGACAAAAGTTCCTCGCCAAAAAAAAAGTACTAGTCGGTAGAGATTTGAAAACGAAAAGAACTGGAACTGGTTGGAACTGGCCCAAAAAAAAAACACGAAAAGAATAGACAAAGGATATCGATATTTTTATTTGCGAAAATTTGGAACCGGTTCCTTGGAGAGGCAACAGAATTAAGATTTTCGTTATAAGGTATTATACTGAAAAATTATTGCTTAGATATTCACAATGAGTCATTCATTTTTTCATTTTATTTATTTAATTTTTTTCGCCATTGTTATGGGTCGTTAAGTCTCTTGTGAGAGAGCAGGCTTAATAAATAATATATAGTATCACTATCCACTGTCCAGAATGTCAAGACTTGTTAACTCAAGCCATGGTCTTGAAATTTTTGATACCAGTCTAAATATTTTTTATCATTCTTTACGATACTACCAAAACTTTGACTTGACCTGGGCTTTGATTTAAATATTATTTCTTGTGAATATTTTGTCCTATTTTAGTATTTGCTTCGTTGTAATATTATGTACGTGCTATTCTTTCTCTGTTGTTTTTTTTTTCCATTTCGTGTTATGTTTTTTTTTCTGGAATTGGACAATAGTTTGTTAATTTATAAATAAACGCGTCCTACAAAAATCATATTTATTTGTTGTTGTCAATATTCCTTACCACAGCTGAACAAAGAAATTTTAGACTTAAAGCCATTTTCGAAAACTTAGAAATAATTTTTAGATTTTGTATTTTTACAGTTATTTGTATTTATTGAAGTATAACGACAATTTTTGACATACACTTACCCCATTTAGTGGAAAGTACGGCTTTTTTCACACCCTGGATTGTAATATATATTTGTACTACGTGTAAATCGACATCGTAACCTTTAGATTCAAAGTCAAAAGCGTAAACGCCACAAAGGTAACCTCTATGGTAACCCTGGCAACACAAAAGTAGCACACCTTAATAAATTTAAGCAAATTGTTTCACCACTAGCATACATAAACTATAGCGCCATTATAACCACTTTAAAACATCGCCAAAACAGGTTTTTTCCTCCTAAGTAAGTCACATAAATTTTCCGCAAACGACACTTACCTTACATTTGCGGAATAAACCCGTCTCGTTAGCTCGCAAACACATCCCGACGCAGGTGCCATCTAGCGTCGAGCGCTCGACACAATGCCGTTTAACAAAATGGCCGCGGTGAGATTTAGCCAAGCTCACAACCCGCGGTTAAGGCAATGTGCTTGACTGATTGTTATTAAGTGCCAACTATAGTTTGTGGATAAACACCTTGTATCACATTACTGAGAAATGTGTACTTTGTAGATATAATCAAACTAATTTTACTCTATGTAATGTAATGTAATGGCGTAATTAATTTCTATCTTGCGGAAAAGATGTGTTTATTTCAATTAATGTCATTGATTGAGTTATCAAAAAAAAGGCCAATGTAGTCATATTGTCTTTGTGTTTATTTATGTTCATATTTTATACACATTTAAACGGAAAGTGTTTTATATCGTCAGTGTACGAGTAAGTCCAATACCGCGTATAAGTCAATTATTTCAAAGTACATTTTTTGGCGCTTTGAGTTGAACGGCACAAGCCGCATTAATTTTGAAATTGACCAATCGAATACGTGCACTCGGTTAAAGTCAATTCAAAGAAAGAAACGTTTTTTGTCCCTCCAGAACATTTTCACAAATGGTTCTTTCGCGGTACTGAACTTACAACGACGATATATTACATAATGCACGAATTTTCGTGAATGTATGAATCGCGCTCTCACAATATGGTGACATTTTGCTAAAATGCCTTATGGCCGACACGCATTCTTTTAATTTAAGTCTCTAATTAAGAATGTTTATAAACTGGCAACACTTTCCATATGGCCACACCGGCGTTGAGCTTACGTAAACTTCGTGACGACTAGCGTTGGAAAAAAATCATTTTTTTGTGAATGCTTCACGAATTGTTCGAAGTGAACACTTCAATTGAAGTCGAACTCGCAAAAAAGAGATCTTTATACGGAATTTATCCGGTTATTGGTTCAGTTCTTTTGGAAATGTTGGAAATTTGAAATGAAAAAGAACTGGAGCTGGTTCCTCGTCGAAAATAGCACGTACTAGTTGGTAGCGCTTTGAAAGTGGAAAGAGCTGGAACTGGAACCGGTTCCTCGCCAAAAAAGCACATACTAGTCGGTAGAGTTTAGAAAGTGAACTGGAACCGGTTCCTCGCCGAAATAAAATTCACCTTCGCAACTGTGCTGCTGCAAAATTGAAGTAGTTCTTTCAATGAAATGAAGTTAATAAAATGAAACGCTAAAATGAACTACCAACTTCAATTGAAGTATTTGTTCAATGAAATGAAGTTATTTAAATGAATGAACGCTAAAATGAACTACCAACTTCAATTAAAGTATTTGTTCAATGAACAATGAATAAAGTTGGAACTGTTGCCAAAAGAACTAGTTCTTTGAAGTAGTTCTTTCAAAGCGGCCACCATACTATGCTAGTCATCGACTCAGCGTATACATTGTGTAAATTTCAATATGAACAATAATAAACTAAGACGTCGATGTGAATCAATAAACTTTTGAAAATATATAATATTCGACTTATTTCGTTTCATTGAATAAACTAATGGATTGTTGTTAGGTTCTCATTATTTTGGGAGTGATGCTTTTTTTTCTTTACTTGATTGTTGGAGTGCGGTATCATGTGCGATTGTTGCGTGTTGAAATGATAAATACGTCGTTGTACGACAAAGGCCTAACTTTAACAAAGGGAACAAATATTCAAACCTTTATATAATTATTATTATTATTACTTTTTTTTCACCCCGATGATGCTTAGGCTAAGCGAAACCAGTCGGTCATAAAAATTAAAATAATATCCATGGTCCTAAACAAAGTTATTTTTTTCATTTCTTTAAATGTCAAACCACAAAGTAATTGATTTCTACGAAAATATAAACATATCTTATATTGCTGAAACTCAAAACCTCTCAATTAATTAGGTATCTATAAATATATGTATGACGTTTGTCGATAGTTACTCTATTGTCCGGCGATATTGGTAAGGCTGAATAATGTTGTTTTAAATAAACGTGGGAAATTTTAACAAAAAAAAATTAACAGATTAATTTCACACAATCTTGTTAAGTTAAAATATTATCAAGTCAAGAAGAAAATTAAATAATTAGGTACGCAAACTTTAATGTACAAGTAACTAATATAAAACATAACACACATACATACATTTTCACATGTAATTCATTTTAAATTGACTGTAATAATACTACGTAAGTTGTTACTCTTAAATCACATTAAGAGTCACCCTTACCAACATTTCACATGGGTATGTTAACGTAAAATTCTCCCCAGTAATGTTATTCCTGGAGCAATATACTACCTTCGTTACGTACTGCGTACTACCCTATCAACACACGTAAGGTATATATTCAAATTTACCCCACACATTCAAAGCACCGGGATGGGCCAGGGATGTTGACCTAGTGATAGAAATAATATCTACAGATCAGTTAATTTAAATACGCTGAATATAAAATTGATAATGAAATGGTTGAATTATTTTCACGTTCACGTTTTTGAGGAAATTCCCCATAAAGTAGTTTGATGTTTTTAATATATGCAACCAAAATCAACATCGTTGTGTTTTTACCACCCTTATCGTAATCGCATCGAACAAATATGATTCACTAATTTGAATCTCATATTAACATGTTTTCAATCTATGTTTTTGCGTGCTTACATTTTACGGTTTGTTTGATTTATTTATTTTGTTAAAAGAAAGACAAACATTCCCGGGCTACGAATAACCTGACAATATTAAAAAACTCCTACTGCCATCATAATAAGCGGAAGATGTTGCTTGTGCAATGATAGAGGACTTAGCTAGGAGAGGGATTGAACCCATGACGCCCGGTTGGTAATCCGATGCGTTTGTCCACTCAGCTACTAACCGGCAATACTTTAAAATAAATTCTCTTCGATGTATTACACTCAAAAATCACATATTTTATCATTTGAACAAAATATTTTTTGCTTTATTTCCCTTGTTATTCTACGATAAATTGTGTTTTCTTTACATTTAAACTGCATTTTTGAATTGGTTTTAAATTTAAAAAAAAAAACACAATCTTTTTAAGTCGTGAATAATCCACACAGCCTAATAGAAGAAAAAAACTTATGTTTCACCATTATTTGGAAACATTTTAGTGAGATTTTATCCACTTAATATTCGGGAGAAATACAAAAAACAACACTTTCTGCATATTTCTATAGGTATTCGATGATAGTAATTATTTAAGAAATATTGCAATTTAATACTATTTTAAAGATAACGGTCAACGACCCCTGCCGTTGAGAAATACAACGTATGTTACTACAACTATAATAATATTACAGGTGTGGTTTGGAGGAGGGTTAGTCAAGTTAAGGCTGATATGGGTCTATAATATTGTTCCGTTTTATTTCAACATGCGGTCTGTACACGAATAGGAAACAATACAATTTAAATACTCTGCCTCATGTGTATTCAAAGCTTGTTTTAAAAATAAATTATGCCATCTTTATTTTCTTCTATTTTTTCTAGTTTGATCGGGATACTATCGCTTTGACTACCTCCTAGTCACCTCCGAGAGTTTCTGTCACGCGCTATTACAACGGCCTCGGTTCATTCCAGGTTCAGTTTTTCCTTGCGCAGCCTTTGGGGTAGATTTCCCAAGAACTAGATTATTTTCTACAAAAATAATTTAAAAGAACACCATCCTAGACGACGGTCACTTGATGGTTGCCGAACAAAATCCAAGTCTGAGTGTCTCTTGCGGTGACAGTGTTCTGTTAATTATACTGCTAGTTTTTTTATGGTTTTCCATGCATTAATGGAAAAAGTAGTAGTAGTTACCTAGTACATTTGTATTTTCAACATTCTATCAGCACACTAGGTCATATCACTCTGAAGGTTTTCTCTAATTCTTTCCAGTAGAAGTCATACTTATATCAGTACCCTATCCCATTTTTGCTATTTCTATCCATCGATCAACAAAGCAAATTTCCTACTGAAGCCCGCAGCCCGAACAACTTGGGAAGGTTTTGAAGCCATGAGGTGCGGTCTTATTGTTAGTTGGGTAGTGGATTCATGATTAAACTATGATAAAAGGAAGATTTTAATAGAATATCTAGAATTTTCGCCATACGATGAAGAGCTTTTATAATCAGCTACCCTATGATGTGTCTGAAGTATTTTGAGGATGCGTCCAAAAGCTTCCATATTCTGTCCAGTCTAAATTTCCAAAAATAATATTAGAGATTATTACGTGGAAAGGGTTTAGTAATGGTTTAGTCACATTAAGATTCTAATGAATTTTGTAACAATTATTTAATGCACTTTATTCAAATTCCTATATTTTTAGTTAATTCTGTTTTTGATACGTTAGTTTGTAACATGACCCAAACCCATTCTTAATTCACACTTCACGAGGCAAGTGCGCCAAGCTATTTTGCAACAATTTTAAGCGATTATTTCAAAACACGCTTTTCCGGTCGTTGGGTTTTCCATGTCATACCTCAATTACGGGGAACTTGTTTCTTTAAATTAACATACTTGTTTTTTGTCAAGGTATTAATTCAATATTCTCCATACTTCAAAACAGATCTGTGTAACTTCTGTTCGCGATATGTTTATCTTTCGAGTTATGCCAAGATTTTATTGAACCATAGAAGATGTTAAATTATTTCACAAGTCAAGCAAAACCATATTAGATATACTTACGATTTTATATTTTCGTTAATCAATACTCTTTGCGACAGCTGTACATCAATAAGATACTGTGGTATTTAATAGAAATATTTTACATGATTTTTTTACATATTTTAATGTAGCAAAAATTACTCTCGAAACAGTGAGCTCTGACGTCATGTAAATATCACTTTTTTCTTTGTGAAATTTATGTGGTAACAAAACTATTTATATCTCATTATGGAGCTATGGAGTTATGAATTTTTCATTCACATCAAAAAAATATGATATGACCCAATATCTTTCAACTGATAATAAGAGTTGTATCGAACTAAAGTTTATTTTTTAAATCAAATGATTGGGTTTTGTGTAATAAAACAATATTATGT
This sequence comes from Drusus annulatus, assembly GCA_022651775.1. NCBI lineage: Eukaryota > Metazoa > Arthropoda > Insecta > Trichoptera > Limnephilidae > Drusus > Drusus annulatus. The sequence continues at coordinate 247,137 of JAGWCC010000080.1, forward strand.
TAAATTTATAATTACTTCGTTATGAAAAAAGGGTACATATTTAATTAGAAAATTCAAAACCCAATGAATTATTATTTAAAATAAATGAAAAAATAAATTGGTATAAGACCACGGATATTATTTTAATTTTTAAGACGACCGGTTTCGCTTAGCCTAAGCATCATCGGGGTACAAAATTAAACTAAACAAAACATAAAAATCTTATATATACATACAGAGGGAGAAAAAAAATATAAAATAAAATAACAGAACAATAGAATAATATTTTAATTATAGAAAAGGAACAGAGAGAAAGAGATAGTATGATTCTGTGTGTATATATAACCGCACACTTTGTATTTTTTGTTAAGTTTAATGTTGTACCCTGATGATGCTTAGGCTAAGCGAAACCGGTCGGTCATAAAAATATAATAAATTTTCGTGGTCTTATACAAAGTTATTTTTTCATTATTTTAAATATGCCAACCCACAAAGTGATTGCTTTCTACGAATATATAAAATGATTAGAATTTAGTTTTAAAACTGATAACGACGTGTTAAAGAAACAAAATAACAATTGGAACTGCACGTGTTAAAGCTGTCTGCCATTTATCTTATCGATATAATGTATTGAGTCTAGAATATGAGAATACAATCAGAGGCACCACGTTCAAATAAATCGATTATCTCGCGAGGGAGAATATTAACGAGAAAATCATTTGATTTTACCTACTGACGTCTGTGAGTACTAAACACAGGCTCCTATATCTCTTCGGGAGATGTGATTAATCGAAGATCAGTTAACCCGTATAGTATAACAAATGATACCCAGGACCTGGTACTGCAGTGTGTGTTAGAATAATTAATCTTGTCTAACTCGTTTCCACCAAAAAATCGTAAGAACCTCACTGGCTCTGTGAAAGTTCAAACAGTCTGTGTCCTTGGTCGTTTGTTCGAAGGACATTATTGGTTTTTCAATTGAAAACATATAATCGTACATGGGCATGTATGTGAAAACCTTTAAAATTCATACTAATTAGCTCAATTCACATTCGTGCGTCCAAATACCAACCCTTAACATAGTCCCTAAACAAGTCCTAATGTTTATTATTTATGTATATTTTTTTTATATTTTCATTTTATTAACATATATTTTACTTGATAGTAAACTTTTTTTAACTATGCAAGTGTTTCAAAAACTAGTTTATCGTTCAATTTCTCTTTCGCATATACTAATTAGCTCAATTCAGATTCGTGCGTCCAAATACCAACCCTTAACATAGTCCCTAAACAAGTCCTAATGTTTATTATTTATGTATATTTTTTTTATATTTTCATTTTATTAACATATATTTTACTTGATAGTAAACTTTTTTTTAACTATGCAAGTGTTTCAAAAACTAGTTTATCGTTCAATTTCTCTTTCGCATATAGTTAAATACAAATACCAACCCTTAACATAGTCCCTAAACAAGTCCTAATGTTTATTATTTATGTATATATTTTTTTATATTTTCATTTTATTAACATATATTTTACTTGATAGTAAACTTTTTTTAACTATGCAAGTGTTTCAAAAACTAGTTTATCGTTCAATTTCTCTTTCGCATATAGTTAAATACAAATACCAACCCTTAACATAGTCCCTAAGCAAGTCCTAATGTTTATTATTTATGTATATATTTTTTTTATATTTTCATTTTATTAACATATATTTTACTTGATAGTAAACTTTTTTTAACTATGCAAGTGTTTCAAAAACTAGTTTATCGTTCAATTTCTCTTTCGCATATAGTTAAATACAAATACCAACCCTTAACATAGTCCCTAAACAAGTCCTAATGTTTATTATTTATGTATATTTTTTTTATATTTTCATTTTATTAACATATATTTTACTTGATAGTAAACTTTTTTTAACTATGCAAGTGTTTCAAAAACTAGTTTATCGTTCAATTTCTCTTTCGCATATAGTATATTATATAACAGAGATCACAAAAAAACAGTTGTTTACCAAATACATTAAAAGATGAATGATATAAACATATTGTAGATACATACATAGTGTCATAAAAGAAACTAAGCGTTTATTAACACCCCATATATAGATAAGGTATTATATATCCGAATGGGTTATATGAGTACGAACTGAAGTAGTCTAACGTATTACATAGAGGGTAGGATCAAAAAGTAGTAGGCCTGAATTTCTGTAGCGCAAACCAAGCGGTAGATGGGAGTCGGACCACATGGAGTTGGTAGTGGAGAGCCTTCCAAAGAAACCAATATTTTATCCAGTTATCTACAGGCAAGCGGAGAGTAAGCACGTTGATTTCCGTGAACCTCTGTTAAGAAGTATCGTTGCGATCCAAGATGGAGAAAAATCTCGAGCAGCGCTACGCCATCAAATTCTGCGTCAAACTCTGGAAAACCGTGACGGAGACCCTCGAAATGATTAAGGACGCCAACGGGGATGCTACTATGAGCCGCTCAACAGTGTTCGAGTGGCATAAGCTGTTCCGGGAGGGGCGGGAGCTCGTCGAAGACGACCAGCGCGCCATTCGCCCGTCAACTTCAAGGATTGAGGAAAATGTGGCCAAAGTAAAGGCGCTCCTCAACTCCGACCGGCGCACAAACATTTGTGTGATTGTTGATGAGTTAGGGATTTCGAACAGTAGCATCCAAAAAAATATTACCGAGGATTTGGCCATGCGAAAGGTGAGCGCCAAGTTTGTGCCAAGAGTCCTGAGTGATGAACAAAAAGTGCGCTGCTTGTGAGGGAGTTTCCGACCAAGCACAAGGTTACCACGTTGCCTCACCCCCCCCCCCCCCCTACAGTCCAGATCTGGTACCACCGGACTTCTTCCTCTTTCCTCGCCTCAAGCGGGACCTCAAGGGAAACCGATACAGCTCCATAGAAGACGTCCAAAGAGCCGTGACGGCATCTCTGAAGGGGATTCTGGAAAGCGAGTTCCAGAAGGCGTACGAGCAGTGGGAATCGCGTTATACGCGTTGTGTTGAAGCACAAGGGTGCTATTTCGAGGACTACCAAGAATTCGTACCGATTAGTTCAATAAAAAATAAATAAAATAAAATAAAATAAATAAAAAATAAAAAAAACAGTCCTACTACTTCCTAATCCTACCCTGTATGATATAATAACGCAAATAATGTCAGCAATGCAAAAAAGATAAGATATAGGAGAGGTTCACTCTTGCACACATGTTATCATATAATATATTATTATTATTATTATTCTTTTATATATCTTCTTTTATATATTTTTTTTATGTTTTCTTCTGTATTTTCTTTTCTTTTATATATCTTCTTTTTATATATATTTTATTATGTTTTCTTCTATATTTTCTTTTATTTTTAATTTTTATTTTTTTATCTATTGTGTTATCATGTAATACGAAAAATGTCCTCCACATCACAGGTAAACTCCTAGCGTGGAGGACAATGTGTATAAAATATTGTAAATAAACTTGAAGTTAAGTAATTAAATAAAAAAATCGTTGAATTGGCGAGTGTAAAAATTTGTGTAAAAAATATTTAATTCAAAGTATGTAGATCGTTATGTACCTAACGGTCAGTTAAAATGGGAAAAACCTAAACAACTAATGGGATAATCAAACACTTTAAAACACCTCATTATTTTTACCGTGGACTAAGTTTTTTTTATGTTTATTTAACTTATTAATTACACAAACCAAAATATTTCTACATTATTTAAAAACTGAAAACTCTTCGTGGAATTTTATTGTTAAATTACGATAACACATAAAAATTCTGCAAAACTTTTATGTTTACCATTTGCTTGTACAAGTTAAAAAGGTAAAAAAAAGTTATGTGATATTTTAATCCCAAAATTAAACAAAGAATTTCTCAAATGTAATCAAGAATTTTAAGATATTGCCGAAACTTTCCAAGTTTTTAAGCTGAAGACTTCCGGTTTAATTCTTGACTATGATTTTTCAAGTTCCCTAAATCCTTTTCTTGAGTCTTGGTTAATCTCTATGCTAACAATAATCCCTTTAAAGGATCGGGCTAGGGGATATAAAATAGTCCTTAAGAGGGTAAATTAATTACTAGAGTAAAAGAGTCACCTTCGAGCATTGATCAGGATTATTTTATTTATTAAGTGTCTAAGAACTTACTCTTATTTGAAAACTTTCTAGTAATCATTACAAGTTTTATACCTCTGAACATTAAAAATATATAAATAATAATAATAAATAAATGTTTTTTTAGATTAGTGGTGAATCGCCCAACGAAGGCATTTTGAAACTAAATTTCAGATGGTGACGTCATTTGATAATTTTAAAAACAATTTGTTTTACAACCCGGCTTTTCACGAGCTTCAACACTCTCTTAAGCAAACGTTCTTAGCGACAGATTGGCTGAAACCAACTTTCCTCCTTTCATTCCAGATGCTCACTTAATTAGTACGCTGAACAAATTATCGACCGAGATACAGAGTTTGTAAAAAAATCCTCTTAATGCGCAGAGGTAATGATGATTTTTGTTGTATGAGGTGGTTACGAAATCATATTTTTTCAATATTTTAATAATAACAATAATCTGAAACACAAATATGAAACCGTAAAAGTCAGAAAATAAAAAGACAATGGTCACAACCGTGACTCGAACTCGGATCCGCTACTCTATCCGGGAGTAACGCTTTAACCAATTCGGCCATTAGGACCGTGGCATTATCGATCTCATATTTCCATTAATAATTATGAATATTATTTTTAATTTCTTCCGATTTCCGATGGCTACCAAAAAAAGAGTAGTCAATGTTTATTTTTCATAAGAAGAAATTTATTATGTTATAATCTGTTTCCACGACCATTTTTGTGAAGAACATGAACACCGGTGCTTTTATTGAAGGTATGATCTTTTTCAAAGTAAATTAAAGCTATTAACAAAATAAGAAATTTTCTTCTAACTTGTTGTAGGTATGAAATCATCAATTAAAAGACGACCATAATTTGTCATAAAGTAGACACCGACTGAAATAATTTCCTTGTTCATTCTAAATACTTCGTGAGTTATTTAAAATCACGTACAGACACTACGTAGAGCTTTATTAGTCGTGGGCGTCGTGGGCTTGAACGAAACAAGCCATTTCCAACTAAATTAGTGACAACTGCCATCGGCACGTCTGACCTTGTTGAATCCAAATCCGTGAGTTCATCTCCTAGGTACAAGGGCTCTTTCTTTACGGATGTAGTAAATTAGTGGATGACGTTGAATTAATCATTTTATTTAAACTAAATTCAGTTCAAAAAACATATTGTTTTAGTTATTTTATTTACATAAAAACATTGCTGCTGCAACTAAAAATAACGAGCTCATAGAAAATATATTAGTTTAGAAGTAAACGATTTTTATAATCTAAAATATGAGTGTTAATTATTTAAATAATATCAATGATCTTCAACGTAAATATGAAACAGAAAAAATGATCAAAACATAATACATAGATGGTTTATCCAAGACACCTTCTAGGCAGGTATATAATATGTGCTCGGGTAGAGCTTTGTATATAATACATAGATGGCAGTGAAATCGGAATAAAAATTGAAAAAAAGTAAACATTTGAAAATTTTGAATGTAGAATGAAATCGGTGGCAGGATTGGAAGAAGCGTTACTCTCGGATAGAGTAGAGGTTCCGAGTTCGAGTCTCGGTAACGACCGTTTTTTTTTCCCGTTTCATATTTACGTTGAAGATTATTGATATAATTTCCATTATCAATATGAAAAAATAACCGTTATGGCTTTAAAGTTAATTCTAATATTATATTTAAAAAAATAAGTAACCAACAATATTTAGACAGGTTTTTCTAGGCAGATTTTTTTAAATCCCTTTGGAATACCAGCCAAATCGGTTTGTTTTAGAAAATCGTGAACAATTTAGTATGAGAAATACCGGAATAGGATGCCATAGTCTCACTAACTCTAAACGGTTGGGAGCAGTTAAGACTATTGTGTGGTATTCACTGTGTATTTTTTTGTTTGGAATTAGGTTGAACAAAAATGCTAATGCTGATTTGAGCTTAATACGGAATTGATTTTATTAAATTATAATACACATTTATATCGAAGGTAGAGAATAAAATTACCAGGAAGGAAGAATAACATCTTAGAATGTCGTATTTCAGTTTTAATAATACAAATGAATGACAAAGAAAAACAAATCCAATTTGCAAGGTTGCTACTTTGTTTTGAAACATTATTAAATATAAATAATTAATTTGTGTTCTACATCATTTTCTTAACTCATACGGCATCTATTATTTTCAGATTATTTATTTATTATCATTGTGTTGTTTTTGATTTCCAAACCTTATTTTCTTATATTGCCCTGATGAACACGGCTGTGTCAAAACTAGTAAGCGTATAAGTTAAATAGATTATGTATTATTATTAAGTGTATAACATTGTTTTCGCTGTTTTCCTTTATATGGCTTTAGCGATAAGTAGTAGTCGAAATAAATAGATCATAGACGCCATGCAATAAACTAAGACATCTGTCAACATAACCTTATACAAACATCAGTCGGTTTGTGTAGGTATCATAAAGTTATTTTCTATTGAAAATGTCGATTTGCGAGCCAAATTCTCGTCATTTGCAGGAGGTACAGCATGACAATGCTCGACCCCATGTTTCGAAAGTGGTCAAGACATACTTGAACACGTAAAAATGGAAAGTCTTCCCGCCGTATTATTCAGACGTTTTTCCTTCTGACTATCACTTATTCCGATCAATGGCACAAGACCTGGCTGACCAGCACTTCCGGTCTCATGGAGAAGTAAAAAAATGGACTAATTCGTGGATCGCTTCAAAAGATGACCAGGTTTTTCAATGCGGGATTCGCACGCTGCCCAAAAGATGGGAGAAAATAGTGGACAACGAAGACAATATTTTGAATCATAAATGTATAACCAGTTTTTTTACAATAAAGCCTCGAACTTCGTAAAACGACGTCGGAAGCAAAGTTGTACACTTAATTTTATTATCGAGTCATTTGCGACTTATAACGATTACCTGAAACATTACCATTAAAATATTTTCAAGACTCGCAACCTCCTTTGACACAACCCCTCCTCCTACCTTCAACAATATCGTAACAGCCAAGTTTAGTACCGAAATAATAGTAAAGGCAGCGTAAAAGGTCTTAAAATTTTCAACAAAGCCTCGCTACCTTTACTCCTGACGTGAAGCCTTTATTGCCGGGGCCTCACCTGTGTTCCTGTAAATAAAAAACGCAAACTGAAAGGAAGTGTTTTGTAGGCATTGATAAAGGTGCCCGTGATTGGCCTAAATTGCACAGAAAATGACTGCTGTAAATGATTGTACTAAATCAAGACTACCGTAAGATGTTGACAATCCTAATACATTAAATACTTTGGGAAAAAGTTCTATTGTTTTTTTCGTTGATAGAAAAAATTCAATCAAACTATTATCATTCTTAAAACGCTATTCAATAGTTTGGTTAAGAGGTTATATTACAATTGCTTTATTCATCTGATTTTGTTCTATTAGGTTTACAAATTTTTCGGTAAGTCTCCAACAATCCGAGGCGTCTATGTTAATAACGATGCCGTTTTCAAAAGTTCGATTGGGCGCTTCTTTACTTCCAAATCATTGAACTTTGTCGGGCGTTTAATTTAAAAGAACGCTTAGAGTAGTCTATTTAAAAACACACAGATTTTATCAAAACTAAACGAAGGTATGCACCACTTTTATAGTATAATCGTTTATTATATTATATTGATTTATTCCTTGAGATTATTAAATCACTTAACGGTGCTTTATAAATTTCATCTAATATTATTATATTTTTACTATCCAAATAAATGTTTTCGGGAAGAAATATATATGTATATTTTTAAATGAGACCTATTCCCGTCTGTCCTGCGGCAAAATTAAATAAAAGTATGGGATTTGACTGTCATGAACCTTAGAATTTTGAGATCTGGCTTATTATAATCTGCCTAATTATAATGTTTTGGAGGCTTTAGGATTTTTTTACTCTTCTACCTACTCATCTTTAGTTCGTTGTCAAGTTAAATATATTACTTCAATTTGGTCCCTTCAATTTACTTTGATTGCGTCCATAAAGTTCAACGTTAATGTCTAAGATACATCAACTTTAAACTTGGTAAATTTTGAACAGAAACTAATGAAGATAAATATAAGTTATTAAAACGCTCAGACAGAACACTAATTTCCAACTTTAATTCAATTATCAAAATCAACATTGGTATTATGGATAGCCTAGTTTACTCAACCGTTTTGCTTTTCATATACCAATGATAACTGCTCCATCCAAAATTCTATTTGATGTAACAATAATATCAGGATTGAGACTTTTAGATATTCACTTGTACCTACGTATATTTCATGTGGTTGAAAATACTTACCTACGTAAACGTGACTCATGTATATGACTGCACTTAATGAAAATACAAGAAGGCTATTATATCTCTTTCATTAATATTATTATAAGCCTATCAAACACAATGATTTATTCATGTTAACTACTTCATTACTTACTCATTCTTACTTTTCAAATAAGGAAATCATTTGCACCAGTATCGCTATAATATGAAACTCGTTATGTAAAAGCCCCTTTAGGCAGATTCGAACAAATAAATAAAGAAAAATCAAAACAACAAGTACAACTTAATTCCTTCAGCTTTTATAATTTTTAATGAATAGGCGATAAATAAAATATTGATGGCTACATCAAGTGTACTTTGCACTAGTAAATGAATTGAAACAAAAATATAGGAGGAGTTATTTCATTCTGCTTTCTAAATACCTTACTTACGTTGTTCAATCGAGTTCAAAGTTTGTCATCAAAATTGATCGCAAGTAATCTATTAACGCTAATAGACAGCTGTATCAAATATTAAAATAATCCTTGAGCGATGGATTGGGTATATATATTGTATTGAATAATTTATTTATATAATCTTTGGTTTCATATGAATAATGTGTTCATAGACAACACGTATAATACAAAAAAAAATACAAAAACATTTAAAGCGATGAACACATTTTTTTTACATTAATTTTTATCTTAAAAAACGTTTTTGCTTCATTAAAATGTTTTCATCGTGTATATCTTTAACATGACTACAATATAAAAAAAAAAAAATAATGCTCATTTTCTTTTCTAATAAATGGGCTCAATCAATCGTATTTTGCTATCTTTTTGAGATATTATCTAGCAAAGTTTACAACACTGGGAGTATAGATTAAAACATCACTTGCTTCAATCCTGTTAGCACGATTTTTTAGTCGATTTTTTATCAGAATCGTTAAATCTTCCAACAACAGAATAATAACCGGAGATAAAGGTTACTAATGCAATACGCATTGAAAAAACTACACTGATATCTTCTTGATCATTCGGCATCACAACGCTCTCATCCCAGTGCAAGATTTGGCCTATTTTACACGTTCTCTCGACCGACTCCTGTCATCAACCACTATTTACTTGTTCCCTCGCAATCGCATCCTGCTTCAGAAATAAACCACGTAGCAAGTTCACATAATCTTCAATATACTCCTAGGACCTTTAGTGCCTTGTTATCTGAATTATTTTCAAAATAGTCTACCCATCGCGACCTATTTCATTTCATGCTTAAGTATATGGTCAATTTCATGGTATTTTTTTATTCATCATGTACCTCCTGAAAATAATTTTAAAAAAAGGTAAGTCACTGACCCATTCTAAAAATCAACAAGTTCTAGAAAGAAGATAGGCCAATAAAAGAGATATCAGTATGGTGAAGAACGTGGGAGATTTTCGTGACTGATGAATATCGTTGGTGCAGAGGTGTTCAGGTATGGAGGATCTGTCATTTCTGAATAATTATGCTTAGGCGAAATAGATACTCAAAAGTAACTTAAATGTCAGAGGAACTAAATTGGATAATAGTGAAACAGATGCTAATAATAATAATAATAATATTTGGATGATTTTTATAGCGCCGTTTTTGTGAAAAATCACCTCAAGGGCTCTGTACAGATCTTATTTTCTATTATTACATATTAATTCCTAGTTTCAATAAAAAATATACAGGAACATACTTACCTGGCAGGTCCCATCAGATAGACATACTTATTAACATAAAATTATAATTATGAAATTTATTTATTTTTATTTAATTTAATTTTTTTTATTTATTTTTCCGAATTAGGGCATGGGAGCGAAATTAAAAAAATGGACTTTCTGAATTTGTCGTACAGTACAGGATTTGGTTAAAACTTGAATATCTAAAGGTGATTCGTCGAGAGACAGATTATGTTAAGATTCTTTAAATAAATTTAAGGATATGAGAGTCTGAAAAGGTAAGTTTTCAGTTTGGACCGAAATTATGTTGGGCTCGTTATAAATTAAACACATTAATGTTTATACATAAAATGAAGAACAACTTGTTACCAAAATTTTTTTTCTGACAAAATTATCTACAACGTAGATATTCACAAACATAAAACAAGGACATGTAAAGAAATCAGACTTTCAAAAAATAATAATAAAACCAGTACACAAAACAGATTACTTTATAAAGGGATGAAATGTTTTAATGCGCTGCCGGAAACCTTCAGAATTATGCCAATTAAAGTAGTATATAATTTATTATTATTAAGTAAAAGATAATATTGATTATAATTAGATACGTTATAAACTTTAATGTACAAGTAACAAATATAAAATAAATAAAAGGAAAACTATTTTTTTTGACAAATGGGACACCCAATAAAGATGGCAACATATTCTAGAGCAGGTTTATAAGAAAATATACTTTTTGTTAAAATACTGCCTATTAAGTTTCTTGATTTTGGAATAGGTATAATTTTATCTGCGCTTTAAATAAACAGTGTTTTGAATCGTCTTCTTTACGTGGAAATTCAAGTTGTTAATAAAATAAAGTTTTATTCTACCCGCAGTTTTATTTTGTCTGGAGTTTATTTATTGTTCGTAAAGATTGCCCAGGGAACGATAAAAGTCGAGTTGTAGGGCGGCTAGTTAACATTAACAACAACTGTGAGTATAAAAGTTGATTCGACACCATTTTTTTTTTTTAAAACACTCGTTGGCCATTATATTCGAAGCTACAATCAAAATACCGCAGAAACACACAAAATGTATAAAGAGTTTTATATATAAGGTATTTTAAAATGCAATAATTATTTTGAGATTAAATACAGGTAGTCTTCAAGTACTCTCCGTACCTCAAAGCAATAATATACAAGAGAGAGCGCTGCTGTAGTCAGTTTTTATGAGATTTGCCGGACTCGGCTAGACCTGGGCGTGGCTAGGACTAAGGCTAGGGTATTTATACATCCATTCATAGCGCGTGTCGAAATAATGTTTTTGTTTATTCGTATAACCACATATTCACAGTATTGTTGTGAACAAAAATATAGCATGTAACCTAATAAACCGTTGAGTAATGTTCATATATTTCGCGCATCAAAACGTGTGGGCGGAGTCAACGGAGACGCGAGACACGAAGAACATTCTAACAATACTTTAAAGCGGTGTGATAATTTGGGAGATTTTGTTGTCTCTTTCTTTCTCATGGTGTACGACGTAAAAACCCGGAGAAAGTGATTTATCCCATATTTGTATGGGTTGGGTAAAAATAATTGGCTCTCTCTCGATATATTGTTACTTCAAGCTTCGTACAGCCTCTTTCTAAATCCACCATACAACATCTTCTGATCGGGTCTTGAGAGCTTTGAGAAGCTTCATACAATAAACTTAAATATTAATATTTTAAACTACTAATCTGTTCTTAGTAGGCAGTCAAGAAATTTTATAAGGTTTCTAATGAATTAAATTATTTTGATGTAATATACTAAATTATGTATGAAATGCATACTAAATTTATGATAAACCGTTTGAAAATGCCTTCGCTGGTTTTTAAACTGCGCTCGTTACAGACGTTTTAGTATGTTTTTTTTATAGAATTTAAAAGATCACAGCATATTTAAAAAAAAAATGTAGAAAGCAATCACTTTGTGGTTTGACATATTTGAAGAAATGAAAAAAATAACTTTGTAAAACCACGGATATTATTTTAATTTTTATGACCGACCAGTTTCGCTTAACCTAAGCATCATCAGGGTACCAAGTTAAACTAAACAAAAAATACAAAATTTATCGTTATTCTTCTCAATTGACGTTTTTTCCCTTCCACTTCATTTTATCCGTCTCTTCCTCTACGTTATCTTGTTATAATTTAAATATTATTCTATTGTTTTCTCATTGTTCTGGTTTTTTTCTCTCTCTCTCTCTCTCTCTCTCTCTGTGTGTATATATAACCACAGCCTTTGTATTCTTTGTTTAATTTAATTTTGTACCCTATTCTTATACGAAGTTATTTTTTAATTTCTTTATTTTTTTAATTTCACACTTTTGATAACTACCCATGTAAAATTTATATACTAAATCAATTGTAGTATTGATTGTATTCAAATGCTATAAAGTGACGAGTTTTAAGACATTGTTCCAAACTTGAAGTAACAATATATGGAGGGATAGCTAATTTGTTTTACCCAACCCATCCGAAATTGTAATAAATCACTTTTTCCGAGTTTTTACATCGTACACCATGAGAGAGAAAGAGACAACAAATTTCTTGGAACGCTTCTATATACTGTCGGGACTCCGCCCACATTTTTTATTTTGCCACTAAACTTGACACAACTAAACGGTTTTTTAGGTTAGATGCTATATTTTTGTTGATAAAAATATTGTGAAAAAGTGGCTATACGAATACACAAAAACATTATGTCGATATATGATATGAATGGATGTATAAATACCGTAGCCTTAGTCTTAGCCACGCCCATTTGCGCCGAGTCATGTTAAAATCATCAAAAACAAGTCCAAAACTGACTTCACTGCCTTGGCTTGGGCTACCTCTTGTATACTCTAAGGTTCCAAACTATTTAAATCTCAAGTAAGCCGCAGGTCTAGAATTTTACTCATGTACCCGGCTTAAACATAATAGAGAAAATTTTGCATAGCTTCAATAATAAACATCTATTTTTAAAATATTAATTCAAATTCATTAAGTACTTGCGAACAAGTAAACTTAACTGTATACATTAAGGCAAATTGCCTATTTCCTATGTTACTATGGACGAATATATGCAAATATTAAGTTAGTGTAGCTTTCGAAAGCATCAGGATTTGACCTCAAACTCAAGTAGATTACTAATGTTGACCTCAGACTGGGTTACACCGTTTGCACTACTCCCTAGATTAGTACACTAACTACTCTTAGAAACCGCTGATTACTGATTCGTGCATCGTTCAACACTGATTTCATTGCGTAAGTGCAGAATAGAATAATATACTGTCAATATCGCTCTGCTGAAAGTCCACAATTGAATTCGAAATCGATACGTTGTCTAAAATGGTTTTCGCTGTTACTAGATCTGATTAGACGGAAACCTGACCTAACCTAACCCGCATCTTTGCCTTCTTCTTTTTTTACTCCGTTCAGACTGCAGTCTCACAACATTATCTTTTTTTTCGATACAAAACGGGAAGCGTGATAATTTGACGCAGCAAAATCAGTTCTGGGTACTTGCGTAATAACTTCACAACCATGTAATGGCCGGTTTTGTAATGTTACCAATCTGATACCCTACCACTCCGTACTCAAACGCGATTCATTTTTTTTAAGCACTTACATAACGTGTTTTATATCTCATGTAACATACTCGTACTTTATTTTAGTAAAATAAACATCTTACTTTTGCACTTCGCTCCAGAGTGGTAGATACTTTTAATATCGCCCTGATAAAAGACCACCATTCATAACCGAAACGTTGCTTGCAATGGCTTTAACCGTGTTTAGTGACCGTATTTGAATAGACAGGAACTAGACTTACTTACTTACTTTTCCCCGTATCCTTACCATTATTCCTTCGGTCTCACAATATTCAGAGATTTGGGGATACCATCAGTTGCGGCTCGTGATTTTTTTTTGAGCCATAGTGTTAATATTGAAAAATACGACGTTTTTGATGTTTTTGTAGTCGAAACTGAAAGAACCAAAGCATAATTTTTGCAACACGACTATTAAATTACCTTCGCAAACCATCAAAAGCTTACAAAGAAAAAATATAAGAAAGTTTTGTTGGTTAAAATACAAATTATTCTATTTCTTTGGAAATTTTCGTTGTGAGTATAATTTATAATTGTAAAATTACTATTATAACTACTATTATAAATTGAAAAACTTTATTTTACTCATATTTTACGTAATCTTTTTTTTTATGATTAAACCAATGTTTGTAATAACACATCTTATTTTGTTTTAGCTACATTTTTGAATAAATCAAAATTAAAGCCTTTTGTGACAAGCTTTTCTCTGAAAAGTGAATGATAAACAGCTAAGGGTTGTCGGTTGCATCAAACCTTTGTGAAAGGAAGCACTCAAACGGAATGGTTTTCAAAATCTATGCATCATAACTCAAATTAATAACATTGTTCCGTGAATGTTCCGCTTATTTCCAAGACCGAACCAATTTAGTTCCGTGGGAGGTGCGCAATGTGCTCGGTTTCCCGTGGATCTTTTTTGTTGTTAAAACATAATCTCGGTGAAATCTCCCAGGCTGGATACATAAAAAAGATTAATGAAGAAATAATGAAAGCGGTATGTAAAGATTTATTATAAAAAAATGTGAGAATTTTATAATATAATCAAACGATTTATTCGTAGTATTTGAATGTGATTTAAAACACACACTGTTAGATTTTAAAGTGATAATCTATTAGGTTCAGAAGAGTTTCGATGTGAAATACGTGTTGCTGGTTGGTTTTTCGCTTGTTCGTCGGTTTTTATTTTGATTTCCAAATAATTTAAAATTAAGTGTGGTGTTTTGTTATGATTCGTTTCATTAATAATACAACTGTGTAAGAAAAATCAAGAACTTCAACTTCAACTACATCGGTGATTGAATGGTTTATAATTTTCCATTCACTCCATAATCATTCCACAAGCTACAATTAGACACTTCTATCAAGTAGTATAGTTTATCGTCAACAGTCCACTATTTTACAAATTCATCTGAAGCTGAATTCGCATTCGGCGTTTTATCCGGAGATTATTTAGATTCCGGAGTAAAACTATGGCATATAGAATTGGGGTATGTTGTGAGACTTGTTGTGAGGGAAATGAGATGTAAGAGAATGGTTGGGAAGTATCTGGCTCTTCAGATCTGATCACTACGCACACCTTATGCCATTTCAAGCGATGGTTTGGTTTGGAAAGATCGTTTCTCACCAGGACGATATTTGCATTATCTACCACAATAATATATTTATACCGTATATTGCAATCTTTTCTTAATTTTATATAGGTTCAAGTTACATACGAAATAACGAAAATCATTTTATTATTCTACACCGAGACCAGATCCTGCGATCTGTGGAGCCAATGTTCTAACCGCTCTACCACACAGATTGTCAGTGTAATTATGTTTTTTTGTTTGTTTTATGTTTATAGTGTATTGACTAATGGTTTATTGTAACTACAATTGTTAGCTTCGTCCTATTTTTATTTATCTGTAAGTATTTATTAATTTAAATATAATACTTGATACAAAGAGAATACGTAGCAGGTAGGTTTTGTTAAATTTTGCACACATATTTATATTTATGGAGTATTTTAATTGAATTCAACTTTATTCACTTCAATAACTTATTGCAAACGTGCGATATTGATTGAAAAGAACAAAAATTCAAAAAAATAATCGGTAAAATGATGTGTGTTACTGAAAAGCGTGGTTGCAAAAACATTTTAATATAATTTTTAAGTTAGAAATAATATTTATTTATTTTTTTCATTTTTTGTACCAACTGAGATTTTTTTATAATTTTCCCATTCGTGAACATTCACTAACAAAAAAAAAAACATTCCTTAGCTATTTCAATAACTTCTCCAAATTAGGAATATAAAAATAATATTAAAGAAAAAAATATTTAAAAAATATATATGTTTGTATGACAAATGCTTTGTTTTGATTTTTTTATCACTGGAACAATCCTTCATTTCCCAAGTGTAAATGGTATCTTTTTACAGATGTTAATTCGAACCATAAATTATGATTGGTCGAGCAGATAACAGACTTTTAGAATTAAGCCATTAATTTTGCCAGAAAAAATGTTAAAAATACTGTTCCGTGTAGTCGTTCAATTTAAGCTGCAAATTATTTTTTATTAAATCGCATAAGGAACAATGAGCCGATTTGCTCTAATTGAATAACGAGCTTTACTGCCCGGCAGATCATATTGTCTCTCTGTATATTTTAAAACTATTTTCGTTCATCCCCATTACAACGGTTTTCTGCTTTATAGTTAAGGTAACATAATATTGTAAAACCTTGTCAGAGTTTATTTATTCAATTTTTCAGCAAAGAATTCTTTTAAAAATATATTTACTGTTCTGTTTTTACTCCTCAATATGATGAAATTAAATTTATACAAGGCATATTTTTTGCAATTTGATTTTTAAAATTAATAAAAAAAACTAGCAGAGGAATATAAAATAACCCGAAGGTTGATAAATATAGGGCATAACGAAGGTTCTTATTTTACAACTTTTTTCCATATAAATGACGAAAACACAAATAATAATTATGCGTTATGTTTCTTCTGTGAACTGAAGAAAAATATCGAAAATACTTATTCCTTTATATTTTTGGTCACCTTATAACTATAAAGATTTATCTGACGCAAACCGTCATGAGATAATGAGCTCTTAAGTAGCGCTCTGGAGATATCATTATTGCAAAACGATTTTGTATTGGAAGAGAGGTTTTATAGACAATCAGCAATATGAAGAAAATCATACCTCTTTCTGTAAAATATAAAGCGAAATATTTTTTTTTATATTACTTAACGATAAAGATCGTTCAACTATAAGTAGTATGATTATCGTGTAGTGTTTTTTGTGGTAAGCTGGATAATAAAATATCGAACAATGAGTTCTACCGTCGTAACATAATGCAAAGCTTTTTATATTTATGAATATGATTATACCACATAATCTTTTCAAATGTTCAGTTTTTTTTTCAATATCAAAAAAAAATCTTTCTTTGGTGAGTCAGGTAAAATATACATCTAGTAACCTTTGAAAATAACTTTTTTTCTATATTCGGACGTTTTCAGGTCTGGAAATTGTATTTTTTTTATTCGGTCAAGCATTTTTGACCGACTTCTTAAAAGTTGCTTTACAGATGTAGTAAGGAAGATTGATGCTCAAACACAAAAATGTCTCCCCCAAAAACTCTGACCCAAAAGGCTCGAGGCCTAGAAAAGGCAAAAGGTAATATTATAAAAAATAATGAATGTAAGAATATATTAGTTTCCTAACTTTTTAGTCATTTCTCAGTTCAACTTCAAAATCGGACAACGGAACCCCAACCTCTGTTTTTGGTTTAAAACTTCCTAGTTTTGGCAGTAAATTCGATGTCACAGTGAATGAGATAGCGGAAATCAAAACCCAGTGTTGGTCCTTAAAACTATGTAGTTTTGGCTGTTAATTTCGAACAGAAACTTAGAGAAATAGGATTTTTGATATTTTCAATAAGGTGTATTGAATAAAACACGACTTCTGAAATATCAACATTTATTGGACTTCTTCTGACCGAGTGTTTACTAGTTGTACAACAGGTACAGCTTGTCAAGATTGACTTTGTAGTCAGCGTTATCGCTATTTCAGATATTCTAGATACAAAAAAAAAATCAAAATTAGTTCGTTCGTTTATTAGTTCCTCCTTTTTCCATCTGCAAATGTTGCCGTAGATAAAATGACCAGAAATTACTAGTACAGAAATCCTGCGTAGTCGAGTGGTAAGACGATCGACTGAGAATTTAAGGTCGCGAGTTCAAACCCGGCGTACCCAAATAAATTTTATTAAATTGATATGTGTTATTACATAATAATACGCGTAATTAATAAAAAAATAATTATAGTACAGTATATTTGCGGCACGTTTTAGAGTGGTTGATACTCTTAGTATCGCCCTGGTGAAAGACCACCATTCAGAATTGAAACGTTGTTTGAAATGGCTCTAGCCGTGTTTGGTGACCAGATCTGAATAGTCAAATACTTCCTAACCTTCCTCTTCTCCATCTCCTTCATTCCAGTCTCACTGGCTTTGGGAGCAATCGGGACTCTTGTGCGGTATTCACTATACAAAAATTAACAACACAGATTTTTTTAATGTTATTGGTTAAAAAAAATCTGCTCCCGATGAAATTGTTTTAAAGTAAGGCAAGCGTGCAATAAAATAAAATGTGACCAAGTAACTTCGTAACTTTTATGTGGACTGTAGCCTTTTACGTTTTTAATTGGCTTTAAGACCTGTACGCCAAACTACATGATTTAAACTTTAGTATGTACATTTCGATGGCAATCAATTTTGTGTCGAAATCATTTGGTAATAACGACCTGCCAGAATAAATCATTTTACTTCAGTCGAAAATAAAAGCTTCAAAATTTTCCATTTTATTTTTTAAACCGTTTTGGTACAAAATCACCTCAAGGGCGCTTAACAACGAATTAAGTCAAAAAGAAAAATAATTTACACAAATTCAGCACGAATGTCTGTTAATTCTATGATGGGTACTTATGTACATGGATACATACGAACAAACAACAATTTATGTAGAAATTGATTAAATTGGTTGTTCATCTTTTAAAAAAATCATGTTAACAATTTTAAATTATTAGTAATATGGAAAATGTATTTCTCAAAAATGTGCAAAAAAACATAAAACATGTATTGTTTACCAGGCTCATTGTTATTTGATTGGTCTCGATCCATTTTTTAAAGAAATTAATATTCAAATAATCAATTTGGAAACGAAAAACTTCAACTTCAACTTCACATTATTTTTTTGTAGTTTCAATCATCTTCTAATATTAAGCACGATGTTTGAGAAATATGGCAGACGCATGTCTCCGAATGTGTTATTGTTTTAAGTTTTTGAAAGGATTTTTTGTTTTTTTGGCCGCTTGTTTCGCGTAAACACAAAACTATCTTCGTAATGTTTACTTGTTTTGTTTTTACATAGATGGGTTAATATTTGGCGTCAATTGTTACATATTTTGTAAAAACTAATAATTTGTTCAGTATGTATTCCGCAGAGCTATTCCGGGCTACAAACCAAAATGTAGAGAATGTCCTGATGATATCTAACTATAGCATATACCAAAGAATAAGGTACAGGAATGCATGTTTGAGTTAATAATAGTGGTGTGAAATTCCGAGCAGCATAGCGAGTGACACAAGTAAATTATTATCAGGTTGTTGTGGAAATTAAAAAAAAATGGTGTTGATAGTGTAAAGATTGAGTCACCTACAAATGGCAGCTTTTTTAAATTATGGGAATATTATTTACTGTAGGAAAACCGTTTGGAGTCGCGTTATTATTTTAACCTAACAAATGTAAGGTGTTCCGGCAACCAGTTCAAACTTAATTCAAAACTAGTCCTTACAACCAATTATTTGTTGAACTCAACCCAATAAACAAACAACGAACACGTAAAAAACACACCCCTAAATAAATAAATTAGATGAAAGTACCTTCGTTATTATTACCGTTTTAATTACATTATGTATTGTGTAGGTTGTAGGTAACCTAAGGCAAAACTCTGAATTCTCCACGGTACTGCGTAATTTCTGCGAGTAGGAGGTCGCCTAGGGAAATAATCTGTAAAATACCAACATGGCTTTACGATTCCCAGATTTAATAATATCAATTACAACTTTACGCGAGAATTTCAGCCCCTATTATTCGAGACGTAATTATTATTGTCGTTTTATAAAACCATTTTCAGCTTCGTTTAGCCGGTAAAGAGGGGAATTCTAAGTTAACACTATACGCTTATATTGTATGAACCCATTGAAATAATCTACTGATGTTCGCCATTTGCGACAGGAAAAATGATCTTACTCGTTTATTGTTATTGTTGATAACGGAGACGTTCTGCATAGCCCCTTGGTGGTCGTAAGCCTGCTGCGGTATGTTTCGTATTTCACGGCATGCCTTTACCATTTATAAAGTTTACCAGGTTGTCATTTGGTGTTTGCTGATGTATCCTGGCTCTACAGCGTTGTTCTTCGAATATCTGAGCCATCTTCTCATCAATAAATCGAACTTCCTTCGTCCTCGAATTTCATATAGCTATAGATGCTTCCCACTCCCATCAGCTGAATATGACTTGACGCCTTGGAGTAACAATGTATGGAGAGAGAGCTAATTATTTTTACCTAACCTATTCAAACTTGCGATAAATCACTTTCTCCGGGCTTTTACGTCGTACACCATGAGAGAGAAAGAGACAACAAAAATAACACTCCGCTTTTGTGTACTGTACGGATGATCTTGGTCTCCTGTGTCTCCGGGGACTCCGCCCATATGTTTTGATTTGCGACTAAGCTGGACACAACTAAACGGTTTTTGAGGTTATATGCTACAATTTTGTTGATAACAATACTGTGAAAAAGTGGTTATACGAATAAACAAAAACATTATGTCGACATGTGCTATGAATGGATGTATAAATACCCTAGTCCTAGCCATGATGAGCGTCCTGGAGTTGTGGAAAAACAAATCATTTTTTTCAAAAGTAAAAAATCGAAGAACACACAAAAACGTGACTAACCTTTCCAGTTGTCAAAAACAAACCACTAATCCAAAATGGTTGATAATGCATATGTTAATAACATATGTTAAACATATGTGTACCAACATAACAACAACAAAAAAAAATCGATAATCGAATGTACACAGCCCGCGAAAATTCAAAATTCACCTTTTCTTTTGAACAGGCCATGTATGCCATTCTAAAAACACATTCAGTAAAATGGACAACTTTTTAATCTTTTTTGTCATATTTTTCACCCTTTTTCTGCTAACAAAGTACTTTTCTAGTGTGTTTTATTTCATTTTACGGATGCTATGAATTAACGTTTCGGTGTTCGTGCAAACAATGTACAAAGCCATTTCAATACCCAAAAATAATAAATACTTCGCGAATATTTCCGACGCAGAATCACCACGGGGAATTGGTTGAACCCCGAAGGCTGGGATTTGCTTTTGAAGTATTCGTTCTCTTTGTTTTTCATCCCAAAGCAAGAATAATTATCACTATTTTGAACTCAAACATTGCTAGGATTGTGAAAAAAATCAATTTATCTGATTTAATGTTCATGTACTGTAGGTACATGAATTAATTTTAAAGGTTTTCTCGTGTCGGAAAAATATTTTCATGAAATAAAATATTGTATTCGTGTGACTCGAACAAGTAATTATGTATTTTCGTAAAAAGCACTTAATTTGTGGTGCGACATATTTAAATAAATGAAAAAATAAACTGTGCATGAGACCACAAATATTATTACAATTTTTATGACCGACCGATTTTATTTAGCCTTAGTATCATCAAGGTTCAAAATTAAACTCAACAAAAAATACAAAGTGTGCGGTTATATACTCTTATACATACAGAGGGGGAATAAATTATAAAATTAAAATATTCCTTTGTTATAATTTAAATGTTGTTCTATTGTTTTCTCATTTTTCTGTTATATTACCTTTATTACCAGGTTGAAATATTAAAAAACTGATTAATGAACTTTTTTTTTCAAATCGAAAAATCAACTGAAAAAAAATCGTTACTAACCGCTACATGAAGCTGTCACCTTAACAATTTACCATAAATAATTACCTTTGTGTGTTCGTACGTTTGTACGAGTGCGAACTTTTGAATTCGGAACTGATGTTAATTGAATTTATGACGGCCTCCGTTGTCGAGCGGTTAAAACGCCGGACTACGAATCCAGAGGCCACGGGTTCAAATCCCGGTGTGCGCAAATAATTTTCATTCAATCAGTATGTTTTATTTCACACTTAACCAATATACGATAAAATTTAGTATTATTTCATTATAAAACGTAGCTTGAAATGGATTAAGCCGTGTTTGGCGATCAAGTCTGAAAAGCCAAGTACTTCCAAACCTTCCTCTTCTCCATCTCCTTCCCTCTCAACTACCTTCAGTCTGACAACTAACCCGATGGAAAATGCCATAGTCTCATTTGCTCCAGACGGTTGTGAGTAGTTGGAACTCTTATGTAGTAATCACTTTAAAAAAAAAAGTCTAATTGTTTAATAAAATCATTTTAAATCCCTATCAACGTAGGTAATTGCATACATGTTGCATCCAAAGCTGCGATAAACACCGAATGTGTTTCCAGCTTCGGATGAATTTAGAATAATGGACTGTAAAAACGATAAACTAAAATACTTGATGGAACATGATTATATTTATGGGTAGATTAAGAATTCACTAAGCCAATTCACACACCGATGAAGTTATTTTTAGATTTTTTTAAATCTTCTTAAACACTTGTATTAATATATTATATATGGTTAATTTACGAAACCACATTTATCATTTCTTTTTATTTTGGGAGCAACAACAAACCAACGGTGAACAAGCAAAAGCAGCAACAAGCAACACGTTGTTCACCAAAAAACTACTTCTTCTTCTTCTATTGTCACTTGTTTCAATCGCAGTGTTGTTGAATACGAAATCGAATGGCGGAGAGGCGGGATGGATAGGCAGGAGCTGGATGACAAATAAAAAGGTGAAAACTTAACAAATTATCTATTTGAAATCCAACACTACGTATAATAAATTTTAGAAGATATAATTCTATATTTAAAATGAGTGGATTTAAGCTAACTGATTAATATTCTTCCTTGACAAGTTATTGGAAGTTCCTTGGAAGAAGAAGTCGAGGACGCCCGAGAAAGACATGGCACGATCAAGTAAATCAAATACTTGAATCGGGTCATGTGAAGAGTCAGAATAACAGAAGAGTATGTATGAGACGATGTATGAATGTAAATGAAGCAAGAAGTGTGTGCCAAGACAGAGTTGTATGGCGGTCCGTCCTCTCTGCCTACTCCTGCGGGGAAACGGCGTGATGGTTAGTTAGTTAGACAAGTTATGTTACATCCCGTGATATTTTACGGGTAGCAAATAAAATTTGTGCAGTAATGACATCAACAAAAAAAAGGTTTACTAATAAATCTTGGAAATTCCATCTCAAACAATATTTGTTCTTATGTTTGATAACGGCGTGATGGTTAGTTAGTTAGTTAGTTAGACAAGTTATGTTACATCCCGTGATATTTTACGGGTAGCAAATAAAATTTGTGCATTAATGACATCAACAAAAAAAAAGGTTTACTAATAAATCTTGGAAATTCCATCTCAAACAATATTTTTTCTTGAACAATTTCACAACACGACCTTAACTCGTTCACTAAATTGAAATTTTGACAAATTGGTATAATAATATCGTAACATAAATCGCTCACATAATAGTACGCCGAATAACTCCATTAAAATTAACGTTAAAGTAGGGAATTACTACAACAGATTGCCTATTCCCGTACTAGGGAAAATTCAAATCTAAATGGATTACCAATAATTGTTTTGATAAATATACTGCCTCGTTACTTAATGGGATAAAAATTATTCGACTTAATCATTTTATGTTTAGAAGCAATTTGTAAATTTGATGCGACAGAAATGTTGCTGAATATTAATCGAATTAGAAACTGGAATCCATTTTCGAGATTAACCAAACAATTTATTGGAATATCATTCGTGAATAATATTCACAACTGGAAGGCCAGTGGTTATTTTATTATCTCAGCGTATTTTTCTTCGTCATTTATTGAAATTTCAGTCATGTATCATAGTAGACTTTTTTAAATTTAGAAACTTTCTTATTCAACAAATAAAGCTCTAAAACGTTATATGTACTAATAATCTACGACTTTCTACGTCGAAAGGCGGATTCAGTTTTCAAGGAAAAGGGGCCTTTTCATTTGATGAAATCGCTTGTTAAATCACATTCAATGGTGACTTTTCTAGGTGTTTGCAGAAATTGTTTAGTTGAGTACTTGGGTCGTGGATTCTTTTTCCAGAATGACATTCAGTAATTACTAAAAATGTCACTTTGGACGTAGTGACATCGATTATTATGCTCACTTAAATGAGAAGTGAATAAATATGTCAAAATCAAAAGTGATCATTTGCTAAGGCTTACAGATTATTTAAACCATTTTAACACACTTTAGAACAATGGTAGTATTAATGGAAAACTGAACGCTGTTGGCGCAAATAAGAAATTGTCCAAAGAAGAGAAGCTAGCAGTCCACAATAGAGTGCTTATACCAACCCTAATGTATGGCAGTGAAGCATGGAACTAGCAGAGGAAGGATAAAAATAGACTAAATGATGTGGGAATGAGATCCCTGAGAAGTCTGTGCGGTAAAACCATGAATGACAGTGTTAAAAATGTGGATTTCCGGAAATAATGCAAGGCCGATTTAAGCGTGATGAATAGGATCAAGGAAGGGACGCTTAAATGGTTTCGGCATGTAGAGTGAATAAACATAGAAAGGAGTGTGAAAATAATATATGATGCGAAAGTGAATGGAACAAGAAGCCATGGACGCCTGAGGAAGGCATGGAAGTGAATCATATACATGAATCGGGCAATGTTAAGAGTCAGAATAACAGAAGAGTATGCATAAGACGATGTATGAATGTTAATAAAGCAAGGAGTGTGTGCCAAGACAGAGTTGTATGGTGGTCCGTCCTCTCTGCCTACCTCTGCGGCGAAATGGCGTGATGGTTAGTTGGTTAGTGAGTAAAATTTTGGTTGAAATAATTTATTGCTCTACGATTTAATAAAAAGCAAAATTAATCAAATTTAACAATTATTTGGCGAGTGTTACAAAATAAGGTCGTGAAAGGTGTTCAGAATAATAAATGCAAATAGAATAATGCACTTGAATGACAGAATTGATAGTAAGAAGTGATAATGATGGAAGTAGATGAAAATGAGATGGGAGATGAGATTTCTGCATTTAAAAAAAGTATTTCTCTCGTGAGAGACCATTATTTTAATTTATTTTTTTTCTTTATGAATTAAGCTATATTTAGTGACTATTTGAATAGCTAATCACTTAATTTTGACCTTCTGACTCCCCTCCCATATAAAATTTAGCCTCACAATATTTTACATAAACGGGAATGCCATAATTGAACTGGCTCTGGGCAGTTAGACTCGGTTAGAGCGGTTCGCATCAAATAATATAATATGAATGGAGAAAATAGAAAGCGCTGAAAACGGGCACAACCTTGTTAGTGCTAAATACATCATTAAGGCTTATCAACCCAACACCCAACCGGCTCCCAAATTGATAAGATCTCAACTGAAAGGTATTTAAGCTAAAATTCAGGGAAAGCGACCAAGTACAGTTTTAATGTTTACCCAATGTTTGATGGTTTTCCCGTCATAATTAAAATCTTAAAAAGGTTTAAGCAAATTAATTTTCTATTAAACGGTTTCAATAAAATTTAATCTTTATTTGTTTTTTTTGTTTGTAGGCAATTGTGTCATAAAGCTCCATACCCATATATTTTAATTGTGGACCTTTTCTTGTCTCGTTAAATTTCGGTACAGATGTATTAAAATTGAATTATTCGACCAAAATAACGTTTACCGACCTCCTGTTACAATTCACACTGATGATTAGTGGCGGCTCGTGAGTTTTTTAGAGTGCTAAGATTGAAAAAATCGACATTGTTAGTGTTGTGGCCGAAAATGTTTTTTTTTCAAGATTTTATTTTTGAATGAAGATTTTCAGGACTTTTCAGTTTTGGTGGTTCACATCACCGGATTTTCTGAAAAATCTTCAAACAAAAAAATGAAATTTTGAAAAAGAAAAAAAAGGTTCCGGCTACAACAACATCAATAATGACGTTTTTTTTCAATTTTTACTGCTCATAATCAAATAAACCATCAAGAATGGGTATTTAAAAATATACTTTTTAAATACTTAGCACTTATTTGAATTGTCACAAAAATTTAAGTATTCAAAAACGAACATTATAGTTTTACTGAATTTAACTGTTTTTGAATAACGAAAGATCTTGAAAAAAGTACAAATATAAATAGTTATCCAATTTTTTTTATCGTGAATACTGCACAAGAGTCCCAACTGCTCCCAACCTTCTAGAGCCAGTGAGATTATAGCATTCTCAATCGGGTATGTTATGGGGTTGAAGGTAGTGGGGAGAGGAAGCAGATGGAGAAGAGGAAGGTTAGGAAGTACCTGGCTATTCAGATTCAGATTCAACACATCTTATGACCTCATGATAAATAAATACATCGCATGGTTATATATGGCTTTTTTAGTTAAAAAGTCACATCTAATGCGTTTTGCAAAGCTGTCATCGTAAATTCGCCGTTTTATTTTAATAAGTTTTATGAGTACTTATGCAGAATAATGTATTCTTAATGCTTCTACCAACACTCACATTCAAATGAAAATTACCGTTTCAGTAAAAGGAAGTAATTAATTAATGGTTTTAAAATTCTAATTACTATCAGTGAATAAAAAATAATGATAACATGCAAATATATACGCGGTGAAAGGCTATACAATACTTCAGATGATTACTCACTAAGCAAAAATAATCCTCAATTTGTAGTTTATTAATATAGCTGAGTTACAAAACAGACTTTATAATTAATTTTGCTATATTGTGCCCAGTTTTATTGCGCACCAGTGATCATTTAAGTCATTAGAGCTAACCCCATTCACTGTGCTTTTTCAAGTGTTGCGTGCAATAAAGTATTAATAAAATATTTTGATTTTGCTGACTTCAAAGCGTTTTGTAACAGTTATTACATGTTACTAATTTAAAACCTTGATAAATTAAATATTTAGGTTTAACCGTGATATAAAAACAAACCTTTTCAGTTTTCAGAAGTATTCAGCGTTTTCCACCCTTAATTATTTCTCTCGCTCTTTTCTCTACTTCTCTCCCACCCCCTTTGTTTGAGGTGAATTAGTGTTCAAAATAAACTTGTGTCGCAAAACTTCAAATTTACAACGCCGCCCGTGATTTGTTCCCGAACTTTTAATTAAAATGCGGCAAAAAAACAGTTTCCGGAATAAAACCTCCCCGGGACCGAACGGAAAAGGCGTTTATGAGAAGGAAATAATTTATACCAAACCTGGTTCAGATAACTAAACTTTAGGGAGAAATTTGAAACAGTAAGCAGCCAGTTAAATCTCAAGAATACAACGATAAGATGTGTTCATTGGGAGAAAACATGAATATGCAATGTTTTTCACGTTAAAACATAAGATACGGGTTGTAGTTTTTAGCCTCTTTTGCCAAAATCTTATTTTCTTCGGTTCTTCTGCTTATTTTTCTTGTGCCAAATCGTTTTTTCGGGTTAACGCATAGTTTTTATTTTATTTATTAAATACATGTTAATTCATCAGTTTGTGGTTTGCATATTTAATAGAAATTGAATAATAACTTTTTATAAGATCACAGCTTTTATTTAATTTTTTATGACCAACCGGTTTCTTCAGAATTCGCCAATCATTTAAATGAAAAAGATCATACCTTCAATAAAAGCACTGGTGCTCATATTTATTAATAAATTAACGGACTAAAGTCCAATTTAAAAAAAGACATAAAACACGAAATGGAAAAAAAGAGCAACATAGAAAGAATAGCACAAACATAATACTAAATGAAGCGATTACAAAAATAGTACAAAATAAACGTAAAAGAGAACATTCAAGCCATGGTCCAGACAAAGTTTTGGTAGAGTCGTAAAGAATGACAAAAATCATTTAGACTGCTACCAAAATTTCAAGACCATGGCTTGAGTTAACAAGTCTTGACATTCTGGACATTGGAAAATTATAACCATAATTAATATAGTGATGATTGAGGTACAGCAATTCATTCTTTTTGAGTCTATGGCAATTCTCCTTAAACATGGTCATGGCAACAGATTAAATAATTTAGCAGCACTAAAAATAAAGAAATCCATTAAAATAATAGTCATATTCTTAATAATCAGTTGATTTGTCTAGTAGTTCAATATTAGGTATATTTCCCGTAAACTCATAAAATTTCTCATTATTCTTTTATCACGTCTTCACTTCTCAGTTCACGTTTTGCCTCTTTCATTTCGTATTATCTGTCTTTTTCTCTCTGCTCTTTTGCTTTAATTTAAATGTTTTTCTTTTGTTTTATTAATGTTCTCTTATTTTGTTTTATAGTGTGTTATCCCTCTGTGTGTATAAGTATATATAACCACACAATATGTATTTTTTGTTCAGATTTATTTAGTACCCTTATAATGCTTAGACTAAGTGAAACCGGTCGGTCAAAAAAAGTTAAATGAAATCAGTTGTAATATACAAAGTTATTATTTCCTTTTCATTAAATATTTTTTTTTTTCTATTCAAGAAATCTTTTAATTCCACCACTGAAGATAGCAGGAATAAGGGTGAAAAAGTCGTCATGCTAATTTACAATAACAGTGTTATTTTCAAAGATATTCGTTAAATAAGTGCCTAAAGTTAATCTGATGACACAAGATCGGAGGTTGTGGAAAAATCCACAAAGGGGCGTTATATCAATATATCGTGGTATATGATACGGCGACTAAGAAAAGCATTACCACGGAAGAGACCTGTTTTGAAATTTGGATCTAACTCCTAAAAATTGTTGTTTTGATAGTGACTAACGTAGAGATTTTCATTACAGAATGATAAGCAAAAATACCAATATCTTGGTAACATCATTAGGGGCAAAAATTACACGAACTGAAAATGTACAGAAGATTAATTGAAAACGTAGAGCGGTAGTCGCCGACCCCGGGGTCTTCGAAACTTACGTTAGTGGTGTGAGTGTTGTTCCGCTGCGGAATTGTTCTGGGCGGCAGGGTGCAAGGAAAAGTTTGCCAACCTCTGACAGAAGAGGGTGTTAAGAAATGCTTTCAGTGTGGTTTAGCAAAGTGGCAAAAAATGTGTTTCCTGTTCAAGAAACATTCCGTTTTCCTTACTCTTTACTATATTTGGTTAACTTTAGAAACCAAATATTGCGATGCTGTTAACAAATGGAGTGAATTTCGCGCGAGAGGATTCTTAAACTTATTTGTAAAACGAAAGAGAATGTATAAAAGTGTGGGCTGGATATTTAAAATTTGACATGAACAAGTCTCTAATAATAATTGGCGACCTCAGGATCGATAAAAAACAACGGTAATTTTGCAGGTGCTCCTCGCATTGGAAAATTAAATAAAGGAAAAGATTCGTGTGAATACGCAAATTAGTTTTTCTGCTAAAAATGGATCAAAATCAAAAAGTATTCGAACCGATAATTTCTCAAAATTTTCGATGACTGCTACACGGAGTGCTCTCGATAGCAATAATCAATAAAATTATAATACATGAATATATCTGTGTGCGGAAAGAAGTATGAAATGAGTCAATAAAGGTAGATTTTTTGGAGAGCCAAAACAAAATCTTAGAATTTTATTTTTTTGTAAAATAATAATTAAAAGCACATTATTTTATTTTCCGATACATCTCATTATTCCTTGCTAGATATGTATCTAAGAAATAATTCTTCATACTTAACTCAGAACTTGATTTTTTTACTCTTTCGGTTTTTTCTTGTGCACACAGAAATATATATATTTATATATACATGTTTTTTATAAGAACAGCCTTCCACGAAAATTCGAACAATTTAATTGGGAGAAAAAACTATTATTGACTCAATTTCTAATGCGTAATAACATTGCTTCATCTTTATTTTATTTAAAAAAATGTTAATTAAAATCATGGATGGCAGCAATTTGACGTAGTGGGTAGGGATATGACTTTCGGCTTGTATTTTTTAGGTTCAAACTCGACGCAATATAAAAAAAAATAACTCAACTATCATAATAGCTTCTTCTAGACAGCATGCAGTTGAAGTACGAGGCACCGTCGCAACTAACCCTGTATCACGCAATTGTTGAACATTAATGGAAAGGTCCGAATATTTGACCGGTCGGTAGCTGAGTAGGCAAGCGCGTCGGAATCCTACCCGGACGTCGTGGGTTCAGTTCCTCTGCTGTTTAAGTCTTCCATCATTGCACAGGCAACATATTTCGCTTATTGTGATGGTAGTGGGATTTTTCCAAATATTGTCAAGCTATTTGTAACCCGGGAATGTTTGTCTTTCATAAAATTTATAAATATATATATAGGTTACATGTATATATATATATACATATATATATATATATATAACATGTAACCTATATATATATATATATTTATTTATTATTTTAGTCACGAATGATTTCATACACATTATTATTAGTAACACTCTGCCAACTGAGCTATCAAAACCTCATTAAAAAGTGGCATTTTCAAACGATCTCATACTTGTATTGAAAATTATCAATATTTTAATTTCTTACGATTTTAGGCTGCCGTCTTTTGATTGATAAGTTGTGACCATTGTTCTTTTTAGTTTTTGATTTTTTGCTGTTTGATATTTGTGTTTTACACTTTTAATATTTAATAATAAATAAGAATTAATGCTTTTAAGTTAATTCCAGTTTTAATGTATAATTTTTGTGTATCTCTCAGAAAAAAGTAGCACAAATCAGGTTTACAATGAAATATTTTGATGAAAATGTGTAAGGAGCAATGGGAGGTAGGTAGTAGAAAAATTTTACTCAAAGGTGTCTGAATAACAATTCCTTAATCTAATCTCGTATAATCCTTATCAAAGCTTTGATCTTTTCAAAGCCTAACTTTAAACTTAAAAAAATCAGAATTGTAGAAGTGTGAATAGTTGTGATAGGTACATGTTTTTCCAACGCTTTGAATATGGGAACCCAGATTTCATTTTCACTTCATTTCAAAAGGTCGAAGTGTTTGACCCCAGAAAAGCAACCTGAGAATATATTACAAGTAGATAGTGTGAAATACTTGTGCCGACTCGGGCGTAGTATTTTCAAACGCAGATATGTTTATTTCCTGAAAGTTGTACCTGGGAGTAAGGTTTAAATGGTCCCCGAGTAATCCAGTAAATCCGCTAAAAAAGTTTGGTGCCAGGCGACCCGTGGCTTTGAAATGTTGAGAAAAATATACATTTTAAAAGAACGATTGCTCGCGACCTTCCTAAAAACTTTTAGTGAAAACCAGAGGATGTTTGATTTTTTTAATGAATATCTATTGTAACCACAAATTAGTTTTGAAAATCGTTCCCCCACTCAAACATGCAAAACATTACCATCACAATCATCTTCAATCATAAAATCAAAATAATTTTACAGTTGTCTTTGCACTACTTGCGTAGCATTGGTTCATTGCAGAACCAGTGTATTTTTCATAAAATTATAATTAAATAATTAAAATTTAATAATTTGTATAAGACCACAGATTTTATACAAAGTTATTATTTAATTGTGTAACAAATATATATTTTTTAAATTATTCTGCTTGTACTCACTGTCACTTACCTCAGAACGGTTTATTATGACCTAGAGAGGTAGGTAATGTAGAAAATAAAATGTAAGAAACCAAAAGTTAATAAATTTAAAAAATAAATTTAATTTAAAAAATCATTTAATGAGTCAAACCACAAAGTAATGGCTGTCTACTAAAATATTATATAATAATATTTTATATCAGTAAATGTTTTTCTTAGTTTTGTCGACTGATATCGCCTGATAAAAAAACAGATGGAACTGAGTTTGCTCATTTTCTTGGCGTCCTGACCATATCAAAGCCAACTGGTCTTGAATTTTTCAAACTATCTTCTTAAAGAGCAGCAATCATTTAATTTTAAGCAAAGATCAAATGGAAGAGCTTCTTGCTTGGTCACATAATTTAACTATCTCATCTAACGATACAGGAATTTCCTAGTGAGAAAAACACGAAAGAATCAAATAAACTCTGTATTTACCAAGATGAATAATAAATTAAATTAAATAAAACCAACTCATCTTGGCGATTTTGACCGTAAAACACAATCTCGTCAATCAGTAAGAATAGAAATATTTTTACAGTTGTATTAATTATACCACTATTTTTATATTCATGTGTGAGCTGCTATTTCGCTTTCCCTAAGCATGACCATTTTTCAGTGAAACCGTACACAAAGATCTATTGATAAGACTCCCATTAAGATTTTTTAAATTTTTTTATTGAATTTCAAAAATAAACTTTTAACACAGTCGGTCACATTTACGCTGCGGTGCGGCCAAAGGCACTGTTTTCGCGTAGATTACGATCAGGTTAGGTCAGATTCGCAGTTCACTTTCGTTGAGGAATATTAACCTCTGTACTTTAAATCTTGCCGTTAATGTTTATCCCGTTCTACAAGCCCCTGGAAACTACCCAGGTATTTGTTGGTTTTTCCCTAACAGCTATTGGACATGTCACCAAAGAGTACTTACTTTGCAGGTCTCAGTTTAACGAAATACTTTACCATACGTGATACCACCGTGATACACCACCAAAAATGTGTCATAGATTCCAAATTATTTATCTAATATGAATTCATAACAATGTTTTTTTATCACACTAATATCAGCTACATTATGTTTACAAATTGTATATTTTCACAACCACTGTTGTTTTATTTAACATTTATTTTGCACACATTCTTAATAGAATATACCCCAAAGATTAGTGAAAATGACGCTCAATCTTAGACACGTAGGTTTACGGTTTTACTGACCGGTCGGTAGCTGAGTGGACAAACGCGTCGGATTCCCACCCGGACGTCGTGCGTTCAATTCCTCTGCTGGCTAAGTCCTCCATCATTACACAAGCAACATCTTCCGCTTCTTATGCTGGCAGTAGGAGTTTTTCAAATATTGTCAGGTTATTTGTAACCCGGGAATGTTTGTCTTTCTTTAAAAAAAAATCTATATACTTAAAAAATATTGATGTGAGGAGTCATCAAGAACTATTTTTAAAATTGCATTTGCTGTTAGTTTCTGGAAATAAAGCAAACAGTTTTTTTAAGCCTCTTAATACTTTTTTTTATTTTAAAATTAAATACATAAAAATGACAGAAATATACACGTTACTGAACTATTTACGAACTGTTTACTCTTTTTAAGTCAAATTTAATTTTTTTGATTGTTGAATAAGAAAAATTGTTTTTTTTTTTATTAAATAGTATTCAAAGAGATAAACAATCCTGTGTGAAACCGAATAGTAATAAAAGTCCAAAATTATATTCAGATTCCCAAACATAATTTGTTTTATGGGGTAGGGTAACCCTACTCCCAACCTTCCCCATTAGTCCTGGCTTAGGAGCGGCGACAGCCTATGTAAAGACCTTCCCCAGCTGCAGACGGAGTTAATAGGTCAACGCAGCTATTTTCAGGTCGTTACGGCATTTCCAACATGTTCTATTGATCTTAAAAAAAAATACTCGTGGAAAATATGATAAGACACCATACTATTCATATTATTACAAAGTCGATAATAATAATAATAAATGGATAACTTTTATAGCGCCGTTTTTGTGGGAAAATCACCTCAAGGGCGCTTTACAAATTAATTTATCACTTAAGCTTATAACTAATAACTTACAGTTAAGATTTATTACTAATGGCTTACACCTAATATTTTCAACCAGTGATTTACAATAAAGACTTACAGCTTGTAACTAACAGTGAAATAGATGCTAACATTAAAAACATTAATATTTACAGACATTTAAAAATGTCAGACGAACTAAATTGGCTAACAGTGAAATAGATGCTAACATCAAAAACATTAATATTTACACATACAATAAAAGTAAGAATAAAACTTATAACCAACTTATTACAAAATTATTTACAACGTGGATATTCACAGACAGGGTACAAAGAAATGCAAAGAAGTCAGACTACCAGAAATAATAAATCCAATAAACAAAAACAGTTTATTCTATAAAGAGATGAATTTTTATAATGCGCTGCCGGAAACCATGGAAATTATACTAAGGAACAAATTAAAAATAGCCTGCAAGAACCATATAAAATACATGAGTGACTACATAGTGATGGTGACTACAGAGTGAATACATGATGTATATTTTTAACCACAAATTATTTCAGAAACGCTTTACAATCATTAGCCAAATGACCTCGGTAAGCTTGGGTAATAAAGCCAAACTTTATAATTCTCAAACCTTCTACCCATAACTTAAAATTAATTTATAAGTCACCCCGGTTAAAGCGCACTTACTTCGGGAGGTGATTCTATATGAAAATTCGATAGTTTAACCCTTTGATCTCTGAACATAGATTAAGCGGACTTTTATAAATTATTTTGGAAATTATGTTACTTTCAACATAAAAATCATCCCGATTTTTTTTTTAATTTTCTGAAAACTCCTTACAGGAAAAATCCACCCGGTACATATTTGTACCGTCGGGTAATAAGTCAAAATATTTTATGATGTGTGTGAAAATGTTTATTTTTTGATACACTATAATTTAGAGAGATGATTGGATGACATAATGATACTCATTGAAATAATAATATACAAAAAAACATACCTGAAGCCATTATCATTATAATTATGTTTTTAAACAAGTAGTAAAATAACTTGACTAACCGTGTGACAGCTCAACGTAAAACTGGTTCCCTTGGTATCAGTTTTTGTAAAAAAAAACGATTGAACTGGCATACTTACAAAATAATATCCAAAATGTACTTACAGGAATAATATGTTAAAAATTGATTCTACTATAGAAGATAGATGAATTTTTATAGACGGGTACAAATTTGTACCGTCAGAGAGCAAAGAGTTAAGGTACGTATGGTACATTTTTACTAAAGGTACTAAAAGGTACAAAATATACTTTTTGTGTAAGGTTTTCGTGGATAAATATCAGCCATAGATTTGCAACATTGTCACTCTTCGCTCCCGGCGTATTTATCATGTAAGTTCAACCTTACACTACAGATTTTTTACCATTTATGACTTTTTGGCTGAAAAAAAAACATTATTTATTATTAAGTATTTTTTAAAAGTCATGTAGAATCACCTTCCAAAGCTACAGGACTTGACCCGCGGGCTCCTTCTAGATGGATTTACAACTACGACTGATAAATATAACGTCATTTTTTAATCTTTTTACTGATTTATTTCTTAAAATATGCTAATCTACTAAGTTACGTATAACTAATATATTAATCTAATAACTTGCCAAGATGAAAGCTGAGAAGTTTTGTTTTAATAAAATCAAAAAAAAAAAATTGCTTTGCAGTTAAAACATGGAATAAAAATAATCGTCGGGTAAAATATATATGATTACTAAAAAAAACTTTTTTCTATTTTTTTTATTTTAGAATTTTAAAAAATAAATTATTTCGACTTCCATCACTTGTTTGTAATGGGTAAATAAATACACAAGTAAAAATAATTAATATTAATATTTAACGCAACACATCAAAATTTTCTTGCAGATTAAGTCTAATTAGGTAGGTACTTTATCGTCCGTCTGGATGTGACAAGTTTATTTTTATTATTTGAAAATTATTTCGAATTTTGTAACTGTTAATTCATGGTGGAATTCCATTTTAATGATTTAAATAAAAACAATTTTTTAACTTTATTCCACTTTTTATTTTTTGACTGGACCGGTTTCAGCCTATAACGGCCATCTTCAAATAGTATATAAGCCATAGAATAAGAACAACCTGTACTAGTCTGAAGATGGTCGTTATAGGCTGAAACCGGTCCAGTCAAAAATAAAAAGTGGAATAAAGTTAAAATTTGTTTTTAATTAAATCATTATTTGAAAATTATTTTAAAACAAGTACATCAGTTTTAATTTTGAAAATGTTACACTCGTACGTTCGAGGAAATCATATTGTTTTAAAATTATTACTATTTCCTTATAATTTTTCCTAAGTCATAAAAAGATATGTGTATATATGTATGTGTGTGTGTAAATTTTCTTCACACACTAACGAACCCTTCAGAATCATAAGGCATGCAGACAGCTTAGCGCCGGGAGAATTTTCATAAGGGAAGTGCTTTGAATATTTGAAATTCTCAGCCGAGTGAGAGATAAGAATAGGTTTATTAAGGCAGTTCTTTTTTTCATTTCGGACTTACGCAATAAAAAAAAGGTTTATTGTTCATTGGACGTTTTATTAGTATGTGATTATCGTACATAACTTTCAAAATTTAAGAAACACGTACATTCGACGTAATTCAAAAACAATATTAATTTTGAAGGATAAATCTTTTACGTAGCAGCAAAAACTCTTGAACGACGAGATGATTCGTGTTTATAACATTTATGTAAGAAATTTAGATCAGCGTATTATATTATCATATTGCGACGTCATTTCGATAGTTAGCTATGGAGCTATAAAATATAGATATATTATTCAAATTATAATTAATTAATTTTATTCAAATATTGATTTGAATTGTAACATTTTTGTAAAAAAGACAAGGTGTCATTTTTTTATTCCATATTTTACATTTTTTTCTTGTGGATAAATATTTTGAGAAAGCAGTATTAAAACTCGAAGATGCCGAGTTACATTCAATATGTACATATAAATGGAAGAACTTAAAAATAAATTTAAAGAGCTTTCGAAGTGATTTTTTCACGAAAATAATCATGAACATATTTATTATTAATAAATGTGTTCTACAACAGTCAATCTAAGCTGATTCAAAATATTGTTCCTATTCTGAGAAGTACTTGTCTTATTACAATAACAATAAATTTTTCTTTAATATAGCATCATCCTATTTACCCCAAAGCGTCTACAGTTACGGAAAAATCTTCATTGATTTAACATAACTTTTCGTTTTTCCTTAAAAATTCTATGAATGGATCAAAAAAGTGTAAGAATAAGAAAATGAAACCAAAAAGTCTATCGAAGGCGTAATGACAGTGTCGAAAAATTGAAAAAAAGTCAGCAAACAGTATAATATCGTTGCTGGAAAGGCAAAAGGGCTGAAGCACCATTTTGGGAAGTTTACACCGGAGCACTTTAAAGTTTTTTTAAAAATTTTTTATAAAAAATTCATAAGTCCAGTACCTAGTTCGATTTTGAGAAAACAAAATAACTTAATGTTCTCACTGAGTTACCAGAAGCGACAAAAAGCTAAAAAAAAAGTTCAAAACTTGTGTCACTTGAGTCAAGCCTTCTTCCAAATGTAAAATATATTTGAAATGGCTGAAGGGCCACAAAAGTCTTCAGAATTAAACGAGAGTCAGAGCATTCGATGTAGAAAAAAAACTGCACATTCAACTCATTTTTGACCAAAGTGTCACTTAAGCCCTTTTGCCTTTCCAGCGACGATATGATAAAGAACAAAATAAAAAATAATTAAATTTTTGGTGTATTGCTAGTTTTGACGTAATTATTTTAACATTATCAAACTTGTAAACCAATATCATAATGCTCGAAGATGTAGAATATATTTACTTTCTTTGAATCCAGAAATATAAATCTCAATTCTAATACTGCAATAACACGTTCCTTGCCCTTAGCTACTGAGCCAAAAATAAAATGTTTCCCCTCAATAATAACCTAGATTATAATTTGTCACTGAGGAGGAATGTAATATTTTTGTTAACCAGAGCCATATTGTCCAACCAATTCATTATTTGTTTGGATCATATCGAACGTTTAGTTATTCTGCTTTTAAAAAAAACATATGCGTAGATAAAATCTAAACGAAAATGACCTTTGTTCGAGTTTATATGTTTCCTTTAGAACACAGCATCAGTATTCAGGGCACACTCCCATTTAATATAATTTATATTTGTAGGAAAACAACGAAAATAGCACAGAGCATTTGAATGAATTTATTATTTTCTTTGCCGGCATCCAATTTACTTTGTTCTTATTTAAAATAAATTAAGACCATCCCTATATTTTAAAGTCATTAATTACCCGTAAGGTTCATCCGTCTCAGCACCAGGAGGCTGAAGGGTTGCTGAAGGCTGGACGCACTGCCACACAACCTTATTATGGGCCCAACGAGGGGATGGCTAATGTAAACCACGCATTGGTACACCGCATAGGGGAGATACAATGATTTTATTCGGACTGGAAACCTCTAAATAAAATTTTGCTTAGAAATAATAAGAGTTTTATTAGAAGTTCAATAACTCTATTTATTGTGAATCCCACACAAAATTCCCAACTGCCTGGAGCCAATAGGTGTGGCATTCCTACTAGGGGTATGTTGCGAGGCTGCCAAGTGGGGTAAGGGGAACGAGATGCGGAAGAGAAAGGTTAATAAATACCTAGCTATTCAGGTCTGGTCACTAAACACGAGGAAATTCATTTCAAGCATGTCACGCGATGTTTCGATTCCGAGTGACGGTCTTTGATCTGGGTGCTACTGAGGGTGTCTACAAGAAATCAAAAAATAAGTTTTTTCCTTACACAAAAAATCTTAATATAAAGGCTATTAAAGTTCTCCACTTATGTATGTTTTTTGGAACTGATAATGATTAAATTATCAAAATTAGTTTCAATTCTGAAAATAATTGAAGCGATTAGCCTTTAAAAACCCTCGTTAAAGAAGATTGAATAAATCGTTTTTATCTTGTTGGCAAATAGAACATAATTGAATTTGGTGAAGACGTCTTTGTTTTACACAAGTGCGAATTCGGGGATAGGAGGCAAATGTTTTGGGCTTACAATGTTATTTCTAATACAAGTTGGGGTTTTTTTGACATGTTCGATGAAAATAAAAACAAACAAAAATATATATATATGTATACATTCTCAGAAATTAGAAGAAGGAATTTTTTTAAAGCTGTTTGAAAGACAGGAAATTATTAAAACATTCTTTGGGTAGGTGCAAAAGTTTGATATTATTAAAACAGTTATAAAAGCTTTATGGAAAAAAAAACTATTGGAAATAGGACAAGTATTTGGTATAATAGATAGTATTTTGGCAAATGAGACAAGAACTACTCAGCATCCAAAACATCTATACGTATGTTGGCAAATAAAAATGTATAAATAAATAAAATATTGGCAAGGTCATGTACTAATGTTATGTATAAATAAATAAAATAAATCCCAACTCACTGTCTTAAGCTTTCTATGCAAGTTTCAAAAACGATACCGATTCATTACGTTTATTTTAAGACAAAAGTAAAGTTGCTATTTTTGTACCCACCAGCTTACAGTTATTCTTCTTCCTCCTTAACCCCTTTCTTATATTTTACCTAACCTATAATCAACATCAAACATTAAAATAAAACTTTTGTTTAAAAGATACATGAAAAATTACGTTTAATCATTGTATTACTGCTTTCAATTCGGGATGGTTGGAAATCATAACGAGGCCTCGTCGAATGCAGATTCGATAGGAGTAGGCTTATATAGGTTGTACATTGCATAGGTTATGCTTGTTAATGTTACACGTGTCAAATCATCTTAACTTACCAACTACAATGCTCGCCTGATTTAGAACCCCTCTTCACGTCTGACGCCCATTTCTTAAATCTTATATAAAATAGTAAAACTTTTTGTGTGGTAGACACTAAACATACTTGCGAGCCCCCGGTTACACACGCGGCCTTCATGGTCGAGTGGTAAGACGCTCGACTACGAATCAAAAGGTCGCGGTTCAAACTCGGCGTGCGCCAATAACTTTTATTTAATTAATATGTGTCATAACACATTTAATTCATATGAAAATAATAAAAAAGTATATTTGCGGCACGTTCCAGAGTGGTAGATACTCCAAGTAGTGAATTTCCATTCAGAATCGAAACGTTACTTGAGATAGCTTTAGCCGTGTTTGGTGACCAAATCTGAATAGCCAGGTACTTCCCAACCATCCTCTTCCCAATCTTCTTCCCCTCCCCACTACCTTCAGCCTCACAACATACCCTATTTGTGGATGCCATAGTCTCACTGGCTCTAGACGGTTGGAAGCAGTTGAGACTCTTGTGCGGTATTCATATTAAAATATATATATATATATATTTATATATACTCAGATGGGTAAACCGCTGTGCTATGAAAACCATAACCAAACTGGCAACGGCACTGGCGAGCACCCAAGTGCCTCCCGTATATACTGGACACACAACACCAGAACCGGAGATGAATATGGCAACCAGACGAAAATCCGCCATTACAGAAATCATTTTTAAAATAATGTATTAAAGCGTTTTTTAAATAAACACGAAATTACGAGTTTAGAATTTTGGATGTTTCCAGGATTATTTCCACGGCTGTGTTTAAAAACACCGCAAAACGAATAATCTTTTCACCCTTTCTGAAGCATTCAAACAAGAAAGGGTCCGCTCTAAACATTAAACATTAAACAAAGGCAAATTGATAAAATGTGCCGAATGGACGGTTATATATTAAAGCTGCGGAATGTGACCCGGAGCGCACAAAATGTAGGAGTAAGAAATTAATGTTTCATGTTACAACATGCTGAAGGATGCTATACGCTTCGTAGGGAAAAATAATCGCCTACTTGGAAATTTTGTGTGTGGAATGGAGCGGATTTAAGCTGCCGAGATTTAATGAAACTAAGAAATAGGTCAAAAAGTCTAATTCATTAGCATTCCTTATGAATATATTCCACGCAAATTATCCCATCCAAAATAAACTGGTATGTCGATTACTTAGACTGAGGGCTCTGCACATTGTTTTTCAACACTTTTCCTTTTTTTACACTTAAGCTTTTATGTTTTCGTAGAAAACAATTACTTTGCGGTTTGATACAAATTTAAAAATAAAGTTAAGGTAATAAATTATTTAATTTAGTTTGTATTGTTTATCGTTGATAGCACGAGTAATAATCATCACATATATATTGTACATTTTATTATGTTAGCTGTAAATCACTAGCTATAAAAATAAATTATAAGTCATTAGTTATAAGTCTCAGTTAAACGGCACTGATCACAAGTCTTAGCTGTAAGTTCATTTTTTGTTTTTTGTTTTTGTTTTACGTGAATACCGCACGAGTCTCAACTGCTCCCAACCTTTTAGAGCCAGTGAGACTATGGCATCCCCAAAATGGGTATGTTGTGAGGCTGAAGATAGTGGGTAGGGGAAGGAGATTGGGTAGAGGAAGGTTGGGAAGAACCTGGCTATTGAGATCTGGTCACCAACACGGCTAAAGCCATTTCAAGCAACGTTTCGATTCTGAATCGTGTTCTTTCACCAGGGCGATACTTAGAGTATCTACCACTCTAGAACGTGCCGCATATATACTTTTTTATAATTTTACACAAATTAAATGTGTTATGACATATACTAACCTTTGGATTCGTAGTCGAGCGTCTTACAACTTGACCATGGAGGCCGTCATAGTTATAGGGTTTAAAATATAAGATACTAGTTATCAGTCTCATTTATAAGTAGTAGGTCATATAAATGAAGTTGTGAAGCGTCTTTGGGGTGATTTTCTTACACATAAACGGCGTTAAAAAATCAGCTAATTGTTATTACTCTAAAAACATCACCGGCTCTACATCCGTTGATAAGTTTTAGCTGCCTACACTGAAGAGATTATATTCTTCTTTTTGCACAAAATCAATACGTAAGTAGACGGTAGAAATAATCGGAGTCGTGCATGGAAGATATGCTATGATATGGTGTGTCAATGTAAATGAAACAAGTATGGTCTGTCAGATATGGTTATCTTTAAATGTCGTTTCGATCTCGAGATTTTTTATTAAAAACAAAAGCTAGATTCAATTAGTAATCATTGATTCAGATGTTTGTTTTTCCATCCTATTCACACTTGAAAATATATTGATTATCGCATACACACATGCATTAAAAAAATGCCAAATGCTCAAAGACGAAAGAGTCTGTTTAATCTAAATCAAACACTCTATAAGTTTAATCTTCAACATAATATTTATAAAATCAATAGTTTTTTTGACTTGAGGCGAATTTCGATGGGAACTGAAAGTGTAAAAAACCTGGCCTTCGTTTATCAGTTGAGTTCAAATATTTTCTGTTTTTTTTTGGAATTTCCACCTCTTACCCAAAATGAGGTATTGAAAGGTGATTTCAATTTATCTCTTACAAACATCATAGTATTATTTGAAAGCCTTAAAAGTGCTCGTTGAACGATTTTCTTCGAAATCTTACATCAAATCTGTTGCACTCAAAATGGCTTACCCAATTTCAATAATGGTTGTTTGATGTGAAATTTATACCATAAAATAGATTTTTTTATATTTCCAAGTATATGTCATGGTTGATGGCGTTATAAACGAGGAATACTTCCAAAGAGAATAACTCGAGCACGTCCGATATTATTATTTTTGGCGGCTTACGTGGTCGATTGGTTAAGATTCTCAACTATGAAGGGTCAGAGGTCCAGGGGTCACGGGTTCAAATACCGGAGTGCGCGAATAAATTTCATTTTAATCAATATGTGTTGTTTCACATTCAAATAATATAAAATAATACATGTTATATTTGCGGGACGTTCCGGAGTGGTAGATACTACCGCCATGGTGAAAGACTAACATTCAAAATCGAAACGTTACTTAAAATGGCTTTAGCCGTGTTCCTCTTCCCCTTCTCCTTCTCCTCTCCTCTGCCATCAGCCTCACAACATACCCCGATTGGGGATGCCATAGTCCCACTGACTCCAGAAGGTTTGGAGCAGTCAGGACCCTTGTAAAGCATTCACTTTTTTAATTCAACGTGCAATCTTACATTACGCAATTTTATTCTGAAAATAATTACTCAATATAATATTAATAACATTAAAATATTGAAAAAGATTTTACGTGCCACCTGGATATGAACCCGTCCATACCGTTTTCTAAGCGGTTGTGCTCTCTATTACACCCCGTCACCTACAGTGCGACAGCTGATTTTATAAGTTTTAATTCTCATTTTAAAAAGTGACAATTATTTTAAATCGCGTTGCATTTTTTAACACTGCTGGTAGGGTAAAAGGGCAAACAACAGGCAATGCGTGGAGTTGGCGAGCCATACTACTAAATTCATATATTAAAACAAATCAGTTCACCTGTTCTAAGCTATTATTTCCATATTTTATTACATAATTAACACTACTTCAATAATTAATAAGTTTTTAATCATTTTTTTCTGCCTATAATAGTGAGTAATAATCAAGTATTTATAGGATACTATTAACATAGCGTATCTGCATACAAGTAGAAAACATAAGCTCTTAGAATTATATTTTGCTACCTATAAAGCTTCTGAGTAAATTCATTTAGCCGCAATGAATGGTAAAAGCTGATAGGGGTAGTTAGTTTCCATGCAAAACGAATAATTCTTTGAGGAATCACGTAAAAAGGGACTTTATAACAGGATTTATTTGTTATATTAAAGAGTGAGTGGAGTTCAGTACAGAGACGTAATTTAGTTTATTTTAATATACAAGAATAAATGAACACAAG
This sequence comes from Drusus annulatus, assembly GCA_022651775.1. Lineage (NCBI taxonomy): Eukaryota > Metazoa > Arthropoda > Insecta > Trichoptera > Limnephilidae > Drusus > Drusus annulatus. Next base: position 290,504 of record JAGWCC010000080.1, read on the forward strand.
ACTTGGAAGGGTTTTCCCTTATAACTTTGAACTTTAAAACAATACTTAATGAACACGGTTATAAAACAAACTGAAAGGCCGATGGCGCACAATCCAATCGAACTCTTATACTTAGGACTCAAATACCACACTGAAGGGGAAAAACGCGCAATCAGTATTAGGTCTTGAGACTAGGTTCTGGCTATCTGCCGTTTCAAGGACGAGCAGCGCCTTTTATAGGCCGGCGGAAGCGGCCTTCAGCACAGAGTGGGAGTAATAGGTGAAATTCCTAGAATTGCGTCGGCGATTGCCCAATTGGAGTCCGGTCCTGGATTTACACAGCTGAGCATTGCTAGAAAGAGACAGTGCTTTAGACGTGAGCGAGAAAGTATTCGAGCCCGCGCGCCTTGTCGCGTTACATACTCCCCCTCTGGATCGAAGAACGTCCTCGCTGATGATCCAGATAAGTAGCAGGGTGGCTGATTATGACGTCTTCTTCTTTGGGCGGCCTCGTCTACGGAGAGGTATTATTCTTTCTGGCAGAGGCATTTCTGTTCCTCTGTAAGGAGTGATGGCGGAAGTATGGTAAATGCCGAGGGAGACTTCCGGTTCTTCTGGGGTTGCTACTTCGTAACTCGTAGGCCCATGCTTGCGCATGATTATATATGGACCGTCTCTGCGAGGAGCTAGTTTAGCGCTAAATCCTTTGGATGCATTACTGAGAGCATGCAAATGAATTAAGACTCGAGTACCAGGCTGGTACTGGGGATCAGGGCGCCTGTTACGGTCTGAGTATTCTTTTTGTGCATCACACATTTTACTGCCATAATTGAGATAAGTCATCGGCAGCGTACTCGACTGAGTGTTTATCGGGTCCCTCCCCCTACACTGAAACAGCACCCAGTGCATAGTTACTTGCGTCAGTCTTTTAAAAAACGGTTCCATATTATTGGCTTGGCGTAAAATCGGAGCAGTTGTTAGTAACTTCTTTAAAGTCAAGAATGCATTCTTTTGGGTACTGGTCCATTCCCAAAGTGCACTTTTCTTTGTTAGATTGCTGAGTGGCTTGGCAATTTGTGCAAATGCCGGGATAAAGCGGCGATACCATGAACAGGTTTGCAAAAAGGTTTGAACCTGTTTTATGTTTTTGGGTTCTTGCATCTCCAGTATGGCTTCAATCTTTTCAGGATTGGTACTGATACCTTGCGGGGTTATAACATGACCCAGGTATCGAACACTTGAACAGAAGAAATTGCATTTTCCCCGATTAGCACGAAGATTGTATTCTTTTAGTTTTTCAAAAACCCTTTGTAGATCATCGCAGTGCTTGTCGAACGATGTAGATAACACGATAATATCATCAAGGTATGCCAGTACATTAATTTGATCAAGTTCTATCCTCATTCGGTCAATGAGTCTTTGAAAGGTAGCAGGGGCATTACGAAGCCCAAAACTCATTCGGTTAAAACGGTATAAACCAAATGGTGTAATGAAAGCCGTTTTGTCTTTATCTTCGTCTTGTACCGCTATTTGCCAATATCCAGCACGTAGGTCGATGGTACTCATAAAATTTGTCCTTTTTGCAGTATGTAAGAGATCATCTATCCTTGGCAAAGGGTATGCGTCTGGTACTGTTATTGCATTCAATTGGCGATAATCAATGCAAACACGTTTCCCCCCATCTTTCTTAGGTACCATTACCACTGGAGCAGCCCACGGAGATTCTGCTTCACTTATCACGCCTTGCTTGAGCATTTCGGCAATCTCGGCCTTTAGCTCTTCTTTTCTCGGTGGTGATAATCTATATGGTGGCACTGAGATTGGTCGGTGACAGCCAGTCTCGATTCGATGGGTAATTTTCGTTGTCACTGTTATTTTAGGCGAGAAGACGGCACTGTTTTGAGTGAGTATCTTATTTGCCTTGTTCTTTTCTTGGGGACTTAAGTTCTTTGCCTCGTTTTCACGTATTTCGATGTCATCCACAGAAATAAAATGAAGCTTTGATTTTTTTTGTCGGCGAATGAGGGAACAATAGGAGAGACTTCACCAGAGTCTCTTCCAATTCGTCATCTCCCAGTGCGAATTCATGGAACAGGTTATTTATTTCTTTAGCTCGATCTTGAATATCTCTCCTCGGCGGAGTATGCTTTATAGGGCTGATGAGCGGCACTGAAGAGTCGCCACGTTTCCACTTTTTGGGAGTGTCTGGCAAGGGACTGTTGACTTGTGGCAAAAATAATTTCTCTTCCAGTATATTTTTGACGACAATGTCTTCTTTTGTTTGATCCACTAGGTCAGTTTTTGGATTAGAATGATCCATATGTTGTTCCATCTTCAACTCGTAACATACCCTTGGTCTATCGACAAAAGACCATAAACGTTGGGGTATGTTGATGATGAGGCCAGCGTCGTTTATGAAATCTACACCGAGTAGAGTCCGGTTATCGTGACATCCCGGAAGCACCACAAACGTTGTTTTAATCTGTTTATTTTTCAATTTGACAACTACGGTGAAAACTTGTACCGTTTCCCGATGAAGCACTCCGTCTGCCATCACTATATCCATTTCTCGGGATGTTGTTGCTATATTTAGGTTCTTCACTTTTTCATACAGCTGCGCTGATGCAATACTCATTTTAGCTCCAGTATCAAGGTACGCAGTTCCATTGAGTTTATCAATCTTAATTTCAACAATAGGTCTTGCCCGAGGAGCCACCGCCAAGTTCACTGAACAAAAATCTGCTTGAGTCGGGATCGGAGCTGATTTTTGTTCTGGGTTGCATCTAGGGCATTTACTTCTTACAACGCCAGGATTACCGCATCCATAGCAGGCGAACATTGGTTTCCTGTCTGTAGCTCCGTTTGCGAGTGTTTGCATTTTGTCAATTGGTTGACGACGAAAATGGCATTGGCTTTTAGTATGCCCGATGTGGCGACACAGATCACAGCGGACTTTAATTTTCCTGTCCGCGGTAGTATTACTTAAGTAGCTGGCAGAGTGGCTTGCGGCGTTATTTTCCTGCAAGCTTTCCTCCACTTCACGGGCTTTCTTAAGTAAACCAGCGAAATTATCTACTGTATCTCGAGGTACACGGTCTCGTATTTCTACACGTAGGAGTCCAAATAACATGTCTATCTGTACATTCTCTGAGTGGGCTGGTAATGGAAGCTCGGCCATAAGCATCCTTATCTTATTGACAAATACATCTGTCGATGTGACGGCATCTTGAGCATTATTGAAAATCTCCATGTATATTTTATACGCAGGTCTCCTCGGAGCAAACGCATGTCGTAGGAGGATTGTAGCTTCCTCCCAGGTGCCTACGCCGCTTTTAACACCGAGCCACCATGTAGCTGCATCTTTTCCTAATAGTATGGAGAGCCCCATGAGTGCATCTTCGTCAGAGATGTGTTCCGCACTTTTGAATGTAGAAGCTGCTGCGATGAAGCATTCTACCGTATTTCGGTCTCGCAAACCATCATACCTGGCTGTACAGGTGGTAAAACTTCCAGATCGGTGTGTGCCTATAGAAGCAAGCATCTTCTGGAACTGTTCCATAGTAAGGCGGATTTCACGATCAGATTCCATCATTGCTAGTCGCGGACTGCGGCGGGGTAGAATGTTGCACTGTTGCACTTAACACTTACTGAATCACTTTTTAAACACAGAAACACTTATTAGGTATGAAAAACAAAATACTTAGGTCTCTGGCCACTACGATGGGCGCCAATTTATAACAGGATTTATTTGTTATATTAAAGAGTGAGTGGAGTTCAGTACAGAGACGTAATTTAGTTTATTTTAATATACAAGAATAAATGAACACAAGACTTGGAAGGGTTTTCCCTTATAACTTTGAACTTTAAAACAATACTTAATGAACACGGTTATAAAACAAACTGAAAGGCCGATGGCGCACAATCCAATCGAACTCTTATACTTAGGACTCAAATACCACACTGAAGGGGAAAAACGCGCAATCAGTATTAGGTCTTGAGACTAGGTTCTGGCTATCTGCCGTTTCAAGGACGAGCAGCGCCTTTTATAGGCCGGCGGAAGCGGCCTTCAGCACAGAGTGGGAGTAATAGGTGAAATTCCTAGAATTGCGTCGGCGATTGCCCAATTGGAGTCCGGTCCTGGATTTACACAGCTGAGCATTGCTAGAAAGAGACAGTGCTTTAGACGTGAGCGAGAAAGTATTCGAGCCCGCGCGCCTTGTCGCGTTACAACTTTATTAATACGATTATTACTGAAGGAAGGTAATTTATTTGTAGAATGTGATTATTTTTGGTACATTATTTGCTTTGCACGAGTTTCAAAACTCTTATAACATTAGTTATTTTTTCTAACTTCCTGAGGCTGTCCAAAACGTTATAATTTTTTTTTTAATATTCTTTTACTTTTTTTACCAATCGCCTTGAGCCATTGGGACTGTGGTATCTCCAATTTGGGGTGTGTAATGAGCCTGACGAAAGTGAAGAGGGAGGAGGAGGGAGATACGAAGGAAAGAGAAAGGTTGGAATGTGCATGGCTAATTAAAACTTGGTGATTCAGAGAGTATCTATTGCGATTGCACGATATGCAAATTTACTAAATGTTAAATCATTTTAAATTCTAATTCTAAATGTTTAACTTTTTCTTGTGAAAGAATAAATGAAATCAAAAAAAAAACTTTTTATACGCCTACCCCGGGTACTAACCGTTTTCCACGGGTAATCAAATGTTCTCAATATTATACTGCGTTATTGTATAGTTGAGATTAATTGATTACTTTCACTTCACTCTCGCAGGGGAATGTGTGGGTTTTCTAATTACCTTGAGTATTTAAAATGTTCTAAAAGAATGTGTGGGTTTTCTAATTACCTTGAGTATTTAAAATGTTCTAAAAGAATGTGTGGGTTTTCTAATTACCTTGAGTATTTAAAATGTTCTAAAAAGAATGTGTGGGTTTTCTAATTACCTTGAGTATTTAAAATGTTCTAAAAGAATGTGTGGGTTTTCTAATTACCTTGAGTATTTAAAATGTTCTAAAAGAATGTGTGGGTTTTCTAATTACCTTGAGTATTTAAAATGTTCTAAAAGAATGTGTGGGTTTTCTAATTACTTTGAGTATTAAAAATGTTCTAAAATAATGTGTGGGTTTTCTAATTACCTTGAGTATTTAAAGTGTTATAAAATAATGTGTGGGTTTTCTAATTACCTTGAGTATTTAAAATGTTCTAAAAGAATGTGTGGGTTTTCTAATTACCTTGAGTATTTAAAATGTTCTAAAAGAATGGTTTCTTTGTTGTAGAAATCCCAATGAATATCATCGCCAAGAATCAGTTCTTCCCATATCCAGAGAAAGAAATCGCTACAAGAGCATCGTTTGGGATGAGTACGATACTTTACATCAGAAATATTTGGAGATAGGTAAGTTTAAATTCAGGTGCAATTGAAATTATTTATGATACAAAGTAATATAGTTCTAGAAAAACAGTTAAATGTATAAAATCAATTAGGAAATGCAATCTAAGCCATTATGAAATAAAACTGTTACTTCACAATCTTCACGTGTGACATTTTGGCTTTAGAACAAAGAAATGCAACAATGACACGCGGCGCTCCGTAGAAATAAAATCGATTATTGACATTTAAAATATGATTCGTATTAGGTACACACTCCAAATTTCAATAAATAAATTGAGCATTTAGCATACGATGTTATTAAATCGGATAAATGTATGCGCGTGGAACTAGTGGCCATTAAAATGAATGTTTGCACCTGCCGCCGTAAAAACATTCAATTCACTATTTTTTCGTAAAATATATTTAGACTAATCTCTTTGCTACATAAAAAGACGTAGTAGCTTTTTTATTTTTCGTAAACGACTACCTCATACTCAGTATATTACAAAGTAATTAAAGCAATATCATCATATAACAACAGATTGATCAAATAAACAAGAAAAACAAACACAAACAATTTCAGCAAAAAAACACAAAATGAAGGTAATTGTTCGATCCAGAAACCGCGAAACGGTTTTGGAAAGACCTGGTTGAATTAAAATGGACTGTAAAACGATTAACGATGAAATAGCTTGGTAAATTAATCTGATTGTATATTGTTAGGATAATAGGATAGAGTTTGCCAATTTGCTCACCTGTTTCCGTGTATGCGATTTGCGCCGACCAGTCTGCCGGACCGATGAAAGATGAAAGGGCGAGTCATCCTAGATGGATGCGAAACGAAGGCGCCATCCCTGGATGATCCCCGAGATGTGTGTGCGCGTGTTGAGTACGATAAAGTAACTGAGTAGCGGGATTCGAAATAATGCCGCTCTTGACGTCCTGGCTTGTGTTTCGGTGCCGAGGTGGGGGTCACCGGCTACAGGCTGTTCAATGCACTTTTATTCGGCCATACAAAGAGTGCATGACATTAGAACAAATTGACAGGGAATGGGGTAGGATTGGACAAAAGACGTCAGATTAAGAATAACTAACAAATTGTTGATTTTAGGATCCAACAGTAATAATGCGATATTTTCCACCTATCGATGATATGCTTGCCTTTTTCCTAAATGTTTTTTTTAGGTTGAAAACTGGTAAAAATTGTTTCTTCTCCCTATTCCTGTATTCCAACACTTTTTTTTGTTTTGTTCTTAAAAAACAGAACCTTAAGTGATTTTTACAGATATTGATTTTCTGTTCACCAGGCATGAAACCCCGCATGAAGAATCACTTCAGGGCTCACCAGCTTTCAGTCTGGCTCAGGCTCATTCCGGAACTTCACCGCTCTGGCATGAAGGACGTCATCGCCAAGCACAACCTCTTCCGTAACCATAATGATGGAGACATGTACGATGGGTCAGTCAGACCTGACCCCCTCACCAGAACCACATACTACGATCCTACACTGGAACTCTACAGAAGACCCCTCACCAACATAACTCTGGACCTCCCTCAAACTACGATGGACACTCTTGTCACAACTTGCGTCAGTGTAATCTCTGTGCGCTCAGGTTCCACGTTTATCGGAAACCATCCTACCCACAATGTCACCCAAGAAGCGACAACCAACAACCTTGAAGCCGCGGGATACACAGCGTATTCAACAGCATTGAGTGTTACTATTGCTATCGGTTGTTCTCTTTTGATTTTGAACGTCCTGATCTTTGCAGGAGTCTACTATCAAAGAGACAAAACGAGGCTTCAGGTCAAAACCCTTCAACAACAGCAAAAGAGAAACCACAACAACAGCTTTGATAACCTGAGCACAAAACATCCCCACTATTTCATCGGCCACTCGCAAAGCTCTAGTGCTATTGTCGACGTCGATCATCAAGATAAGAACGCCATCATGATGACCAATGTGCAAAGAAACCAAGGCAGCGAGTTTACAAATTTGAATCAAAACTGTCAAAACATCTGCCATGGTAACATTCAGATGACCAATTTGATGCAGAAATCAAGCCCGCAGATGCAAAAGATGGGCAATCAAGGTCACTGCATGACTCTGCCAAGAAAAATGAACTACAGCTACCAGCAACAAGGAAATCAAATGTACAACCAGAACTGTATGACTTTGCCAAAGAACACTACATTCATAAACAACCCCCAACAAAACTTGGCTGATATCCAGCAAACCGGGTTGAATCACCCCCCGAACGGTTCCCTCGCCATGCACATGAGTTTGCCGAGAACCCCGCCCCCTCCGAGGTCCAAGACTCCTCCAGGAATTCAAGTCCAGGCCCCGAGCCACAAGTTCCAGAACAAGAAGGCCTGCAACCAGAACTCGGCGAGAACTAATCAGACAATCCCTGAAATGAATGTCTGAGACAAATATGCGGTGGACTCCGCCGCAGATGTTCTAGTATAAAGCATCAAACTAGTTTAAACTAACTCAAAAACCAGACTTTTCACAACTTAATGATTTCATCTGGTGTTGGTTCTTTGGACTCTCTCAAAAACTCTTAAAATGTATATAATATCCCAGTGTTACGAATTTATGAATAACGATTTGTTCCGGTGAACAAATTTAACAAGTGATTAAGGTGTATTCGAAATTTGTAAATAGGTACATGTTATCAAGACTGATATAAAAAGAAATTTTTGTCTATTGACGTGAGCGGACGACAAACTCCGAAGTAATTTTAAGTTTGCATGATAGGTTTCGATATAAATTTTGAAAATAATAAATCACCCCCGTATTCACTCTAGCGGAATGAGACAATTTTACGCTGGAAATAATGTGACAAAATAATTTGTTTTTGAGTATAAAAAAGACTTTGAAACGCAAAATTTTAATGAAATGTTTTTCTACTGCTGTTTAAATTTGGTGCGATAAATAATAATAATGGTGAAAGGTTTTCGTGTGTAAATTAAAACGTTACGATTTAAAAGTTTTAACGTTAGTTTATTAAAAAAATATATTATTCTTGTTGTCATTGCGATATTACGCCATTGTTCAGTGATGCAAAACAAAATTGCTTCGTATGGAAATAAAACCACAAATATAATAATTATTTATGAGTGAACTTATGATTAAACTTGACGGAGGATTTTTATATCAAATACTACACAAAAATATGTTTATTTAAATACTTACCTAGACACGTGCAGCCTATTACTTTTGACGATTGTTCAAGTAAAACTTTTGAATCGATCATTGTTAAAAATAATATTCTGTAAAATTGGAATTAGCCGTAATACGACACTTGTTGATAAGTTTTCAAAAACAAATGAGTCGCTGTAATTCTGACTACATCACACGCTGAATGATATATGTTTTAAACTATGGACACATTGATAATTAAACTTTTTGGGGTTTCCCACACACGCAGCAACAGTTCATGATAATATTAGGAAAAATATCAATGTGTTTTTGATTAGAGTAATTCTAATTATGAATATATATGATTTTTCTTAATGTAGGTAGCATGATCCAAGCCGATTTTTACTTACTCTGGTTACACGTGTCAACCGTATTAGTTTGGGTGTGTAAAACAGCTGGAAGGAGAAGATTCGTCTTTTGGAACGTTTCCTATCTAAAAATATATTATTCCTTTCGTAAATAATCATCCCGTGAACTTCACGGTGTGAGTGTGAAAAGCGGCATAATCTAACAGAGACCATTTTTATTACATTTCTTATAAGCAAAAGCCTCATTTCATGTTTTCTGTTCTGTTGAAATAGTGAAATCGATATTTTTCCTAGCGCAGGGGTTAAAATAGGATTAGCTTTGTTCCTCCAGCCGATATCATGAAATCAGAGTTTAATTCCTATTCTACAGATTTCTAACCTTTCATGTTACCATAAAACTATTCCTAAACGAAATTTTTAATTCGAAATGAATATTTAAATTTAAAAAATATCTGTAAAAAAAATAGTTTTTTGTTTAATTAAATAAATTTATATCTGTAAATATTTATTGATTAAATATTGTCCAAAATTCATTCAACTGTAATTAAAATGTAAATATAAAACTATGTACCATTCATTGTAATAACTGAACAATCTATTTCTTGTTGATATCTATTGATAAGTTAAACTATTACCTATCTCTTTTGTGTTTTAATTTTGAGACCGTTAGGTAAAAATATCATTAAAATAAATTTTATTTAAAGAAATAAAGTGGTTTTATTTGACACTAAAGAAAAATCGTCACTTTCTACTGAAGCACTTGAGTTTATTGAATTTTAACGTGTTTTAGCAGTTTTTTGTTTGTTTAAATGCAATGAAAAAGCATGTCGCTCATTTATCTGGAGCCAAAAGAACTATGGCACACTATTTTCTATTCTGGAATGCAGCCAGCCGAAAAAATCGAAGAAGGATAACAAACATTTTTTAGAGTCTTCTCAGAATCACATCTCGTAGACTCTGCTTGGTCATCTTTCATGAGGGCGATAGTTTTTCTTATTTATATTTTTATTATTCTTTCCTTCGATATAATATAAGGGTGGTATGCCTGTCTCGCTCAAAAATCTTGTATGGAGAACAGGCGCACTTTATATAATAATTTTAAAATAAAAAAGATATTTTTTAAATATTTAAAATTATACAACATAAAATTGTACCATTAACATTGAGAGTAATTAAAGTGAAAAATTTACATAAAAATAATTACTTGAGTAACAAATTTTCAATGAAAAAAGTAACCGTTGTTTAAACTCTAACTAATTAAAGGTATTTTTTACTTAGTTTATCATTCGCTCAGTTTTGATTTATGAAAGTGGCTGTAAATCTCTCCTAGCGTTAAGAGAGAGGCTGATTGGCAATGAACATGTTTTTTTTAAGTATTCCAGCATCTCTCTCTCATAAACTCATTTGCATTTTTGAATATCTAAATATAGCGTTCAAATTTTGAAAAATATATATATATTGGTATTGCAAGTACTCACCAGCCTACTGCTTCAAATTAAATAATTACGACAGAAAAGGCCAGAAACTAAAAAGAATAACGGTCGTGACTGAGACTCGAACGCGGAAACTCTACTCTATCCGGGAGTAACGTCTCTGCCAATTGAGCTACCGAAACCTTATTAGAAATCTAGTAAAATAGAGGTTCCGAGTTCGAGTGTCACTCACGGCCGTTTTCTTTTTAGTTTCTGGCTTTTTCTATTTCATACTTACGTTGAAGAATATTGATATATTTTTAATAATTAATACTAAAATAAAAAGCACAAAGCTTCAAAGTTAATTTTTATCTGTAAATAAAAACAATTTTATATCCAACGTCATCTAAATATTATTTGCAATCAAATTCTGATTAAATGATGAAATTCACACATTTCATTTGAGTGATGTGACGATTCTATCTAGAAGACTAATCAATATCATGTCAATGCACCATTTTAGCTTGAAACTTATAATTATATTGAAACTGTTCCTAGAAAGTGAATGAACCAAAACATTTTCATAAAAGGAGAACCGTTGAGTTTTGTGATTAGATTTTTGTAAAATAATTTTAATTGGTTATGTTTTTTTAGTGCTTCAATATTTTTCTCGGATTCTTTTCCAGGCACCATATTTAATTTAACAAAATGAGTCTCAGATCTCTTTCCCAGGCAAAACCGGGCTTATAGCCAATCAAACGAATTATTTTCCAAGAAAAAAATGCTTCGTTTGCACTTATTTCTTTGTTGGAGGAAAGGAAAGAATATTGGTTATTAGTTATTACATTACATGAAAGAGGGAAAAATCCCTTTTTTAATATTTTCTTACAGAAAAAGGTTTCACAAAGAAGAGGTTAAGCTGAGTCTTGGAAAGACTCATGTTGAAGGCGAGAAAAAAGGTATGGCCATGAAAAGAACGGTCTCTGGCTGTCTCCCTCTACTTTAGTATTATCAAGGAAGCGGTGTTTGTATACATACGTCCATCCACCTAAACTCAATTCTCCCAGCCCTACAACGCCCTTATTATAGAGTACATGAAATTACTAACATTATCATAAAAATGTGTGACATTTAGAATTCGACAACAAAAATGATTGGCGTGTTACTGTCAGTTTCACATTTAAAATTAATGTAAGACCTCCAGCGGGTGTAACTAGCATTTTTTTTATTTTTTTTATCTGAATACCGCACAAGAGTCTCAACTTCTCCCAACCGTCTAGAGCCAGTGAGACTATGGCATCCCCAAATAGGGTATGTTGTGAGGCTGAAGGTAGTAGGGAGGGGAAGAAGATTGGGAAGAGGAAGGTTGGGATGTACCTGGCTATTCAGATCTGGTCACCAAACACGGCTAAAGCCATTTCAAGCAACGTTTCGATTCTGAATGGTGGTCTTTCACCAGGGCGATACTTAAAGTATCTACCACTCTGGAACGTGCCGCAAATATACTTGTTATTATTTTTATATGAATTAAATGTGCTATGACACATATTAATTAAATAAAAGTTATTGGCGCACGCCGGGTTTGAACCCGCGACATTTGGATTCGTAGTCGAGCGTCTTACCACTCGACCATGGAGGCTGTCAAAACAAAATAAGCTTGAAGTAATTACTCTAATAACACACGCACCCACATGTCAAAACTATTATAATTCTAAAAATAATTAAACACCGTGATATAAAAACAACTCATTTCACAATTTGGAAAAAACAAAGGAACTGAATTTCGTCGTTCTATTGACGTTTTCATAAAAATATAATTAAATTAAGGGATCGTGAAAATTGGTTATGTGCTTTGTAAAAGAATAATTAATTGTTAGTTACACACGTAAGTATATAATTATTATGATCACTTATCGTGACATTTGTTGTTTCCACAAAATTATGGATTTTAAAATATTTACAGAAATGAAAAAATTACTTTGTATGAAACCACGGATATTATAAATTATTTTAGTGATCGTTTTCCTTAGCCTAAGCATCAGCAGAGTACAAAATTAAATAATAAAAAAAAAAGCAAAGTGTGCGATTATATAAACATACAGAGGGAGAACAAAATATAAAATTAAATAACAGCCAGTTAACAACCATGAGAAAACAATGGAATAATATTGAAATTATTGTCATTTTTATTTAATATTTTTTTCGTTCTGTATGTATCAATACTCGTATGATCGCATGCTTTGTATTTTGTTTAGTTTAAATTTCGTACTCTGATGATGCTTAGGCTAACCGAAACCGGCCGGTCGTAAAAATTAAAATTATATCCGAGGTTTCATACAAAGCTATTTTTTCATTTCTTTAAATATGTCAAACCACAAAGTGATTGCTTTTTACGAAAAAAATTTAAAATTTTTGTTTATTGTTAGAACAAAATCGTTGAAATTGTCGATTAAAAGTCACATCGACCCCTTGAAATAACAAGATTCCATCTGATAGAGCAATATCATGCGATAATGAGCTCTATGAAAAGCTATTTTAGAGTTTATTATCGCATAGCAGTGCGGTGTCAGATGGAACCTTGTTATTCCAAGGGGTCGACATTTTTATGAAACAAAACGCAACATGCTTTTTTTTATTTGACTTAACAAAACAAAACATTCAAGGGGACAAGCCGTTTTTTTTTTAAAACACAAGCTTAAAAGGGTATTTGATATTTTCAAAGATCTACATTTGGAGTAAGAATATATATGGAGAGAGAGCTAAATATTTTTACCCAGCCTATACAAATTTACGATAAATTACTTTCCTCCTGGTTTCTACGTCGTGAACCGTGAGAGGGAAAGAGACAAGACAAGTTACATATAATATCGCACCACTTTTAGGTATGTTAGCATGTTTTCCATTTACCGCGTCTCCGGCGACTCCACCCACTGCGTTTTATTATGCGACGTAACTCAACTGTTTTTGAGGTTATATCCCATATTTTTGTTTATAACAATACTGTGAAAAGGTCGTTATACAAATAATCAAAACATTGTATCGACATGCGCTATGAATGGATGTAAAAAAGTGTGTCTCTAGCCATGCCCGAGTCAGGAAAAAAACAACAATCCTGACTAGACTGTTTCGCAAAGCTATCCCATATGTATATTATCGCTCTGAGAGCTATATGATACTGACTAAAATAGTTGCTGTTACACCCGAAACAAATTGTAAGAAGTTTATTTGAGGGACGTAATGGGAAATGTTACCATAAGCAATGAAAACATTCAAAAATCTTTTTGTTCTTAGATTTATTTAAATATCAGTGTTTTAAATGCAGTGCCACAGCCTGAGAATGGTCACATGCTTTGATGACCATTGGCCACATGTTTCGTCCCTTCAACCGCCGGCCCGGTAACCGGCAGGGGGGCCGGGGAGTGCCGATCTTGACCGACTGTTCCCAAACCCGAGCGATGTTTTCAACAAATGTTTTTTTTTTTAAATAAAAAATAATTTTGTTTTAAGCCACTTTATTTATACACATATAACAATTCGACCGGTTTCGGTTAATCTTAACCTTCATCAGGAACGTATAAGTATAAAACTCTCTCAGTAAAAATGTTTTTTTACTGAGAGAGGCGGCCTTTTTTGTCAATTCAATACAATCATCATTACAATATTTTTTATTTGTCCGTTAGTTCTTCTTTTTGCCTGCGCATATAACCTGTTATATATGTCGTGGCGCTTTCGCAGCTGCCTGACGTGTTTTAGTCTTTCTTGTTATTTTTCGCCAAATAATTAGGATATTTCACAAATTACTTCTTTAAAATTCCTGTACTGTATGACAAATTCAGAAAGTCCATTCTTTTAATTTCGCTCCCATACCCTAAATCAAAAAATAAAAATAAAAATCATAATTTTAAGTTAATAATTGTGTCTATCTGATGGGACCTGCCAGGTAAGTATGTTCCTGTATATTTTCTTATTTAAACTAGGAATTAATATGTAATGATAGAAAGTAAGATCTGTACAGCGCCCTTGAGGTGATTTTTCACGGCGCTATGCAAATCGTCCAAATATTATTATTATTATTATTATCAGTAATTACATAAAATTTGTCACTTATTAATTATATCGGACGTATTGGACGAGTCCCGTTGGAATAAAATTATGCCTGACAAGTCTAAGCTGTGAACTCTAATATCGACTTCACTCATCAATAGTATGGCCAGTTCTGAGTCGTTAATCACCAGCTTGGACAGAAAGGTATTCAGCCCGGAGACCGAATTCTTGTAGCGACTTCGGCTGTCAGTTATTGCCCGTGGAGATCAGTGGCCGAGAGGGAAGCTTTGAATGGTGCGGGGTGTCGAAATACCACGCCCTCATTTCAATGTTGACTGTCAATAAGAATTGAATCAAATAAATGTTGTTTTTATACCCAGTTAAAAAACAAAGTAATTTTTAAATATTTGTAATTTTCACGCCCAGTCACCTTATTTGGGATTAAAATAAATAATCATTTTTTTTATAATTCTGCACAATAGTCCCAACTTTACGGAGCCAGTGGGACTATGATATACTTAATCGGGCACATTTTTAAGGGAGTGGAATAGGAAAGGAGATGATAAAGAGGATGGTTGAGAAGTGCTTGGCTAATAAGAGCTGGTCTCTTAACGTGGTTATTGTAATTTCAAGCAACGTTTCGATTCAGAATGTTAGTTTTTCACGAAAGCGATATTTAGCAAATTTACTATACATTATTTTATTTAAGAAACTCGTGAAGTAACACACTTAAATATAATTTCATTTATTAAAATTAACTTTAATAAACTTCAACCAAAATATGACAGCCTAAAGTCGGAAGAAAATTTAATTGTTAATAATTTTCAATATAAGTATAAGATCGTTAAAAATGCCGCATTCTTATAAGGTCTTGATGGCTTAATTGGCAAAGTTACTCCCAAATAGTTTGTCTGTTTCATATTTGTGTTTTATATTATTATGATTTAAATATTTAACTTTATTTATTTGAACGCGCCTGATTCTCGAACCCGTGATCTCCAGATTTGTAGCCCTGACATAATTGGACCTAACCGAGTAAATTGAACAACTTTAACTCTTCTTATCAGCCTGGTACTCTAGCTATATTAAATAACTTAACTATTTTTGACATCAACCGCTAATTATTATAAGAATAATTATCTCAGCTCTTTATGAAACTAAAAAATCAGCATTTATATTAAATCGAAGCCTTTCTACTAAGATTCAACAAGACTGTACGAAATAAACGGTGAAAATTTTCAGAATCGTAAGATTAATTATCAAAAATTTAAAATATATTTAACCATGAAATAACTTATTTGCGTTATATTGCTAAAATGATATAACACATTTCTTTGTAGAATTTTGGTTTTCCGGTAAAGCTAAAAATCATTTCAACAGTTAATATCACAAGACGCCCACTTTTATTATTCGTCATACTTTTGTTAGTGTCTAAAATCAGGCGAAGCAGATTTCACACTAACTGCTATTATACTATAAAGTAACGCGTTTCATAGAACATCTCCCAAGCAATTGCCAAAAGCATTGCCAAAGGCAATGCTCCCATCGACTAACTTAATTCTAAGTTTTATTTAACGACAATTTCCTAAAATGGCAAATCTCACAAAGACAACACCCACGCAAGGTGACTTTTGACTGAGAACATTAAACGCGATGAAACTCTTTCTGAATTCACTCTCGCAAATAAGAGCAAAAGGCTTTGCCAAGATAAATTAATATTTACAACGACATCAAAAGCAGGCAAGAAGATTATATTATTTTCGCTGTAACAAAATAATTTTGTTAGCTTCAAAGGATCTTTTTTAAAAAGGACAACTTGCTGCTGCGAACCTCTTTATCGCTGAGTTTTCATTGAATTAATTAGAATAATGGAACAATTAGGCATTTCGAGGCGATTCAACAAACATTATACTCATTTCAGAATAGAAAATCTAGTAGGAAACAACCTTTCAGAAAATTAGAAAAATTGCTTGAAATGGCAAATTACGCTTTTTGGTTAATCATTTACTCAGGAAAACTAGTTAATCATTTGAGCCAAGTCAAGAAAGTTATTACGTAAGATAAAAAATAATAATTCCTGTATTTTTTAAACTAGGTATTAAAAAATAATTGGTTTTCTTTGACATCAAATCAAATATTAAAATATTTTCAGGGGTATTTCTGCATCAGTACTTATAATCATTTGATCAGAGCGGTATATACTTTAAGTATCACACTGGTGAAAGACCACCATTCAGAATCGAAACGTTGTACTTACCTGGTATGTAGATATCTCATACGTCTCGATTCTCCCTCCATTCGCTTTTGCGTCTAACATTCCCTTGACACGTCTTTTTGATATCAGATATAGATTTGTGTGGATAGCGAATGTGGAAATAATGTACGGTCGTCGATATCACGGATAGGTGGAAATATGAAATTCTCACCTACGGATTCTCAAAAATGTAAATTTCTAAACTGTCAAAAATGTTATTCGTCGATGTGGAAACGAGAGTCACCAGACACTATTCTAAGGGGCAAAAGAGAAAAGTACGAAAGGTATGCGTCTGATGTTTGCGCAAAATATCCACAGATTCAAATGTGATTATAGGAAGAAAATAATATGTGTTTCTCCTTTGTGGTGATAGAAGTAATTAAAAGATTAATTTTGAAATAACCAATCATTAAAAGACTCGAAGCAATTTTAATGGTTACATTTTTTTCTTATGTTGAATTTGTAGAACTCCATTCATTTTTTGTATAATTTAATTTAATCAAATTAAATATTATTATGTTTAGGTTTTGCTAGTTTAAGTATTTATAAGACAGCTGTTTTAGCTTTACACAATTAAGAAAAACATGCCTTTAGTATGCAATAGTTTTTAGTCATTAAATGGTGGAAAACTGATTTTAAAGTACCTTACAAATAAGAATTTAAAGATAATTCGGTTTTTACCAAAAATAGTGACTAAACAGTAAAAGAAAATCGTACTAATATGTATTTCCATGTAATTTTACTACGGTGTAATATCGCCGTTTTACGCCAAAAAACTGTTGCTAAAACAAAAACTAAAACTAGCTGAACACAATAATATGAATATGAATTAATTAATGACTAAAAATTTATTTAAAAAAAATATCGAAATTAGCATTGTGTAACAAATATCGACATATTTTATATTATTTTACTTGTACTCACTGTCACCTACCTCAGAACAGATTCTTCATGATATTGTGAGGTAGGTAATGTAAAAGTTAATAAATAAAAGATAAAAATTATTTATTGCATTGAATTAGTGATGTTTTTTCTTCGCGTGGTAAAGTAGAATTGATGAAGATCAACGTGGGATGCTGTGGTTATAGCACTAGTTGATGGCATCAGAAGTCACTTGATTCAGCTCAGGTGTGCCTCCGGGGAATAGGCGAAAGGGACATTTTTCTTCCATGCGCCCTGTTGATTGAACAAGGGATAAAAAAAAATTTCCAGTGATTAAGTTGCTAGCAATTAAAATTAATGGATTTTGTAGATCTTTTGAACATTGTTTGTGAACGTGAAAAAATCGTATTCGCAAAAAAGTCAGAGAAATTCAGCTATTCAATCATTAGTTTTACGAGTACAGTGAAATATAATTTTTAGTGTCACCCTAGCGAGAACCTAATGGCGGAGAATGCAAACGTTAATTGAAAGGGTTGATGATAAAGTTGTGGTAGCGACTATTTATTATGTTTATGTGATAGCTAGAGTCCCGACGCCGGAGCTAGTGAGATTACGTCCTCAAAACATTTTTGAGATTTTTAAGAGAGCACGACGTTGGAAAATAGAAGGAAAAAAGGTCAATAAAAAACCTGGTTATTCAGAAATGAATACAAATCATTGCGGTGTTATCAAAAACATTCGACAACTCAAAAATAATAAATCATATCGCATGTACATGTATATATATGATCAACTAGCAGACGTAATAATAATTCTAGATAGAAGAGTTTTTGAAAATGGTATTGTGAACATTATATTTTAACTAACTAACTAACGCAGGGCTAGGCAGAGAGGACGGACCACCATACAACTCTGTCTTGGCACAAACTCCTTGCTTCATTCACATTCATACACCGTCTCATACATACTCTTCTGCTATTCTGACTCTTTACATGGCCCGATTCAAGTATTTGATTCACTTAATCGTGTCACTTTGGGCGTCCCCGACTTTTTCTTACATACACTTTCACATCATATATTATTTTTACACTCCGTTCTTCGTTCTTTCGCTGTACATGTCCAAACCATTTAGGCGTTCTTTTCTTGGTCCTATTCTTTACGCTTACATCAGCTTTGCACTCTTTCCGGATATCCACATTTTTAACACGGTCATACATGGTTTTACCGCGCATACGCCTCAGGGATTCCATTTCCACAACATTCAGTCTACTCTCATCCTTCTTCTGCCAGTTCCATGCCTCACTGCCATATATCAGGGTTGGTATAAGCACTTCACTTAGGACTCCTAGCTTCGCTTTTTTGGACATTTTTTAACAGCGTTCAGTTCTCCATTAATGGAGTTTCCTGCATTCACCCTTCTTTCAATATATTTTATATATATCCTATATTTTATATATATCCTATATTTTATAATGGCAATTATATAAGAAACACAAAGAAAAACAAAATGCTTTCTGTAAACTTATGGAAATACTCACAAAGTATCGTTTTGTGTGTGACAATACATTTTTTAAGACGCACTAAAAATACGCCAACCCATCTTAAAATTAGATAGGTAATCATGTATGAAGAATAATTAAAAATAAATATTTTGACAAAAGGAAGTAAGGTCAATAAACTCTGATTAAAAGCATAGCGCACATCGCTAACTGAGAATTAATGTTAACAAATTATAATTAATTCCTAACTTTTAATGACTAAAAGTTTTCTCAGGTAGCAGGCATTGTTTTATAACCTAGAACTGGCAGCGTTCATTATTATAAGTGAGATAAATGAACTATTATCTATCTACCTTTAAAAATAGCGCGTTCCACCTGATGACCGCAATGTTTTACCAGGATAGCATGATGATGAGAATTAATCCGCCCGAGCAATAATAGTTATAAATTCCTTTGTGAGTCTCGCTTTCCGAGGATTCCTGCCCGTTCCACTTATCCGGAAACATTATCCCAGACAAATTATCCCCTGCCCTTAAATCCAGCCCGCCACTCGAAGGGTCCATCGTTTCAGTTTCGGAAACATGGACTGCTTAAACATTGGAGTAGACTGAGCCATGTGTGTTTTGGTCAAAGGCAGTCAGCCAAAATAAATCCATAATAATTGGTAAGCTTAATATAATGTTGTAGAGTTATAATCGTCTAAAGGGCGCTTTATATTGGTTATTGCATGAGGTAGCCTTTTTTAAAAGTGATTTTTTAGTTAACCACGATCCTTACGTAAAAAAAATTACATCCATACACCACACTCTTTTTGACATTCCTAACTAATCACTTTAAACTGCTATAATTCTCTTATTTCGTGACAGATTTAGCTTATCTTAATGTGTGATCTGTTATATCTTATTTACGATTTGATATACAATAGACCTCAGGATGTGCCTTTTATCGTCAACAGTGAGACATAACAAAAAGCGGCGTCGCAGTACTGATTACACACACTAACACAGTGTTTATATGATGACGAGTGTACTCATCGACGCATAAACTGAAATCATATGGGATGACTTCACGCACACGATGCTAAGGACAACAGTACTGCAGCGCGAAATTTCAATTTTTTTTCATTTTGAATCAACTTTGGTTTCAATCCGTTTTATATAAACAAATCTAAAGTTTTCACTAGTCACCAGAAGATGACAGTAAGAGGAAGGATTGAACTATTTTTTGGATCACCTATCGGCTAAATTCATGACGTTTTTACGGTGTACACAACGGATTTATCGGAACGCATAAATGAATGCGCGTAGCGCTGAGGGCATGGTTTGTTTTCGCATACATGAATGCGCATAGCGGCGTAAGAGCTAAAGTTATTATGAACCCTCCACGTTTAAGTGCTCCGGCCCCAAATAAATGACAAGATTTATACCGGAAGGTTCAGCAAGTCTTTTTTACACATCAGACTTGGCCGATCTGAGTTTGATTTGCTTCTGAGCAAAATTGTTCTTCACGCAGAGATCAGTCAAGATGATGTCAATTCGTTTAGTCCCTTAAACATCATAAGAGTTGTTATAGCTTGAATATTTCTGTGACTCAGATATAAATAGTTAAAAACCTGTTACTTTTTAACTCTTCTTACTACACGATGCATGTAATACGTTTTCTGGGAAGAAAACATTCACAGTCAATGTACTCGTATAGTATATCTCGTATTGTGGAAATTTTGAAACAGTGCCAGGGAATATTTTTGTCCCTCTTCCTGTGTCAACTGTAGTTAGAGATGCATTTGTGAGGAAATAATATTTTCTTGCCGGTGAGTGGTGAGCGGGCTGCCTTTTGCTACTGTAGGGCTTTTTATGAATATGTTTATATTCAAGTATTTAAAGTGAAAATTTTGTGGACTGTGTTTTTGTGTGCTTATAGCAATATTTTATTTAAGCCCACTCACCAAGGTTAGGGAGGGTATAAGATGGAACGCATTAAAGACAATTATTTAATTAACAAGTCACCTATCATAGGGATATGGAGAGATAATAATAATACACTATTTTTGCTATATTCAGATTCAAACACCGTCCCATATGTTCTCCTGCTATTCATACCCCAAGGGCGTTTCCAAATTCTTTCGACATCCAAATGCTTCACACGTTTTTTAGTAAGATTCTTATCTCTACACTATTATCAAATTAAGATTTTATCGCAACGTATTGAACAATTATATTGAAAGAAATGAACAAAACTGTGTTTAAGACCAAGGATATTATTTTAATTTTAACGGTTTCGTTTAGCCTAAACATCATCAGGATAAAAAATAAACTAAACAAAAAATACAAAGTGTGTAGTTATATTTATATGTACAGAGGGAGAAAAAAATATAAAATAAAATAACAGAACAATGAGAAAACATTTTTGTTGGAAAAATTATATTCAATGTCACATAAAATTGTAAGCTGTGCGTTATCTGAAAATCATTCCTAGATCTCGGTTTCAGTTAATTTTCTCTACTGTACAATGCTTTATGAAATTCATAATCAAAAAAATCCTAAATTGATATAATTGTACTGTGAAGTGTGTCGCTTTTTTTCCATCTGCCTTTAATTATTATAAAATGTCGCACCGACTCAACTTCCTCAAGAGAAAGCTTATGTTGATGCTGTGAAGATAGTGTCAAGATGCCGAGTCTACTTTACCCCAGCTTCACAAGTAAACCACCGATATCTCACACGGTGGAACTGAAATAAATCCCCGGGCGAAGAGATTAATGGGCACTCACCAGAGGAGCCACGGCTGCGGACGGAGCTAAATTAACAAAGATACCGTTTGCTTAACACCCCTTATAGCGCGTTAGGAACCGTGGGGAGAGCGTACAGCCAATCGTGTTACACACATACGCGAAACACTTCAATGCTCATTATTATTACATTCGTTGGAAGTTCCGCGACGAGTGACTGTAATGGAACTTTGATATATCCGCGGAAATACGACAGAATCCTGCATCTGGACCTACCCCGAGCCCTGAGTCTGGATGCCATTGTGCCTGGATTAGTGAGGAGGCGCATTTTGAAATTGCATTTGTAACAATGGCACTCCTTTTGATAGCCTCCATGTTGAAGGGGTAAAACGCTCGACTGCGAATCCAAAGGTCGTGGGTTCAGTCCTTTTTTATTTTAAATAATATCTGTCATAACACATTTTTAATTGATATAAAGTATATTTCCGGCGCGTTCCAGAGTGGTAGATACTCTTAGTATCGCCCTGGAGAAAGACCACCATTCAGAATCGAAACGTTGCTTGAAATGACTTTAGCCGTGTTTGGTGACCAGATCGGAATAGCCAGATACTTCAAACCTTTCTCTTCCCCATCTCCTTCTCCTCCCTACTACCTTGAGCCTCACAACATACCCCAACTGGAGATGCCATAGTTTCACTGGTCCTAGACGGTTGGGAGCAGTTGGGACTCTTGTGCAGTATTCACTATAAAAAAAAGATAACCCACGAGGACCCTTTTTATTCTGCAGCATGTTGCAATCTGTGAGAGTGTAAATAGATCCAAACTTAAATTGAAGAAATCAGGCACGCGTGTGAATAAAGCATTGTCAAGTAAAACAAATACTAGACTGGAGAGTTGGTACAAGCGAACAGTATGCATACGACGAGTGTAATGCTAATACAGAGTCGTTTGACGGTTCATCTTCTCTGCCCACACCTCCGTAGAAATGAGCTGCGTAAGGTTTTTTTTTTCAATTTTTGTATTGTTTGTTAATTTGTTTATTTGTTTTTAAAATGTATAACACGAAATGTAAAAAAAGAGCAACAGAGAAAGAACAGCACATTCATAATTTAATAAAGAACAAAAATAGGATAAAAAATACATAAGAAAGAACATTCAAGTCAAATCCAAGATCGTGTCAAAGTTTATGTAGCGTCGCAAAGAATGACAAAAATCATTTAGACTGGTACCAAAAATTTCAAGACCACAGCCCGAGTTAACAAGTCACGACATTCTGGACACTGGAGAATAATACAAACATCATATTTTTTTTTTACCTGAACGCATTGTTGCAGATTTTTCAAATGTTTTTACGGAAACAACTTTAAAACATTGAAATGGAGGATTTAAAAAAAATCAATAATGGGTGTTCACCTAGCGTCAATCTAAAAAATTCAATTCGTAATTCCTAAAAATGCTTTCCACCAAAGAAAATTACTTCAAATAATGATAATTGGACGCTCCAATCTGTTGATTTTTGGATACAGAAAATTTCAGATATTGTCTTAAAACTAAAATATAATAAAAAATAAACTTACCTCTACAAATGTGTGTATCACGTACTCTTTGCCACGCCCTGTAACAATATGAACAAATTTAAAGTAAAATTCATACAATGTAACCAAACAAAAAGATTCCTAGAGAAAACAAATACATTTTTAGGATGGTCGTGTTTAAGAGAGCGTGAATATAAAAGTCAGTTTATTTAACGGCAGGAAATCGATACCACGAGACACAAAAATACTAGGAGCAGATTTTATATCAAAATGCAGTTTTAAAACAAACTGATCGTGTGCATGCAGAGTGCATCGGATGACACTGTAAGACATTGTTGGATACTACATACACTCTTGATGATCTGCTCCGCAGAAGTCAATTGATTTTAGAAGGTATGTGCTATGTTAAATGATAAAGCAAATGGATTCATGCGTTATGGGCAGAATCAGGTAACACAGATTTGTCACTTTGTGCCAAAAGGCATAAACAAATCAATTGTGATAAAGGAATAACTTTGTGAAATCAAAGATTTTTTTTTTAATTTGGAATAATTATCATTATGAAATGTTTTTGTTTAATTTCTTTACCTTTACATATTTATTTATATGTGTAAGCTGTAATGTCCCAACCATTTGCGCCCATGTGCAACTTACCCATGTCATTCATACCAATGTCCTATTATATTTCTCAATTGCATCGTAACATCGCTTTTTGAAATTATTTTTAACATGTTTTATTCCATAGACCACATGTTTGAACTCTGATACTAAAAGTTTGACTATTAAGGTTTAAAAGCAGAGCATTTATGTAAAAACACTCTATACTACTATATTACCATTCCTATTCACATCGTACTCCCGTACGGTGGTAAAGCATGTTCAGTTAATGGTTTAATTACAAATATTATATAAATTCTTCCAATTAAAAGTTTTTAAGAGAAAGTGATTATATTTTATTCTAAATCCTCGAACAAAAGCGTGCTTTATTCAAGGAGCATTCTGTCAGTCGCACAGCGATCATTACAAAGCATTGAATAAACATTTATTGAAATTAAAATATTATCCGTAGTCTTTTACAAATTTATTTTTCATTTCTTTAAATATGTCAAACCACAAACCACTAAGTAATTGTTTTCTACGGAAATGTGTTTAGTAAAAAAATATAATTAAAAATATTTATAATTATTTAAACGTGTTTATGTTTTCTTGGATCTTCATATTTACTATATATAATTGTAAGATTGTGCATTGAAGCAAAAAAAACTCTCAAACGGTGAGTTTTTACGTTTTTTTATATCTGGGATTGATGATTCACTGCGATGATTTTTTAATACACAATTTTAAGAAAATTTTAATTATTTGAGCCAATAAATAAATCTCTCTGGTACATAATAGACAAAAATATCAAACATTCCCTTGATATATCTTACTCTCTCAGTTCCCTTCAAAAACTTTAACCCTACTCTCCTATTTATCCTAATAATAATTGTATTTGTTTTATTCGAGTCCCGAAAGCTTCCATTCAAATTTTTGGAAAAACATTAACATTTATTTGGATTCCTGGACATGTTGGCACCATAAGAAACGATATTTGGATTCCTTGATAAAACAGGAAGCGTCTAATTCTATCATTTCTCCGGTAAATCGACACCCCTAACTGAATTTTAGAGTATTGTCACGATACAAAGGGCTATTCCATCAAAACCGTGATTCCATCAACTCCCAATTTTTTCCAAAAAAATATTTCCTTATGTATTCGATTGAGAATTGTACATTGAACATTGCTCTCTTTCTCTCACCGTCTTTAAATGTCCGTGCTTCACTCCCGGATTGTACTTCCTACAGCTTAGAAGGGGGAGCTTTAGATCACATTTTTTTTGTTTGTACCACCCTAAGCAAATATTCTCACTTATCTAGAGCCCTATCTAGAATTGCCTTACACCATTCAACATTCGATCTCTTTTAAGTTTGAACTAGACTCCGCGTTTTTAAATTGTTTTGAAATTTGCCCATTTAAATGATAATCGTGCTTTTCCTTTCTCCGTCATTTGAAATAATGCCCAAAACACCCTTGAAAAGTGAAAGTCATAAATATTGAAACTAGAAAACTTTTTTCTCATTATGAGTTGTTAAGAATTGCAAATAAAAGAAGACAGCATGTTTTACGGTCATTTTTTCTCATATTTGCAAAGTGAAGATAATTAGTTTTTGTATTAAATTCAAATCTCTGGTGAAGTTTGTTAATAACTACAAGTTAAGTATTGTTAATTTTCATATTCAAACAGGGTTGAACATAATAATTATGTTTTCAATGAAATGAAAAACTAATAACACTGTATAAGACCACAGATTATTACTCTGGTACCGAAATAACAATAATACAATAATATTATGTATTATCAAGAATTCCGCTCTCATATTGAAGATGGCGGGGATGAAAGCAAGCACCCCTCAAGGAACGACTATATCCGCCTCGTAAAAATACCCTTCAGGGTGTTATCAACCCTTGTTATTTGTTTTTACAGCAATAGCGCAGGCAGTTAGTCCGGCGAGGAAAAACACTCTTATTTTATAAATAAAACGTATCGCTAACTTCCTTCAATCCAGGTCAGTGGTTGAACCGGGTAAGTTTATATTTTTTTTTTTTTTTTTTTTAAAGTAAGACAAACATTTCCGGGTAACGAATAACCTGACAATATTTGAAAAACTCCTACTGCAGTTATAAAAAGCGGAAGATGTTGCTTGTGCAATGATGGAGGACTTAGCCAGCAGAGGAATCGAACGCACGACGCCCGGGCGGGAATCCGACGCGTTCTTCACTCAGCTACCGACCGGTCAAATTTACATTGAACAATCGTACAAATAAGATAATTAAGGGTCAGAACTGAAGAATTTCGCTAAACGATACTTTGCAGCGTTCTAATACAAGCAATACTACAAATGATTTTTGTATGCAAATTTTCTAAGAGTAGTTAGAAAAATGAGTGAAGTTTCCGGTGAATACAACTTTGTAACTGTAATTCATTATTTATTTTTTTAAACCTACTAAAATTTCGTAAAAGGCGCAGTTTGATAACCAGAAAAGGAATTTTCTGAAAGTTTCACCTAAAATTCCAGTATCCATTTCAGAAAAGAATTTAAAAAAATTACTGTTTATTTTCGTAAGGAAGTTGAGTCCATTTTTTTTATATTTTTTTTATCAATATCCACCTTCAAACTTAAATATAGATATTTTTTTTTTAGAACATAGTTAAATTAATTCTCAAAGTTTGAATTTTTTTAACGCCACTTTTTATTTAATATTGGGTGCGTGACGCGTTTTGTCTTCAGAAGGCACCCTTCCATGACATCGCATTGTCGTTATCCAGCTGTCAGTTATATTTGTTATTTTGTGTTTTTCTTCAATTTTACCGCTTTTAATTTAACAAAACCTTATAAAATGTGGAGATAAACGTCTTGCTACACGATCAAAAAATACATGTTTTGACAATCATGGATTATGAAATTTTATTAAAATTATTACCGCCATATACATTCTCCGCATCGTACAAAACATACATTTTTGACGTTCGACTAATATGAAGCGTTTCTATTTTATGGCGTTTTAACTAATTTTCAAGAAGGGTTTATTAATTCTGGGAATAATAATATGGAAATATACATATATATTCAGAATCTGTGTTTTCAAGACATGCACATATTTTTTAAATTTATAAAAATTAACTGTTTAAGAATTGTATTCACTGGAAACTTGAGACATTTTTCTAAAAACCCGCAAAGAATTAACAAATAAATAATTTTAAGTTTTGCTTTGTACTAGAAAGCCAAAAAGTGTGTATTTTTGGGTGGTGACCCTGAAGTAAAATCACGCTAAATAGAAATATAAAATATAGAAACACACAAAGCATATCGTTGCTGGAAAGGCAAAAGAGCTTAAGTGACGCTTTGGTCAAAAATGACTTAAATATGCACTTTTGATCAGTTTTTATTTCTGAATTGAAAGCTCTAACTCTTGTTTGATTCTGAAGACTTTTGAGGCGCTTCATCCATTTAAAATATATTTTACATTTGAGATAAGGCTTGACTCAAGAAACACAAGTTGGGACATTTTTTAGCTTTTTGTCGCTTCAGGTAACTCAGTGAGAGCGAGATAACTTTATTTTTTTTAAATTACAACTAGGTACAGCCTTAAATTTTATTTAAAAAAAAGTGATCTGGTGTAAATTTCCCGAAATGGCGTTTCAGCATATCCGGCGACGATATCTCTTTTAATAAAGATACACATATATATCTATTTTATATTTATACGATTAATAATTACAAAAAACTTTTTAATGAGATTCCAAGCAAAGAGGACTTGTGAATTTTACATTAGTACATAACGCATATTTAGAAAATCTTCTTAAAAATATGGTTTACAAAATAGACAAGAAAAATGTCTTCAATTTTTTTCTCTTCTGCGATATGTCCCCATCCCCAAGTCAGCCCGTTCTAAGCGTTTTCGTCCCCAATCTAAGCGCCTTTCCGTTCATCCCCTATTTTCATCTTTTCTTATTCAGCTATTCCATCCAGTGCTTATATTTTTATTGTTTTGTGGTTTATGTTTTTCCTTCTAAATCTCTTTTATAACGACTTTAGTGGATTTGGGAAATGGATTTTTAAGATTTTAAGTGCCTACGTACGATTGATTTATACGTCGGTGTTATTATTTTTTTTTTAAAGAAAGAAGCGAAACATATAAATCATGGCCTTATTAATAAGTAGCTACTTAAATGTTTTAATTATTCCCAGGGTTAGTTTAATCGGGCTTGTTTATATTCGGTTCGGTGAAGCCTAACCGCTTTCCATCTCTGAGCTGAGACCAAGAGAAATCCCGCCTTTGTTCATTTATGATAATGCTTACATCTGCTTCTGTCTACTTCGTCTCAATCTGTTCAAACGTAACATGAGAGGATAGGACTGCTAAGGCAATTTGTGTCTATATGTTCAAGTATGTATGTATGTACGTACGAGTATATTAAAATAAATAAATGAAAAAATAACTTTGTGTAAGACCACGAATATTATTTTAATTTTTATTACCGACCGGTTTTATAAAATTTCATGTAAATTTGTCCAGAAGTCCAATACTAGGTATATTTTCCGTGAACTAATAAAATTTATCATTATTTTTGATCGCCTTCTCAGTTGACGTTCTGTCTTTTTCAATTTGTATTATCTGTCTTTTCTCTGTTCCTTTGTTATAATTTAAATGTTATTCTCTTGTTTTCTCATTGTTCTGTTATTTTATTTTATATTTTGTTCTCCTTCTGTATGTATATATATAACCGCACACTTTGTATTTTTTGTTTAATTTAATTTTGAACCCTGATGATGCTTATGCTCGGAAGCGAACCCGGTCGGTCATAAAACATAAATTGATGTATCCGTTGTCTTATACAAAGTTTTTTATTCATAACTTTAAAATATGTCAAACCACAAAGTGATTGCTTTCTACGAAAGTATGTATATTAATTTGTTTAGGTAAAATTGGATAAAGGAAAATCAGCACATGTGACCATGCTGAGACGGCACCATTTCTTTTCTTTGATAGACCGAAATTGAACAGCAAAAAATGCAAAAAAATTCCAACCACTCTCAACCCATTGAGTCAGTAGGACTATGACATGTCATCTTGCCACTTATAGTATGCTGTAAGGCTTTTTAGGAGTAGGGAAGGAAAGGTGATAGGAAAGGAAAGGTTGGGAAGTACCTGGATATTCAGATCTAGCCACCAAACATGGGTAAAGCCATTTCTTACAACATTTTGATTCTGAATAGATTCTTTCACCAGGACGATACTCATATTGGCCATTCACTAACATTTCAGAAACTCGAATGTCGAAGCATTATCTCGAAGCGAGCTATTTTATTTTCTTCGTGAAAGCCATTATTTTAATTTTATTATTTATACAATACAAGACGTTGATAAAACAATCCGTTATATCTTTAAATTTTTTCTCCAGTTCGATTTTAAAGTGTCTCATAAAAATTTTGTTTTACATGAAGCCGAAAATATATATTGAAATTTCCAAAAAGAAACTAAAAATAAGCATATTTATCTTTAGTGTATAAATAAATGTTTAATTAGTGGAAAGGTTATACACACGTAATTTACTTCATGATACTCCTACTCGAAATACGAGAATTTTCTTAATAAGGGATGTAATTATTACCTTTTAGAATATGGGATTACTTGAATACATTAAATTGGTATGTATGTACCAACTGATATTATTATGTGAAATAATTACATTTATTTACAAAAAAAACATATCATGTGATATTGCCATAAACAAGTGTGTTTCAATTTATGGTGACTATATAATAGAGGTAAGAAACATAAATCTTGATATTTGATCGGTTTATTTCAACGGAAAACACATTTAAGGCTGATTCACACCAACGTCCGGTTCCGCTCAGTGTCGATATTGTTCCGCAAGAAAACTTATTGATATGGTATGAATATAAATCAAGGAGTATGTGCCAAGACAAATTTGTGTGGCAGTTTATCCTTCTGCCCACCCTTGTGATATTTAACAACTTATTTAGTTAAATAATTATTTTGAATTGTAAAAATACTAACATTGCAGATTTTTTTTATCAAAAACCATTTTTTTATCACTAAATAATATTTTTATTATTTATTAATTATAAAAATATTATTTAGTGATAAAAAATGGTTTAAAAAAAATCTGCGTTGTAAGTATTTTTACACTTCAAAAATAATTATTTAACTAAATAAGTAGTTAAATATCACAAGGGTGGGCAGAAGGATATACTGCCACACAAATTTGTCTTGGCACATACTCCTTGATTTATATTCATACCATATCAATAAGTTTTCTTGCGGAACAATATCGACACTGAGCGGAACCGGACGTTGGTGTGAATCAGCCTTAATGCTTGTTCACTGCTAAAGCAGCTGTTCTTGTTAACAGTCAATATAAGTTTTCACACTGAAGACCAATACAATTTCCAATTCAATTCAAAAATATACGTAAGTATCACGTTAATCAAACTCGTCATACATAAGTTTTAACTGGGTATTCCATTCAAACAACCTTAAAAAATCTGTACTTTGTGATTTATTCTATATTCCAATAAGTATAATAAGCTAGTACAAGGCTCATTTTAAATGCACTCTCACATATATAAGCACCTCGTTGAGTTTTTTCAAGACCAAGGATCAACATTCAATTGGAAAACGGTTCATTTAAGCCGACGGTTTTTATTCAACCCTTACTGATACTCTGTGGGGATAAAGCACTTTGTGTTTGACGTCGAATTTTAAAACAATTACTTATTCGATTTAATTTAAAGGATGGTTTGATCCGCCTGATTATTAAAGTTTATTATTGCAGTCTAGTCGTTCATCACATAGGCTTTTGGTAAGTTCATTTTTAATTAAATTAGGATTAACTTTGAAGCTTTTATGATCAGTATTTTTTTATACTAATTATTGAAATAATATCAATAATCCTCAAAGTAAATGTGAAACAGAAAAAAACGGTCACGCCCGAGACTCGAACTCGGAACCTCTACTCTATACTGGAGTAACGCTTCTGCCAATTTAGCCATCAAGACCTTATAAATAACCAGCATTTTTAATCGATCCCATTCCTCATTTAAAAATTATTAATATCATTTTTTTAATTATTCTTCCGATTTGGGTACCATAAGAATTCAAAGATCTTTCGTAAATAAAAATGAATGGTTTATCCAAGACACCATCTAGGTATACAACATGTGCTCAAGTAGAGATTTGAATACCATACAAAGATGGTAGCCAAATCGTCAGAGAAATAGAAAATAAACATTAGTATTATTTCAATAATTAATATACATTTATAATTATTTATGATACATATTTATGGATTTATCAAAAAAAAAGTGAGTGTTCCTCTGATGATAAAACTAATCAATAATGAATATGTGCAAATTGATTATTTATTTAGTGGTTTTAAAACGCAGGGGCGTGACTTTTGGCTACCAAATTCACAGAAGTAACTATCGCCAAAAAAGGTAAAATATGGTTGTTTGAAATTGCCGGCAATCAATTTTTTTTCAAAAAATATTTTTAAGGCTAAATTACCAAGACTTTCGAAGTCATCGTCGACAGCTTGTAAATATTTTCGAATTGTAAAAAAGCTAAAATAGAGGAATATCAGAATTTGCATTACAGTGAAAGTATGTGTTAAAATGAAAATTAAATTAAAGTTCCACAAAGTACTAAAATAAATAAAATATTATTGGTTTTAATCTACGTTCATTTTTACAAGGTATAAACTAATACAGTGTAAATTATTTATTCGGATTTTTTGTTAAAATTCAAGTGATAATGAAATGTTAGTACTGTGTACCATGAACTAAGCGAATCTTGCAAAATGAGTAAAGATCCCACGCAAGAATATGTTAAATAACATTTTTGTTAAAAATGAGTTAGTATTCTCACTAAACTAATTCAGATCTGATTAAATGAACTCATCATAAAAATGGCACGAACGTGGAAAATCGAAGAGGTAAACATGTTAACTACAAATTTTGTTATAGCTGAAATATTTTTTAATGACAAGAACATGTTACATACAATTATAACATTGAATTGCAAAAATGCATTAAAATGCTAAATTACATATTAAATTTAGTATGTTAGCTATAACATTCACGAAAAATAGTTTGTGGATTTGTGATGGTACGTACTTTTTTTTAACAAAACGAAAAATAATAAATATATTCGAATAACTCGAGTTCAATTGAAACAGCACGGTAGATCATTATAAACCGTATCTACAGAAGAAAAAAAACCCATTAATATACATACACTCTCTGTTTTTTACACTATCAATATCTTTGTTTTCACAATCTGTTTCCTGAATCATAATGGCAAATCCTAAGCAAATAAAATAATTCTCAGAAAATTCGAAGAAATTATTAAGGATGGTACGTTGTTAATATCATTACGGAATTTAGTTGAATAATAAGGAATCATATAAGCCCCTAAATGAGATAAGCGTTTCGTTAATGTCTTAATATTTATGCATCAACATTTTGCCTGTAAATACAAGAAAGTTATGTTTTAATAAAATAAGGATTTTATAACCTGGCGGCAAGTTTAACCATACTTTGATTTGATAAAGTGAAGGCAGATTAAAAAATATGGTTGAGAACGGTGTAAAATAAGCAAAGGACGTTTAAAACACGTGTTAGGGTTGGTAGAAGCTCAGAATTATTCAGTGAACTTTCAGGGGTAGCGTTTTTAGAGAACACCCCTTATTAATCATAGTAATGTTTGCTTATAAAAGTTCTGCATGTATTCAGAAGAAATTTTTATATTTTGGCAAATAATATAGTAAATATTGTTAAGTGTTAAATTATTTTGACCCTATGGAAGAATTTTAAATATTTGACATTGTTAAGAACAAAAACACGGAGCGGCTTATTTAAGTTAGTTTGTTGAATAGTTTTTGTGAAAAATTTAATGATTTATTTTATTTTATTAATAATTAAAATAATTTCTGGAAACCCCAACGTAAATATGAAACTACAAATATAACGATCGCGACCGAGACTCGATTTCAGAACCTCTACTCTATCCCAGGGTAACGCTTCTGCCAATTAAGCCACCGAGACTTTGTAAGAAACCGGCATTTTGGAAATTATTTATATCATTTATTTCAAGTTTTCTTCCAATATGGTTGATTGAATTATTTTTTTTTCCGACTAAAGCTTCAAAGTTAATTAATATTAAGTATATGAATTCTCGACTTTGTTAAAAGTAAAAAATCTTCTATGAACATAAAAATTGATGATTTATTTAATACACCATCTTGGTAAAAAAAACATGCTCGGGTAGAGCTTTGAATATCATACAAAGATGGCAGCCAAATCGGAAAAAAATTGATATAAAATCTAAGAAAAATCTTCAAAATAAAAAATGAGGTTGATTGAAATGCCGGTTTCTGATAAGGTCTCGGTGGCTGAATTAGCAGAAGCGTTATTCTCGGATAGAGTAGAGGTTCCATGTTCGAGTCTCCGTCGCGACCGTTACATTATTTCTGTTTTATATATATTAATATAAAAATAATAAGCATAAAAGCTTTAAAGTTAATTATAACTCAATATTTATTTATTTGTTTCGTAAGCTGTGCTGTATACTGACGTTGCAGCTATTTTGTCTTTCTACAGGATTAACACAAAGAAAGAGTAACACAATATTAGAAACCAAATCATGCACACGCGTAAGTTTCATTTCATTTTACGACACAACGCTATTTTTACTTCAACTTCTTTTTCAGAAATAGCAAAAAAAGGAAGATTAAAGTTGTTTCACTTCTACTAGATACTGAAATATTCAGTCGAATCTGGTAGCTTCGATGAAATAATAAAAACAGAGTAAAAAAAAACACTCATTTTAGAAGTTCTCGGAGGAGATTATGAAATCTTCACGAGGAATTTTCCTATCATTTAACCGTATGAATATGTGATTTCGCAACATTACAGTTTTTACAGCCATGCTTTAAGGTATTAGGGGAATTTATGGCTATATTACACAGCTTGAGGGTGTAATATACTTTGATGGCCTCTTTCTTATTGTGGAAGCAAGTGAAACGGAGCCTTCGCAGATAAAAAAAACGTAGAATATTGTGTAGTAAATTGCGAACAAGAAATCTTCTAGATTATCTTTATTGAGCTTTTTCTCACTGGCGCAAATCTATTGCTGAAGCTTGCTGAAAAAACCTCCGAATCAGCTAATGAAACAAACATTTAATGTTTGTATTTAGTTGGTAAAGCACTATTTTTTTCATTTTATTCCTTGAATATTATCCGTGAGGCGTGTGCATGGAATAACTACGTATCACAGGAAATGCAACGCCGATGTAATCGTTATGGACAAGTTTGTGAATGGGGCGCTTAGATGAATAGATTAATGCACGGAGCGCAAATAAATTAATAAGTCGGAGACGCCCCAGAAAACAATGACCTGAATAAGTAGCTTAAGTACTCGGTATTCGTGTCATATCAAGCGTCGGTATAATGGAAAAGTACATATGAATGTAAATAAATGAAGTGCTGTGCGGCGTTCTATTTTTTTTCTGCTACTCTAACGAGGGTGTAGTATATATTCTGATACCGTCTAACGTTTTGCGATATCCTCATTCATATTTTCTAAAACCTCTCTATGAGTACATATGGTTTTCAAGAATATAATATGACAACGATTTTTTTAATGTGAATACCGCACAACAGTACGAACTACGTAGAGCCAGTAAAAATATGGCGTCTCCAATTTGGGTATGTTGTGGAGCTACAGGGGTGTAAGGGGAAGGATATGAGGAAGATGAAGATGGTAAGTACTTGACTATTCTGATCTGAACAGTTAACAGGGATGTTTCGTTCTTTTTTTAAATTTATAGTGAATACCGCTCAAGAGTCCTGACAGCTCCCAGTCGTCTGGAGCCAGTGGAACTATGGTATAGGGTATGTTGTGAGGGAAAAGTTGATAGGGAGGGAAAGTAGATGGGGAAGAGGTAGGTTGGAAAATACTTGGTTATTCAGATCTGGTCACCAAACACGGCTAAAGCCATTTCAAGCATCGTTTCGATTCTGAACGGTGGTCTTCTACCCGAGTGATACTATGAGTATGTACCGCTCTGAAAAGTGCCGCAAATGTATTATTTTACTTTAATTAAATGTGAAATTGCACAAATCAATTAAATAAAAAAATTTGCGCACGCCGGGATTTAAACTCGAGACCTCTGGATAAGTAGTCGAGCGTCTCAACCACTCGACCACGGAGGACGTTCAAGTTATTTAAGGCAACGTTTCGATCCTGAAAAGTGGTCTTGAACTACGGTGATACTGAAAATATCTACCACTATTATTTTACACGAGATTATTTCAAAGCTCATTATGAAAATTATGTTGCTAGCTATAACAAAAATATATGATTTAATAGTTAAGTAATATGAATAATTTAAAACACAAAATGAAACATAAAAAAGTAATGACCATTGTTCTCTTGAGTTTCTGGCTTTTTTCTGTTTCATATTTTTGTTTTGGATTATTAATATTATTTGAATATTTTTATATGTAAGTAACATAATATTCTAAGTTAAGAATTAATTAAAAGTTTTAAAATAGTTGTGTAGACCTAAAAACTCCGGAGAGTAAACGCTTTGCCTATTTCATGATGGCAGAGCTCAATGTTCTCAAGTCTTTGCTGTCTTAGATATCACACATACAAATTGCTCGTTTTCAAGATAGCGGCCCTCCAAATCAAAGATCAAATTCCGGTAAAAGTGTTATATTGCTAAATCTGTAATTCATGACATATTTTCTATTGATTCCTATGTTTTATTTCGAATATGCATTAAGATAATTCATTTTCACTATGCTTTAAAGTTAATTCCAATTTTTAAAATATTGTATTGAAAATTGTTTTTACCAAATTTGAAAATGCCGAACTCGCAATTGTGGTTTTTTGTAGCCTCAAGTAAACACACTTCTGCCTAATAGTTAATATTTCACGAGAGGTGTCGAAATCAATACGTGAACGAGCAGCGAGAGTCGACCGGGTTCAATATATTATCGCTTGTCAATTGATCGATCGAGTCTGAAAGATTACAAGTAATTTGCATGTAATCCTGGAGCGTCTGGTCCAAGTTGCCGAGTTCAGAGTCGTCCCTCGCCCCGGAACACGGACGCCTCCAGCCGCATATACTAGATCCATCACCCGGGTATCGATGTAAATTGCTTGGACGTGTGAAGGTTCCCACCGCAGCATCCTCGCATGTACTATCTGTGGACCGGGGATGACGTATAGACTACGGCGATGAAGGGGTGGCGCCAGTGGGCGTAGGAGTCAGCTGTCTACAGAGACAGGCTCTTGGGAGCCTGGGATCCGGAAATATAATCCACCGATGAGCTAATAATTTTTACGGCGTCCGCGGTCGAGTGGTAAGACACTCGACTACAAATCCAGAGGTCGCGGGTTCAAGCCCGGCGTGCGCAAATAACGTTTACTTAATTAAGAGGGGTCATAACACATTTAAATTCATACAAAATAACATATGGTGTATTTGCAGCACGTTCCAGAGTGGTAGATGCTCTAAGTATCGCACTTTTTTTAATTTTTTTATATGAATACCGCACATGAGCCTCAACTGCTCTTAACCGTCTAGAGCCAGTGAGACTATGGCATTCCCAAATAGGGGTATGTTGTGAGGGTGCAGGTACTGGGGAGGGCAACGAGATTGGGAAGAGGAAGGTTGGGAAGTACCTGGCTATTCAGATCTGGTCACCAAACACGGCTAAAGCCATTTCAAGCAACGTTTCGATTCTGAATGGTGGTCTTTCACCAGGGCGATACTTAGAGTATCTACCACCCTGGAACGTGCCGCAAATATACTTTTTATAATTTTTATATGAATTAAATATGTTATGACACATATTAATTAAATAAAAGTTATTGGCGCACGCCAGGTTTGAACCCGCAACCTTTGGATTTGTAGTCGAGCGTCTTACCACTCGACTATGGAGGCCGTCAAAGACAACCATTCAGAATCGAAACGTTGTTAGAAATAAGTTTAGCCGTGTTTGGTCATTAGATCTGAATAACCAGGTATTTCCAACCTTCTCCTTCCTCATTTCCTTCCTCATTTCCTTCCTCTCCCAACTACTTTCAGCCCCACAATATAGCCCAATCGGGGATGCCATAGTCTCACTGGCTTTAGAAGGATGAGAGCAGTTGGGACTCTTGGCCGGTATTAACTATAACAAATAATAATAATGTTTAATCGCTTAGATTATATTTTCTTCCTGACCCCTTCATTAAAAAAAGTATTTACAATAATAATAATAATTCTTGGCTAAAATACACCCGAGCCCGATTTTGTGAAATATCACAGCCAGACGCCTAACAAAACCTAAGATATTTAAAAAATATGTTTTGTATTTATTATGTTTTCTAGTTTAATATGTATTTTTTAAATATATTATACAACCTATATTTTCCTGTTATTTGCTTTAAATTTTTTTTGATATGAATTCATATATTTCATCTGGATTTTTAGACCCTTAGCTTCTAGTAAATTGTTTTTTAATCTGTTGATATACACATCCACTGATACCCATATCTGAACCTTTTCCTCTCATGATTTTTGATAACGATCATGATTTTAGATAGTTTTAATTTGTATGCATATTATATTTTATTTTTTCCTTGTTATTTATTCTTATTAGCTTAATTAATTTAGTATGAAGCGCACTTGAGGTGACGTGACATATCACAAAACTTGGCTATATAAGTTAACTGTTATTATAATTAAGGTAGTGTTGGTAATTATAAAACATCAGGTAAATGCAAGTTTGAAATTTAAGTAATATACTTTAAAATAAAAGCTTCCTTAAAGGATTATAATAATGTGATAGATATTTTTAAGAAGTTATTTTGAGAAACGCTTTTGGATTTTAATTTTTATTTTCCGTGATTTACAAAACTGTTTGGCGTCTTAGTGATTTATTTTATAAATATATCTTTTTTTTATGTGGATATATCAAAATTAAGATATTTTATTAAATAATGCATTATCATTGTTTCACGTGCAGACGTGAAAATTTCATGCAGATTGAAGCATATTTTAAATTTGGACGAAGTTATTCAGAATACACGGAACATGTACATTCTCTGTCAGAAAAAATACGGAACTTTTTGAAGCGTAGAAAAACGTTAAATATATCGAACGTGGTATTTATTCGATATTATGATTGATAATTATACTGAGAGAAAATATTTCGCAACGCTACTGGGTGGCAGTGTCATGTGAGAATATGCAACGAATAAGATGAACGATGACACCAGATTATGCAATAAATTATTCTTTAAATCCACAAGAATTTAAGTCAAACCACTTTGGCATGAGAGATTCGTCGTTAAATTCTTAGCTGGATGCCTTACCTTAGCGATTTACTGATGAAATGTTTTTGTTTTATTTTGCTTAAATCAGAATTAAGCAGGTAATTTGTTAAAAAAACAATCTGCCAATGAAATCTACAAGTGTTTCATTTAAAAAAAAACCTTTATTGATTTTAAACATTATTTTTGTATTAACCAGTTATCAGCTAATTGTTACCCTTAAAAAAAAACGGGATGTAACTTGCTTTGCCAAGAAAAAATATCAGTTACTTTATCTACCTATTTCAAATAAAGAATAGTATCTGCGGGAGTAACGTCTCTGCCAATTGAGCTACCGATACCTTTTTAGAAAAAGTGTTTAAGCGGCCTAGAATTTTTATAAATCCTTTACTTCTATGAAAATTTTTAATAGTATTTTTTTACCAATTTCTTTCACAGAGGTTACCCTCAGATAGAGTAGAAGTTCCGAGTTCAAGTCTCGGTCGCAACCCAATATTTTTACTTTCTGTATCTTCCTCTCTTTTATGTTTCGTTGAAAATTATTGATATTGCTTTAATATGAAAATATTTATATTTGTTACTATTACGTCGACCTTTCATTTATTTATTTTCGACCAACATCGTCAGACCGTTACAAATTTTCTCAATAAAATAATTGCTTTTTGAATATTGAGAATAGTTAATGAAGCTTTTATATAATACATACTAAAAGAATTTGGAAGAATAAACATTCATTGTTTTTCAATACCAACCATTATTTAATATCTGATGATTTATTTTTTCAAAGGACAGCCATGTAATTACATTTTTTGAAATTGTATATTTGGGACGAGCCATTAAATCCATATTTGATTGAACCTAAAATGGTGAAAACTGAACAAATTGTCATTATATATTTGATTTACATTTAATTTATTCATTGTTTTGACATTAAATTGTAAATACCAACGAGTTTATCCCTTCAAACAAATCTACTTAATATTCATTTATATATTTATTCAATCAAACGAGTTATTGAAATTACTGTATAATTAGTTTTAATTTAAATTAACGCGATTCTCTGAAAAATAAGGTCAATATTTAATCATTGTTGGAAAATGAAAATTTACTCATTTATAATTTGAATAATACTTGTAACTTGCGTACTTTGTTTAATATACAATCTTTGTGAAAGTCAACTATAAATTACTAAAAAATAATTTGTTTCATCCACTGTATTCGTTCACTACTTTATTACAAATTTTATTTTGTTATTTTGTTTGATTTACTTGTGTGGGTACATACTTTTACAACAGACAACATACTTTATTTTTAAATTCATGTTTATCTAGTTTATTTTATTTGTTGTTTATGGAAAAATCGGTCAAACTTTATATTAATAAAAAAAATAATAATTTTATTCTCTCTCGCCACAGAACCTTGAAAATAGTAATATTTACCTCAAAGTCAGAGTCGAGTCTAGAGCCTTTACATTGTTAATATCACAATAATAAAACAGTGTGAAACCACGAGTGTTTTTATATATCTTTGAAGTATAACATAACCTGTTTACGTAAAATCCTCGATAAACACAAAGGTCAAAAACATAAAGATTTACGACCTTGGTTAGGTCAGGGACAATTCGTACACATTGCGGTTCTTTAAAAAAACGTGTATTTAAAAAAAAAAAATCCTATAAATTTCAGTACTTTTCTACTAGTTTTATCACTATTTGTTACACTAAATATTTTATTTAAATTTATCTTTGGACTACAAATAAAATTATGATTTGAAAAAATATAAGAAAAAAAAGTTGTTTATTCACCAAGAATTTAATACATTACGTATTTACTTTAAGTATTATATATTAGACACCTTCAAAGTAATCTGTAATAATATATGGTAATCAGACCTCCCAAGGCCTTTACCATATGTTGCAGTAGATCGAGTTTGGTTGTTGATTCATTGTAAATCATGTTAGAATTCTTGACCAAGCTATATATGGCTACCTACGTTTATATTAAGGGTATTATATTCACCACTTGGCAAGCCATTCGGTTTTGAAGTAAAAAAAAAATGTTGGAAGATGTGGGAAGATGCGGGAAAATGCAAGAAGATGCGAGAAGATGCGGGAAGATTAAGGAAGATTCGGGAAGATGCGGGAAGATGCGGAAAGATGCGGGAAGACTTGGAAAGATGTAATAAGATGTGGAAAGAAAACATTGAAAAGGGAAGAATGAGACTTACAACCGCTTTTCGTTATATTGATTTAATTATTTTTAGGTACCGAGCTAGTTGGAATCGGTTAGATCAGCAATTATACCTAAGATTAGGATAAAACGACTATGATCAGGTTAATTTTTCAAGTGAATTGAATAGGTTATCTTGGGTTAGGTTAAATTAGGTTACTTTAAGTTTAGTTGTGTTAGGTTACCGATAGATTTCCCATATAAAATGGACGAGCGTTTCGGATATAATAAGTTGAGGTTCCTTTTGGCAGGACAATTGGATAAATCAGATCGAGAAGATTTGAAAGAGTATGGATAAGCTTTGGTAAATTTGATCCTAAAATAGAAAATTTTATAAATGGTTTTTTAAAAAATGATTTTTCTTCGAAAAAAGTAACATTTTTTCCATCTCAAGTAGTGTGATTTCAAATAACATTCAATTTTCTATTCATCATTCATTCTGAAAGCATTTTGAATTATCATATTCAAGTCGTAAAGCACGTTCTCTATAAGTAATATCACATTCCACTTGTTTCCCTAATTTCATTGCTATACGAGAATCGTAAGAGAAGCGAACAGCAAATTATTACAGGGTTTTAGAATTAAATATCATCTGCTCAGTCAAAGACGAATACAAAGAATGCCAAAATGCTTTGAAAAGGTTTAATTTGCCTTTTAAATTATTTTTGATGGAAGTTTTTTTTAAATTCGTTTCTACAATTTTATCAAAAATAAATTACTCATAGAAGTGCTTTAAGGTGAATGCCCTTTTGTTAATTTATTTGCTAAATTTTCCGTTTGTAAGACTTAAAAATATTTAAATTAATTTTCGCGCATGGCGCCTAAGTCTCGCGCAGCTAATAAGAACTGTGGTATTCCCGATTGGGGGCATTTTGTGAAACTAAAGAAAGGAATAGAAGATGGGAAAGAAAGGGGTTGGAATTTACCCGGATTTTCAGTGTTCAAATAAATAAAATAAATAGTGTTCAAATAATAAACAATTTTCAATGTTCAAAAAAAATAATACATTTAACCCAAATACAAGTAAGTACTAGTGGTGGATGTGAATGTTAAATACATTCACAATTCGATAAATATTAACAATTTCAAAGAATATAAAATGGAAAAAGACAGGAAATAACAATGATGAATAAATCTATATATGCTTGATTAGGAATCAAAGGTCACAGGTCAAAATCCTGACGAGCGCGTATATTTTTTTACCATATTATCACTTTGTGGTTTGACATATGTAAAGAAATGAAAAATATAACTTTGTGACCGACCGGTTTTGCTTGGCCTAAGCATCATCAGGTTACAAAATTAAACTATACAAAAAATACTCGTGGTTATATATATTCATACATACAGGGGGAGAACACAATATAAAATAAAATAACAAAACAATGAGAAAACAATAGAACAACATTTAAATAATGACAAAGCAACAGAGACAAAAAAACAGATAATATGAATTGAAATAGACAACTTCGACAGAGAAGGTGATATGATACGAAGATATTTAATTAAATATAATTTATACAAAATAACATACAGTATATTTACGGTATGTTCCAGAAAAGTAAATACGAGAACTTTAAGTGTCGTCCTGGTAAAAGACCACCATCCATAATCAAAACGTTGCTTTGAATGGCTTTAGCCGTGTTTGGT
The DNA here is from genome assembly GCA_022651775.1 of Drusus annulatus. Lineage (NCBI taxonomy): Eukaryota > Metazoa > Arthropoda > Insecta > Trichoptera > Limnephilidae > Drusus > Drusus annulatus. The sequence goes on from JAGWCC010000080.1 coordinate 332,573, forward strand.
GATCAGATCTCCAATATACAAGTACTTCTCAACATTTCTCTTCCCCACATCCTTTTTCTCCCTTTTTCTCGCTCTTCAGCCTCACAACACACTTAATTGGGGATGTCATAGTCCCAGTGGCTCCAGAAAGGTTGGAAGGCTGAAAGAAATTGGGACTCTCGTACGGTATTCACTTAAAAAATAAAATGTAATCCATGTTTGCAATTGAGTTCAGGTAGAATACTGATAATCTTTAAAAAAAGTCAAATTTTTAATAAAAAAAAAATTATATGAATATTTTTAGTCAGATTTTAGCCAATTTTGTTGAATCAATTGGCTGTGGGAAAATTTAATGAGCTGCTCCCAGATAAAGTAATAAAATATAAGTCTATATTATTTTCACATCAACTGATAAAATAATCTTATATTCACTTAGTAAATCGATTAAAATATTCTCCGAAAAATACCAAATTCGTAAGACGATTAATGGAATTTGCTTCAAACCAAAAGATCCGGCGTAGTTTAAGTGACCTGTGACCTCTGCGGTGAGTTCAATCCTTTTAGGAAAACGGTGGTTGGGGTGATCAAAACCCGTACACGTGTAAAAAGAAAAAAAAGGATTGCATCCCGTTTAAAGAAGGCGGTTTTCTCAGTGATGCCGTATTAAGAGACCGATGGATTTATTGATTTTTTTTTTTAAATTAAAAAATTATTCATTAGAAAAGTGTGGAAAGAGTGGTTTAATTTGCATTTTCAAAATTGTTAATTTTATTATTGACCACCCTCTTTGTTGCATCTCATCCAGTTCAACATTCCTTGCCGTAGACTCAGAAACAACGAATTGCTGTTCCTCAATCATCACTCTACTAATTATGGGTATCATTCTCCATTGTCCAGAATGTAGAGACTTGTTTACTCAAGCCATGATCTTGAAATTGTTGGTACCAGTCTAAATGATTTTTGTCAATCTTTACGACTCTACCAAAACTTTGACTTGACCTTGGCTTTGAATTGAATGTTCTTTCTCATGTATATTTTTGTCATTGCTTCATTCAAATACTTTGCATCTGCTGTTATTTCTCTGTTTCTTTTTTTCCCACTTCGCGTTGTTTTTTTTGTAATTGGACAATAGTCCGTAAGTATATAAATAAATAAATAAAAAATCAAACATAATTTTTATCGTATAAGATATGTTTGATCAATTCAGCATTATTTTCTATAGACCTACTTTAAAGACATTTGGTCCATTGAAAATAACAGATGACATCTTAAAATAAAGTTATAATAAATACTTAGATTCTGTATAAGGGCCGGGTTTGGGATGGAATGAAAAATAATTTCGACTAAGGGGGATTTCCTTTGAAGTAAAAGGGTAATTCTACTAATTACATAATATCAAAGGCAACTTATTCACTTTTTCAATTTGATGGATGTATACAAATATTTCATTCATCAAACGAATTTATACAATTTGTAAATAAAGTGCCAATTAAGTCATTATATTAAAAAGCAGTATTTAAATTGTTTATAATAAGCGCATTTTCAATTGCGATGGGAATTAGCTTTCAATATCACCCCGATTAAAAATCGTCATTAAGACTTCAAACGATATTTGTAATCGTTTTAGTTACGTTTTCCAAGTGATCAGTATTTACGTTTCATCAAATCAAAAAACACCGAACACTGCCAATTTACTGAATAAAAAAAAAACTATTTAACATTTACGTTAAAAATATTTTTTTTCTAGCAGAACCTTTTTATAATAATATATACCTAAAAATCAATAAGCTTTGCCTTTTAAGATATTTCTAAACTTTTTGCTTATTTATGTGAAAAACTTAGCATTTCTCCTCTAGACGTCCCGTGAATCACGGATCGTGAATATTATACCACGAATGTACACGTATAAACTTGCCAGTGTTACGTGTACGGTGCCAAGATACGGCAGGTTTCGACCCTTCGACAGTTCCTCGCACAAAAGGCAACCCCTCTTGGCAGTACAAGACAACAAGGGTGGAGCCTTTCCGAGCTTTTGCGATCAATTTTAAATTTATTCAAACCCGAAATCTTAAATATAAGGTTGGAAGCTTTATTAATCTTTGTCTAGAAGAAGTAGTAAATTAATCTCTTTTAGTAGAAGGAGACATAATTTTTTGCATGTGTGAATTGAAAACATTACAAATAAATGGAAAATATTCATATTGTATGCTTGTTCATAAGTGAAAAAACCTATCTCAAATCTCAACCGTTTCTCAACTTAACATTATTTTTTTTCTTTTCTTCGTTTTTTTTCTATTTATAATTTAGTTGTATCTTATATTAAAACTAATTACCTATTTTTTTAGTATATTTTTTATTATCTTATATTGTTTCATTTATGTTAGTTTGATTACTCTGTATTTTGTTGTAACTCATGTAGTTCTTTAATTTCCCTTGTTCCATAGTGAGTTTTTGTAACTCATTGGGATTGCTATGTATTTAAGCAAGATATTGATAAATAAAAATATACCGTTTATAACGAAGAGACTGTTTTAAACTCCCACAAACGAATACTCCATCACATAACTCAGAGTCGAGTTCAGTTATTTTTATATTACTCATCTTTGTAATGCATGTAAAAAAACGGGGTTTCTTTCAGACATCTGGTTACTAACAAAAATCACAACTATTCACAAAATGGGACAAATTCCATATTAGAAATTACTGACTACTTGCCGTCTACTTGATTGCGAAAATTTTCTAGAAATTTCCCCACATATATATATTACATTTAACTACGTCAGTTCTTAACGATCGCTTAAAGTACGTTTTACCGTAAAGGCTCTAGTTCCATCGAATTCTTGTATTTTTTTAGGAGTCCCTCAAGGGTTTATCTAGAGGCCGCTTCTGTTCTTGCTTTTTATTAACGGTGTTGGTTTAATCATCAATAATTCACAGTATATAATGTTTGCAGATGACTTTAAACTTTATCGTAAAATTAAAAACTCTGTGTTTTTTCCTGATAATAAACTAAATCAAAGGCCTGGGGGTTATATACGAAAATAAATTAACATTTCACCAACACTTTAATGATTTCGTCAGCATTGAAGCTTCTAGGCTTCGTAATTCGAAAATTCATATTCTTTTCACAACACGCAAACATTGAGAATACTATCCAACACGCTAATGTTAAGTGTATTAAATTTAATTGTTAGGAATCATAGTAAATTAATTGAACCCCATACAAACTTACTGACATCTTGTCCATTGAACGAGTACTCAATATTTTTTTAAGTTTTATTTTTGGTTCTCTATGAACGGTATCCTTGGCTATACCCGTCTACTTATATTTTAAGGTAAACCAATTACCACTCCTTAGAGTTTCGTAGAGGCAAAACTTAACAAACAACAAAATAACGGGAAACTTTAACCTCTAATAGATTTCTAGTACCAAAATCTCACTCACTAGAACTTCATTAAAATCTCATAAGCTGTCGATTGAGCCACACAAATGTTTTCATGAACTCGCCTGTGGGAGAAATATTTATTTTTATATTAATGAACCATTGTTCAATTACAAAAAACCACAACACGAAATGAGAAAAATGAGCAACAGAGAAAGAACAGTACATACATAATATTTTAATGAAGCAATGAAAAAAATATACATTTGATAGAATATTCAAGTCAATGTCTGAACGAAGTTTTGGTAGAGTCAATGATGTTTTTTTTTACGTGAATACCGCACAACAGTCGCAACTGCTCCAATATGGCATCCCCAAGTAGGGTATGTTGTGAGGCCGAAAGTAGTGGGGAAGGAGATGGGAAGAGGAAGGTTAAAAAGTACCTGGCTATTCAGATCTGGTCACCAAACACGGCTAACGCCATTTCAAGCAACGTTTCGATTCTAAATGGTGGTCTTGGGACCAGTGCGATACTTAGTATCTACCACTCTGGAACGTGCCGCAAATATACTTTTTTTTATTATTTTAACATGAATTAAATGTGTTATGGCACATATTAATTTAAATAAAAGTTTTTGGCGCACGCCGGGTTTAAGCCCGCGACCTTTGGATTCGTAGTCGAGCGTCTTACCACTCGACCATGGAGGCCGTCAAACAGACATAATACATTTTATTCTTCGAAGATTATATTTATATATTATATTTGCTTCATAAATATGGTGGATTTAAAATTTTACTTATTTTTTGTGTCGTATAACGTATTAACAGGGTTTTCAGCATTGCATACACACTGTTATAACGAAACAATTACAATGAAATTGAATTAATATTTACTATCTGTAATGTGATACTAATTTGAATAAACCGTAACATATTAAGTATTAAAATAATAAAATAACAATATTCATAATTTTCAATGAAAATATGAGATCGATTAAAACCCCATTTTCAATAAGGTCCCGATGGTTGAATTGGTTAAAACATTACTCCCGGATAGAGTAGAGGATCCGAGTTCGAGTCTCGGTTGTGACCATTATTTTTTTTTCTGGGTTTTTCGGTTTCGTATTGGTGTTTTCGATTATTGATATTATTTAAATATTTAAAAATAAAAAATATATTTGATCTGTAGCCACACAAAATAAATTTAAAGTGTGCGTATTGGAATTATTGTGAAACTACACAAGACTTATGTAAAGAGACCCCCCCATTCGCGCCACTTGTGCGGTTAACCCATGTCAAAAACCATTCATACAAACGTCCTTTTGTATTTCTTAATTGCTTCTTTTAATGTCTTTCTGTCTCTTAAATTGTATTGTAAGGGCCGATTTCTAAATTCCTTTGAACATGCATTATCCCTTATACCACATGTTGGACTATGACCATTTGCTACAACTCTGTTCTACCCTCAACCCATTTCATCTCAGCATTACTATCCAGGTCGCACTGCCGTGCGGTACATAAATATCTACAGTTAAAGGTTTGATTATTGTACTCTATAAATTCTTCTTATAAAAAATATGCGAGTAAAGTGATTATATTTTATTCTACATCCCCGAACAAAAGCGCGCCTTACCCAAGGAGCATCTGTCGAGTTCGTCAGCGAACATTACACTTATTATATTTTCAAACATACTAATGAATGGTGAAATATTTCACTAGAACCATAGTGAAAGTAGTCTTTAATGACACATTTGCTAATACGTAATATTCCTCTCATTCTCACAGATTGTTTTTATGACCGGCGATAAAATGCAGTTTAAGACATTTATTTCAACAAATAAAACCAAATGCATTTAATTTGTCATACTTTGCTAAAGCATATAAAAAGTGTACCGGGGGGCAGCGCACTTTAAACTCAGAAAGAATAAATTTCCCCGACCGTGACAAATGTTCATGACCCATGAATAAATGCTGTTTATTTTTCTACGCCCATGAACACAGCCCCCACCCACTCGTACATAGTTACTATACTCGTACGCCGCTGGGAGAAAGGTATTGCCCGCGCGTTGCATGCTCCGACGATCCTTAAGTGCAGTGGCGTGCTACAACAGGGTGTTTAAAAATTAATTATCAGGAAGTGGATAAAAATAGATAAGTGCAAGATTATAGTTTCCCAGTGGCAGTCTCGAGTTTTGCGGTGCTTTCGTAGCCAGAAAGCATTAACCCACTTGAGAAATTGAAGAATTTTATCCTGTCATAATAAACCAAGCCTTGGTTTACTTTTTCTAGGATAATGTTTTTCTGGTGTTAATGTTTGATATCGCGTTTCTACAAAAAATACCTCCTTTTAAATTTCACATCAATACTTATACGATAGAAATAAATCCTATATGTATGAAGATCGGCTGCTACGTGCAAATTATTGACACGCTCAATGAGATATTTTTGGCAGTAAATCAACTTATTTCAAACTTAAATTTAGACTAATTAACCAACCATCACGCCGTTTCACCACAGGGGTAGGCAGAGAGAAAAGACCGCCATACTACTTTATCTAAGCACACATTCCTTTCTTCATTCACATTCATACATCGTCTCATACATACCTTTTTGTTATTCTAACTCTTCCCATGGCCCGATTCAAGTATTTGATTCACTTGAACGTGCCATGTCTTCCTCGAGCATCCCCGATTTCTTCTTCCATTCACTTTCGCATAATAAATTCTTTTCATACTCCTTTCTTTTTTCATTCGCTCTGCGTGCCCAAATCATCTAAGCGTCCCTTTATTGATCCTATTCGTTACGCTTCATCAGCCTTGCATTCTTTCCAGATATCCATATTTAGTGTTTAGGCAAAAGTTAAGCTTCTCAATCTAATTCGTGAGAATGCTTTAAAACATAAATAAATTGGAGATAGTTTTTTTTTTTCGCAATAAAAACCCTGATATTTCAAAGAACATGAAACAAGCATACTTCTTTGTCACAGCATCTATTTTCAGCTAAAAATGTAGTTTCCATCTGTAGTTGTGAACTTTTGAAGTTTTAGAAATTTTATTTTAGAAAGACATAGTTCCAGAATTACGAATAACCAGACAATATTTATGAAAATTCGTACTACCATCACTATACGGGGAAAATGTTACTTGTGAAATGATACAGGACATAGCTGGCAAAGGAATTCACCCCACGATGCCTGAGAGGAAAACCAACGCATTTGTCAACTCGTAAACTTACCGGTTGAAAGTAATGTTAAAAATATTAGTATTTATCTGTTTGGAACCATCAATTAATGGTGGAATTTCATTTTCATTATTTTATCAAAGTTTTTTTTTGCTTTATTCTCTTTTTTATTACCGTTCCAATTTATTTTTGAAATACGTAAATTTGTTACGCAATAATGCAAAAAAATATATTTTGTTATTACAGACTCCTGGTTGATTTGAAAACTGTAACTACTTTCAAGAATAGTATGGTGATATAGTAGTTATTTGTGCGATACGATGTTTATTTAGATGATCTAAACAACACGTGAAAAATCATGAGATGTAAATTAACTAGGCATGAAAAAATACGAGTTCCTTTAATCCACCGATTTCAAACATGGAATTAAGTCAGCTCAAAAACATAACAGCTAGGTAAGGGATTTGAAAAAACAAATTGATAATTTCAATTAGGATCAGTTCCAAATTTTAAAATTTCACACGGAGGTTCGTACCCACAAAAAAAATTATGTTGTTTCATATGGAATTCTATGTTTGTATTATTTTTTAACATTTTTTTAAAAAAAGTAATGGTTTGTTATTAACTTATAGCTCAACAATTAATCTTATAAATGAACAGGCTAAACTTACAAAGGTTTACATTTCAAATTAATGGCAAATTTAAAGGAAAACCGCCACCAAACCATTGGGACTAAATAATAATAATATTAAATTTAATTCAATTGAATTATTTAAAAAAACAGAGAGTAACGCGACGTCAAAAAAAATGGAAAGTACATCCGTATAATCTATAATGATATATTATTTATATTGCTGACGAGAAGTTAGTAAGAAGAACCTCATTGCGTTGGTGTTTAATTTATTTATCAATCTTTATATTACGGTCAACTTGAGAAAAAGGGAGTGTACAATTATTTTGTATATTATTTTTTACACCTCGTTTGTAGGAAATCAGTTGATAAGCATTGATTTTTGTACAAGACCAAAGGTTTAATTTTTTTTATGTTTTTTGTTTTTTTTTGTTATTTGACCGACCAGTTTCGCTTAGCCTAAGCATCATCAGGGTACAAAATTAAACTTAACGAAAAAAGTTTGCGGTTATGTATTCATATAGAGGGAGAACACAATATAAAATAAAACAAGAGAACAGTGACAAAACAACAAAATCACATTTAAATTATAACAAATGAACAAGGAGAAAGAGACAGAATTCATATTATCTATTTGTATTTTATTTTATATTGTGTTCTCCCTCTGTATGTACTCGTATATGTCACCGCACATTTTTTGTATTTTTTGTTTAGTTTAATTTTGCACCCTGATGATGCTTTAAAATAGAATATGTGGTCATATAGTAAGTTATTATTTCATTTTTATTAAATATGTAAAACAAAAAAGTGATCGCTGTCTACGAAAATAAAATAAAATCATAATAATAATAATAATAATAATAAAAACTAAATACAAGATAAGTACTTTGTTCACACACAAAAGAACTTGAAATTCCTACCGGGATTCGAAACAATCTTCTTCATTTTTTAACATCGTAAATTTCTAACAATGATAAATGGATTTTTAATACATAAGAAGAAAAAAAGGTGTCAAAATTGAAATAGTTAGATGTTGTGTTTTTCACTTCTTTTGTTAACATAGAGGCATATCAAACAGGATACAAATCTACGCATCAATACGGAAAATAAAGCTTTTAAACATAATGGAACAAGTTGAGGGTTTACTACAACAATGCCGAAAGGCAACTACTGCAACTTTTAAAATTCTGCAGCGCCTCTACAATGTTCACCGAAGGGAGGGTGCACTCATTCCCCGCCTTACTTCGCCACCGACTAGCCAGCTTCTGGGGAGGACACGGAATTCAACCAACGCCATTATCGCGTCATTATCTGATTGGCTCAGCTCTCCTCTCGACGAGCGATGGATGCAGATGATTTGGAGACCACCTTGAAGCACGCTTGATTAAAGTTATTTTTTATTATGTTTTTTTTTATGATTTTCTAATTTTATTTATTGCTTAAAATGTTACTCTTACTTTTTTTTTTATTGTTTTATTTTTATTTTTTTGTATTATTTTTGTTTTATATATTGTTCTTTGCACTATACCCGTATTCTTGGAATAGTATTATTATTATTAATATTTTAATGGGTGTATAGGCGCATTTCCGAATAGGGAAACTAATTTAGACATTTTTTTATCGAATTGAGAGAAAAAGATCTACATATCGTAGCACTGAAACCTACATGACTGGCACGAGCGCAATCCTGCTGAGATGATAGCTACCCTTACTATAGGAGAGGGTAGATACATAAAACTTTTTTTTTACCTACGTCGTAGAACAAAAGTCGTAAAATGACACAAACAATCAAAGACAGTTGACATATTGTAGTTTTCGTTTCATCCTATAGTTACTACGATGGAAAAGCCTCATCACTGGGCAGATGTTCCGATATGCACGTTAGCACCGATTGTGCATTATGCACCCGGGGTACCGCTGTACCTGCACTGCTCCTACTGTGCACTGCACTGTACGCCGCACACCCCGGCGTTACCCGGGCTGCTCTGAGCGGGGAGTGTTGGTACTGATAAGTATCTGCGATGGAGCGTGGCGAGACGTGTCGCTATTATTCCCAGGGTCCTGGGCAAGGAGGTGTTGATAATATGGAATGCTGCGGGTTAGTGTTATAAAAATGAGATATTGCATGAATGTTTCCCGATCTAGAGGTAAAAGTATGGTAGTATTTGTCATTTGCAATATGGAATTTTAGTACATTTTTACTGTCTAACTTAAATGCTAAAAAAATTTTAAAAATATGTTTTCATAGTTGTAGAAACTGAAAAGAATCGCTCTGGTGAAAGACCACCATTCGAACTCGCAATTTTACTTGAAATAACTTAAGCCGTGTTTGGTGACCAGATCTGAATAACCAGGTACTTCCCGATCTTCCTCTTCCACATCTCATTCCCTACCCTTCAGCCTCTTTTAACGGGCTCCGTGGTCGAGTACTAAGACGCTTGACTACGAATCCAGAGGTCGCGGGTTCAAACCCGGCGTTTTATTTGCGGCATGTTCCAAAGTGGTAGATAATCTAAGTATCGCCCTGGTGTAAGACCACCATTCAGAATCGAAACGTGGCTTGACCAGATATTTGCCGACCTTTCTTTTCCCCATCTCATTTCTTTCCTCACTATCTTCAGCCTCACAACATACCCCAATTAGGGATGTCATAGTCCCACTGGCTCCAAAACGCTGGGAGCGAGGACTTTTGTGCGGTATTCACATTAAATAATGCTTCGTGAAAATACACCCGGTTTGAAACGTTAAAGGCTGATTCACACCAACGTCCGGATCCGCTCAGTGTCGATATTGTTCCGCAAGAGAGCTTATTGATATGGTATGAATATCAATCAAGGAGTATGTGCCAAGACAAAGTTGTATGGCAGTATATCTTTCTGCCCACCCTTGTGATATTTAACTACTTATTTGGTTAAATAATTATTTTGAATTGTAAAAATACTTACAACGCAGATTTTTTTTTTTAACCATTTTTTTATCACTAAATAATATTTTTAATAATTAATAAGTATTGCTTAAATGTTCTTCGTGTCCCACGTCTCCGATGACTTCGCCCACACGTTTCGATGCGCGAAAAAAATAAACATAACTCAACGGTTTATAAGGTTATATGCTATACTTTTGTTTATAACAACACTGTGAAAAAGTGGTTTTACGAATAAAAAAAACATTTTGTCGACATGTGCTATGAATGGATCTATAAATACCCTAACTCTAGTCCTAGCCATGCCCAGGTCTAGTAGAGTCTGGCAAACCTCATAAAAACTTGAATACAGCAGCGCTCTCTCTTGTATATTATTGCTCTGAGTTAACAACACATGTTTTTTTTATAACAACGTAATACTGATCCGTCACAGAGTTACTTATTTACTTTTTTTTTCTTGCGGAGGTATTATTTTAACTCTACTTTGAATAGATCATGTCCTTAAAGTTCACAGACATTAATTATCCACCGGATAGGACATAAATTATCGACTGAACTGCTAGCAACTACTGTTTTTATTCTGGCAGCGGGAGGCGCTATGCGTTATGCACTGTGCTCTGCAAGCGTTCACGTGCACTGTGCTCTGTGCGCAGTGCCGAGCAGGGCAACGGAGTGTCGCGCGACGTGATGCCATTATTCTTGAGTTCTAGATCGTGGCTGTGCTAACAACGCGAATTTTTGCTACGTCGGGGGTACAGCAATATTTTATGGTATTTGTAATTTTAAAAGATTGTGTAATCCAAAGACTCAGGTGGAAATACAACGGTGTATCAATGTGTTCACCATCGTAATTTTCTATTTTTTTTTTTTTTAAAGAATGTCCGCTCTAGATTTTTTATTTATTTTTTTACCCTACAGAATACGCAGAACAAGAAATTAATGGATTTCCACGTTTTGACCTTCAAATATTTTACAGATTAATCTCAAAAATTAAAAATATTACGTGCTTTGCTACAAATAATATATATATATATATATATTTTTTTTAACTCCACACAGGAGGCCTTGAGGGAAATAATTTTCCTCAGGGTCTATGTCATATTTGGGGATGCTGTGTGGAGGGTCTTTTTGAGGAAAGGAAGGAGTGAACTTGGGTCTTGAAGAGATCCATGTTGAAGGAGGGAGGAAACACAGAGGCCGGCAAATCATTCCATAGCCGAGCTGTTGAACATAAGAACGAGTCGTAAAAAGCGACCCGTTCTCATGTATTGAATGTCAACCGTGTACAAATGTTGGGTGCGCATTTGGCGGGTTTCCCGACTATGCACCGGTGAAGGGATCAGTGATGAAAGTTCCTCGGAGCATCATCCATTGAAATACCCGTAGAACAAGGACAGCATTCCCACCTGACTGCTGTGCTCCAAAGATTACAATCCGTTTGTTAAGATAGGAGAATCTACGGACCGCCCGTTTCTGCACAGAGTCAAGGGTTTTTTTTTATATAACTGTAACATTCTCCACTGTCCAGAATGTCGAGACTAGAGATAGTCGATATCAGAATTAAGCGTACTTGCGGTTCCAGTTACCGGTAACCGGCGAGGAACCGGTTATTTATCCAGTTCTTTTCGGAACCGGTTTCTGGTGCCAAAAAAGCTTCTTCAAGAAAATTATTTTATTATGTAGGAAAAAACTTTCGTAGGGGGGAGGGGGTTGCTAGAGAAATTCACAAAACTAAAAGAACTGTAACCGGTTCTTCACCGAAAATAACGAAAATAACGGACAGAGGATATTTTTATTTGTGAACATTAGGAATCGGTTCCAAAAATAAATGATTCCTCGGAGAAATTATTATTTCGAAGGTTCCAGAGACCGACTTGGAACCGGATCCTTTTAACAGGGACAGGAATATCGACCATCTCTAGTGGAGACTTATTAACTCAAGCCATGGTCTTGAAATTTTTGGTAGCGGTCTAAATGATTTTTGCCATTCTTTACGACTCTACCGAAACATTGACTTGACCTTGGCTTTGAATTGAATATTCTTTCTAACGTATATTTTGTCCTATTTTTTTCATTCGTTCATTTAAGTATTATACGAGTATATGTGCTATTTTTTTCCTATTGCTCTTTTTTCCCATTTCGTTTTAGGTATCTTTTGTAATTTGACTTTAGTCCGTTAGTTTATAAATAAATAAATAACTTTATATTATAATTGGAATATTATCAATAATTTTGAACGTAAATATGAAACAGAAAAAATATAACGGTCCCGACCGAGACTCGACCTCAGAACCTCTACTCTATCAGGGGCCAAGACCTTATAAGAAACCGTCATTTTTAATCGATCTCATTCTTCATTTGAAAATTATTAATATTTTTTTTTTCATTTTTTGTATGGTACACAAATCTAAACTCGAGCACATATTATATACCTAGATAGTTTTGGATACACCATGCATTGTTATTTTTCAGAATATTTTTGAATTCATACAAAGTCGAGAATTAATAGATATAGTTGAGGTTACGAGTTCGAGTCTCGTTCGCGGCCATAACATTTTTTTCTGTTTCATATTTTCGTTGAAGATTCTTGATATTATTTCAATTAATAATTTTAAAAATAATAAACATAAAAGTTTTAGGTTAATTTTAATATATAACATTGTTTTATTCCTAATTTATTTGAACTCAACACATTATAACATATTAAGAGTGTCCGGCTACTTTGAAGAGTCGATTAAATTAGATATAGTTTCAAATGAGAGATACGGAAAATCGTGTTGAATATGTAAAGATTATTTTTCTGATTTTGATTGGCTCACTAAAAATGTAAGATTTTAATATTTTCGTAAATTATAATTGCTTCCGCAAACGTTACACAACCGTTCATTCCTAAACGGTCCGAATTTACCTATGGCGTTGGTACCGTTACTGGTTGCCAACACAACTGTCATCGGGACCCAGAACTGCCAAGCCTACAAACCTACAAACGTTGGCCGGTGTGACGTCACAGACGTCTCCCGCACAAACATTTCATTTTGGCGGCAAAACATAATACACACTATTTAAATCTTTGTTGAAAATGTATTAATTAACGTTAAACATTATTATTATTTATATTTTTTTACGTAGAAAGCAATCACTTTGTGGTTTCACATATTTAATGAAAATAAAATAATAACTTGGTATAAAGATCAAGATTTTTTTTTTTATGTCCGAGTGGTTTTGCTTAGCCTAAACATCATTAGGGTACAAAACTCAACTAAATAAAAATACAAAATGTGCGGTTATATATACATACGGAGAAAGAACACGATATAAAATAAAATAAGAGAACAGTGAGAAAACAGTAGAATAACAGTTAATTTTTTTCAGAGTTTTTTTTGTTTTGATTTTCATTAGTTTTTCGATCAGTTATAAAAAAAAATTTAAATCTGTGGTCTTATATGAAGTTATCACATCATTTTTATTGTTTTCGTAAATTTATTTTTTCCAAAATATGAAAAAAAAACATCGAAAATTCCCCAGTAGCCATTGGCGCTTCGAAAGCAAAAGAAACTGTCATTTTGACAACGTTTTCTGACAGTTTGAGACGGCTTTACAAAGATGAAACAGGTGTCAGCCGTAATGATAATGTGTTTATATATTAGAACTCTTAACGAAATCGTAAATGATTTTTTTAAACATTTTTTTTTACAAATCAAAAAATTCTCTTTCTCCTATTCCTCTGATTCTGGAGCAATTAAAAGTCAGAAGTGCTGAGCTTTTGCGAAATTATTTGTCTGAAATATCATATTTAACGCAATCTTTTACAGTTCACAACCTATCTTCAAAAAAAATTTTTAATTGACAAAAAATTGGACATTACGTCATATTGTTTTATTCACTTTTTTGTTTAATCCAGTATTAAAACTTGAGTGAAGACGAGTAATTAAAACAGTATTTTTTTAAACAAGCATTAACTTTAAAGCATTAGTGCTTATTTTTTTAAATTTTTTTTTTTGTAAATAATAAGAATATTAAAAAAATAATACCAATAATCTTCAGTAAAAAGTATGAGATCAATTAAAAATGTCGGTTTCTAATAAAGACCTAATGGCTGAATTAGTTAAATGGATAATTTTCCTTCTTACCATTAAACTAGGCTCCTATCCAATACTTGATAAACGCGTCATATAAATTTCCAGCCGCAGTACCTACCTTGAAGGAAACGTAAGTTTTATGTCTTTTTGATCGGCACTAAAACCATTCGATCTGCGGAGAATACGCTTCCAATACTTCAAACTAATTCAAAGAAACTTCCTGGAAACTTGCGAATTACTTTATTTCTTGGGAGGTGCTTAATGCTTTTGCTACTCAAAACTGCTAACTGCCTCACTTTAGTAAGTAGATATGGATAAAATATTTCAAGATGTATTAAAAGTTTGACAGTGATGAAATTAAACCTGTTATCTGAAACGCACAAAGAAAAACATTAAATGCACTCAACGTAGATAGTATAAACAAAGCAATACATTGTAAATTCTATTATATATTTATTGTTTGTTCCCAAATGCGACGTTACTACGTTACTTTTAAATATGACTTTTTCTACGTTTTCTACGTTTCAAGACAGTACCGTGTGGTAGTCATCACTGATACAAAAATATTTTTTTAAACTTATTTATAGGTATAATACAACTCCGTATAAGGTTATCAATAGTTATAAGTAAAAATTCCCCTTGGTGAAAACCACATCAAAATCCATTAATTATCAACAAAGTTATTCGCATTTCAAGCGTTAATTATGTATTCAGTATAAAATAATTATCTCAACTTGGAGCAATACTGTGGATTAGCATTTACGACTTAGGGCCGGTTCGTGCAACTGTAAAAAATAGCCAATCAAATAGATGCTTTTAAACCAATCAAAGGGCTCGCTAACTGTTTTCTATATTAATATTGATTTTTGAAGAAAATATTTCCTCTACTTTTGTATAATCAAGATTAGATTCCGTTTAAATGAAATAAGATATCTTTAAACTGGCCAGGTATTTTATGAAGAAATGTCTAATCGCTTACTGAAAATCATCAAATCATAATATGTTCATGTTTAATTTTCATATGTTTGTACACTGTAATTTTATCTAATAATTTGAATTCACTATTTTATAAGTGAGGTTCGAGGTGGAATATTTATAAGCCTTTTTCAAACTAAAAATTAAATTATTGTGATTTTTTTGAATACAGTAAAATCATTTAGTAATTAAATTCTCATTGAAAGTGGGCGTTCTCAAAGGAATATCCTACTTTATGGTATCTGGGTATAAAAGGAGGTCACTTGCAAGCAATTAGTCACTTAAAAAAGAATAGTCATAAAACAACAGTTACCAGGAGCAACCAAGAACTTATATTCCACCTCGAAACTCAAAATCACAAAGAAGAAAGAAGAAAAATAAATACCCAAGTCGGGTTCCGAAGACAAGAGAGTGTTTTTCTGCATTCCATAAGTTCTCGTACTGTTAGGGGTCCACAGGGGCTATTTCGAAGCTGGTCAGAGATTCCATCGAAGATGCCGAATCTCAGAGGCTTGATCCCAAAGGTTCCTATTTTTTATGGCCACTGCCATGTCGCGCCAATCAAAAGGGCAACCGTCAGGTGTTTTGACCCTTTAAGAGAATATATTAACTTTTTTTATATATATATATATATATTTAATATTTTGCACGGTGTGTTTTCCCGTATTCTGCTATATATATTTGATGTAGCCTAGATGTGTGAGGTCTGTGTAAGTTTTGGTTGGATTGTCGATGTATAAATAAGTAATTTATTTTTGAGGTTGAGTTGACTGCTGAGGCTGTGTATAGTGCGTTTGCTGCCCGCATAAATTCTATTGATGCAAAATATACTTATATTTCAAAAATCATAAACTAAGCTCTTTAGCCCCATGATGATAAATTCCAGCAAATCGTCTTAGAATATTCTCCGTTTTTTTATTTATTAAAATGAAGATTTTTTTAAAGGCACGAAGATTCCAATTTCAGGTGTTTAGTGGCGCCAAGAGATTTTGTATCAGATTACGTCATAGTGATCATTCTCAACCGCGATGACATCCCGGGCAGATTATGTTCCCAGACCTTTTAGTTTTAGTGTATATTACCCATTTTCAAGATCTTTGTATTAATTATTATAGAAATGCTTGTATACCCGTATCTTTATAATACAATTTATACGAGTATATTCAAAATTGACGTTTTGTTCTACCCAATGTGATTTTTTCGTGTCATAATATTCTTCATTGGAATTTCTCGTTAACAAGAGTTCTAGGTAAAACCTCGTATTCTTTTACTTCCCCCTCATGTGCCTTTGTCTTTTTCGTATGTGGCTTCTCTCTGCGTGCCTTTTAATTATAATATATCAAATTACTTAAGTTAAGAATATAGCTCATTTTGTTATGTTTTACGCACAACTGACAGTGAGACATCAATTGTGATAATGACATGCTCATTCAATATTTCTCAAATTACATTTATTTTGTTGTTATTATACCCTAATAATAGACACGATTCTATAAAAAAAAGCCGAAAATCTCCGTAAATTTTGTGTTCGGTTAAACACAGGTCATCAAAATTGCAGTCATCCCCTATCTTTGCTACTAAACCCGTAGCAGCGTAGGGGTGCCATTTATGATAGCGCATGTCTCAAACATCACTTACAAGCATGAGAAACGCCCGGAGTGAGATGTTTAAGCGCCTTAAGTATGTTTCCTATAGCCCGTATGGAGCATGAAAGAGTTTCATCGTAGACATTGTTACTGCGCAGAGACACAAAACCCTGTAATGACCAGATGTGACGTTTTGCTTATTTATTTTTCCGTGTTCATGGAAGAAAAGGCCAATTTAAAATTAATGTCAATATATGTTTGGGAATGAATCAGTCTATTTTTCACGACCTTCGATGTAGTTTTGTGTGGAAAAATTACATTTCTAAATCAGGGCATATTTTAATGGTGAAAGATGAGGGGAGAAGAAATATACGAGGAAGAGAAAGAGAACGGTTGGAGAGTACTGAATCTAGTCCCTGAGCAGCTTAAAGCCATTTCAAGCAACGTTTCGTTTCTGAATGATGGTGTTTCAGCAAGCCGATACTAAAAGTACCTGAAACTCTGAAACGACGTACAAATATTCAATAAATTGCATTTTGAATAAATAAACAAACATGCAATGCAGAAATAAGAAACAGTACAAAGGAGCTATCTATTAAAAAAACAAAAAAAAAAAAACAAAAAAATAGCTTTGTATAAGACTACGAATATTATTTTATTGTGTATGACCGACCGGTTTCACTAAGCCTAAGCTCATCAAGGTACAAAATTAAACTAAACAAAAAATACAAAGTGCGCGGTTATATATTCATACAGAGGGATAACGAGTTATAAAATAAAATTACAAAACAATGAGAAAACAATAGAATAACATTTAAATTTTAGCAAAGGAACAGAGAAAAAAGAGGAAAGAGACAGATAATATGAATTGAAAGAGACAAAACGTCAATTGAGTAAGTGGTTAAATAATAATGATAAATATTATGAGTTTACAGGAAATATACTTAATTTTGGACTACAGGACAAATTTACCTGATTATTAAGAATATGAAATAATAAATATGTAATATGTCAAACCACAAACTGATTGCTTTCAACGAATATATCTCAATTTTTAATTTAATTTAGAAAATTATCTCAAATGAAATATTATCATTTGTTTTCTTATGAAGACTTTCTCTTTTCTGTCACCCAAAGGTGACATTAATCAGTGTGTGAAAACAGTTGTAGAATTTTCTTAATTCTACGGTGTAGCCCCTGTACGTCGGCTCCTACGTCGTAAATGCGGCTTGCAGCGGAACCCAGTGATAAACGGATGAGGTATTTCTGACTAATGTTTCGTTCCTATACTATTTTACTCCGCGGAAATAAATAAATGGGTTTTCTGCTAGAGCATTTATTCGATCCTCCCGTGGGGGGGATAGGTGGAAAATTATCGATTCCGTAAACGTTATTAGTTATTCTGTTAGGAAAAGCGTCGTGGTTTGTTCATTTGTTTAGTAATGTTTATCATCCAGGTAATTAATGGCATTCCGATAGAGATAGAAACACTTGGGAATGTCTTGAAATTCTTTTAACGTGACTTCCATAGTAAGAGTTAAGAAACTTAACCCGTTAAGAAACAGATAAACACGTTTTGCATTTTGCAAAGTTTTAAGGGGTGTTTTTTTAAATATTTTTACGCTTAAGTATATAAATCTAACAAAAAAAGTTCTCAGTTTTGGAGATGAGAGTTATTTTTAAAGTTTTCGATTCAGAGGTACCTGCTCAATTCAATATATAGCCTAAATGTCATTCATAACCTGACATTCATAACACTGCCAACGACAAAAAGGAAAATACCGAACAAACAAACTGTTTTTCGTCGATAGATTTTTTTGTTTCTATCAAATCTACAGTGATTTTTTCCACTTCAAAATTAAAGTGTTGTCAAGATTTATGCCGCACTTGAAATTTGTACAAGGTCAAAAGTTGTAAATGGATTTGAATTAATAATATATTAAAGAAATTAACTAAATAATTTACTAAACAGAAGAAAACTAATGGCTATTCATATTATAAAACAATATAAAGTTAAGTACCTCACAGAATAACACTTTCTTGAAAATCTGTTTTAACCGAAATTAGTAATTAAATTAAATAAAAAATGGTGTGGTGGTAACCAGAATCGTATAAATAAGACATTTCCATGTGGCCTAACCACAGTTTGATAATGGCCTTAAACGTTGAAAAAACTCTAACTAAAATTTTAAACAAACAGAACGTAATAATAACAATATTGTATTTTAATAAGTGAAATTGAAATAATATCAATAATCTTTAACGTAAATACGAAACAGAAAAAATATAACGGTCGCGACCGAGACTCGAACTCGGAACCTCTACTCTATCCGGGAGTAACGCTTCTGCCGATTCAGCCGCCGAAATCTTATAGGAAACCGACATTTCAATCAATCTCCTCCTTCATTTGAAAATTATTAACATCATTTATTTAAATTTTTCTTCCGATTTGACTGCCATCTTTGTATGATATATAAAGTTCCACTCGAGCACATATTATATACCTAAATGTTGTTAAAGTGTTACTTCCGGATAGATTAGAGGTTCCGAGTTTGAGTCTCGGTCGCGACCGTTATATTTTTTCTGTTTCATATTTACGTTGAAGATTATTTGTATTATTCCATTTAAAAATATTATAATAATAAGCATAAAAGCTTCAAAGTTAATTCTAAATTAATATAAAAATGAAATGTATGAAATTGCTGAAATTTTTTTTTAAATAAATGTTTTTATTTGCCAGTCTTCTTTTAAGTTTAAATTTAACAAATATTATCTTACAAGTATTTAACGCTCACTTACTGTTCCGTTTCATTATATCTAGATGCCTTAATTATATCTTAAACCACAACCCCATATAATTATAACAAAAGCTGTTATCTGAATAAATCAAATCATAACAACAACCAGAAGTTACTTCATACGGATAGTACTGCTTGAATGAAAACATTAAAAGATACATCCAACTTTCCTCCCAGCCCTCGAGACATTAATCTTGATCATGTCATTAATTAATTATTATCAGAGAATAATATCATTTAGCTACAAAGATGATGAGATCCACCAACTTTGAAAAACACACAACAGTCTTGAAGATTCATAATGTCGAAAACTTTACCAAATTTGTTTTCTGAAAGAATATCTCTGTGCGTGCAAAGAGTAAATTTTTGAAATTACCAACTCAATATCTCGAAGTTCTTTCGTAGCTCAAACGTTGGACAAAGTTTTTAATAAAATACCTACTGGCCATTTGGTTTTTACTGCTGTTTTTCGTTGGATAAATACACTTTTTTATTTATATTACCGGTCGTTACCCGTGAAAACTTACGGGATGTAACTTGACTTGCTAAGGAAAAGTATTAGTTGCTTTAATCCTCCCATTTCAAATATAAATTAATGTCGGCTTAAGTAAATTGTGAGCAAGTACTTTGATTAAATAGTTAGGGAATTGAAAAGATTATGTTTCATTTTTCGTGGAAAGCAATCACTTTGTGGTTTAACATATTTAAATAAATTAAAAATAACTTTGTAAAGACCACGGACATTATTTTATTTGTTATGACTGACCTGTTTCATCTAGCCTAAGAATCATCAGGGTACAAAATTAAGTTAGTTATTTATACGTAATAAATACGGGTTCGAACCCGGCGTGGGCAATTGTCATTTTTATTTAATTAATTTGAATTTTATTTTAAAATTGTTTTTTTTTTATTTTGCGGTTCTAAGTATCCCCTGGTGAATTACCACATTCAGAATTACGAAACGTTGCTTGAAATGGCTTTAGCCGTGTTTAATTTTGTACCTTAGCCAAATTGCCCTTTCTCATCTCCTTCCTCTCTCATACCTTCAGCCTCACAACATACCTATTTAATAATCTCACTGGCTTATACAGCAGTTGAGACTTTTGTGCGGTATTTCGTCAAAAATACTTTCTCTTTGTTCCTTTGTTATAATTTGAATGTTATTTTATTGTTTTTTTTTTATTATTTCCTGTATGTATTATATATATTACGGCACACTTTGTGTTTTTTGATAAGTTTAATTTTGTACCTTGAAAATGCTTAGGCTAAGCGAAACCGGTCGGTCATTTTTTTTTTAAATAATATCCGTGGTCTTATACAAAGTTATTTTTTCATTTCTTTAAATATTTTTAATATTCGATAATTTCAATTAGCACCAATTTCTAAATTACGCATGTACTCATAAAGAAAATTAATTATCGTATATAACACTGTCTTAAGAAAATTATCGAAGCAAGGTATTTGACTCATTTTTTGTTTCACTTTAAAGTACTTATAAACGGTTTAAAAAAAAAAAATTTTGGTTTTTCACTGGTGATACTTTTTACTTGGTAACACTTGATGCTCGGCTAGTGGACTTCTCTGCCCTTTAGAATGTCAGACACTTTGTTTACTCTGCGTTTAAAAATAACAAATTTTCGTGTGAATAATGTTAGATATTTTTTGGTCGCAATAAACAAAGTATTCGGCTTAAATAAATTTTCATTCAAAAACACTGAATCAATTTTTAAAAGCGAAGAGATAAACCAATATAAATGTGTTATGTAGGCATGACCGCGTCCCCGAAGTAAGCATAATTTTTCCTTACTTCTGGTGAAATTGATAAAACATTTTCAAATAATAGGTACAAAGATCTTTTGTAAGTTTGCGACTCTTGTTTTCTTTCAAATCGCTTTATTGGGATTACCTGTAATTTATCACTTATTGAGATTACCTGTTTTTTTAACAATTTATTATATCTAAATGTGAGAAACAACACAACATGTACGCTGGAGGTTGATGAGTAGAACAAAAAAAAGCATGTTTCATGGCCCAAAGAGTAGAATCAACAAGGTAAAGAAAGGGGAGGACGCTGCCTGCCGGATTGTGTAATTTAGAAATAAATCGGATGAACGAAGATTACCGGGATAAACAAAGCCGATGATTTGTCAGAACGAAGGGAACAATGTACGAGTTGTTTATTTATCTGCATGCAGTGGCGGTTCGTGATGTTTTTAGCCGAAAACATTTTTTTTGCTAATTTTTTTCAACTATGAAGATTGAAAAAAATCCGTCATCACAAAACGAAATTTCTGAATAATCTTCATACAAAAAGTTGAAAATTCTTGAAAAAAAATAAAAATCGTTTTCGGCTACAACAACACTAACAATGTCGTATTTTTCAATCTTAGCACTCTAGCATACTAAAAACTCACGAGCCGCCACTGTCTGCATGTAAACACGGAGAATGCTACTAGAGGATTATTTTTATATAATTTGAGAAACGTGTTATTTATTGAAGGTAGCGTTTTTTTACTGGCAAAGTGAATGGAAGAAGAAGTCGAGGATGCCCGAAGAAAACATGACACGATCAAGAGTATCGATGTCATGAAAAAGTGCATTAGACGATGTATAAATGTGAATGTAGCAAGGACGTCAAGACAGAGTTGTATAGCGGTCCGTTCTCTATGCCTACCTCTACGAGGAAACGGCGTGATGGTTAGTTTTTTTATTTATTTACTTAACTTCATGTTTATTTACAATATTGTACATACATAGTCCTCCACACTAAGAACCTGTGATGTGGAAGACATAGTTAATTAGTTAAATTGTTTAATATTCACAACAAAACGAACATTTTTATTTTAATAAAATTTGTATTTACCAAGACAAATAATATTTTTTTTTAAATAACCGGAATGTATCACAATACCTTTACATAAATATCCACAAATTTTAGGTTAACCGATATGTTTGCAAGCCTTTCTAGATACTTCCAGGCAGTGCCGTGCACCTAAATTTTTATCAGGGTAGGTAGTAAAAAAACAACAATAGAAATAAAAAAAGCAATTAAATAGCAAAGATTTCTATTAAATTTGTGTAGTCTAGTGAATATAGAGTCATCTACTCTGACGTTGGCAGAGTTGAGCATATATATTATGTAGTTACTGCTTTTGACACGTTATGGTAGAAAGGTTGGTGGGGGGGCGCTCGCGGCGGTGGGATGAACTAAATTTCGCACATATTTTTTAATGTGTTAATTAATTTTTTGCAACAATTTGATATAATTTATTTCAATATTATGCATATTTTTATGCGAGTATGGTAAGGTAGGCAGTGCTTATGTGCATTTATGGAGTGCACGTTTTGGCTCCCTGGGTATCAATAAAAACGCACTTTCAGCAGCAGAGATGTAACATCTTATGTATTGTGATCTGGTTTCGAAAAGGTGTGCCTTGCAGCTAGCGTTGTCTTTCAGTTTTTATTCCTATTCATACATTATCTCATACGTAATCTTCTGTTATTCGATATATTTATATGTTATTTGATTCACTTTACGCTGGCTTGGAGACCTTTGTACTACATACAACGATAGTAGAGTATTTATTGTGCATATACATTTATTATCAGTAAATAGTCTAGTATTAATAAAGCGTACATCAAAAACAACAAAAGTAAAGCATGCAGAAGAATTGTTACATATAAAACATATTTTGAACAAAACAATCATTCCGTATCATAAAATTACATCCTAAAAGTCTTTAGTTTTGGAAACTAGGTCAACTATGGAGCGAGTTGTATTAATATAACTAACTCTATCAATTTCAGCTTTTCCTTTCAAACTCCTTCGGCCATAAAGCATTTTCATACGTGGGGATTCAGTGAAGAACTACGGCTTTTTGGAGCCAGTAAACTTTTGTGTCGATTTTTATATATTGTATCTTGTAACCAGTATTAACTGTATACAGCGAAGTAACTATCACACAAGTTTTCAATTTTAAAACCACATCAGAAAAACCTTTTTTTTAATTTATACAAAGTGTTTTAATAACACGAGATGATAGTCTTGAATTAAATAATGCCGATCTAATAAAAATTCTCGACTTAATTATTATATTTTAATGTCATTAACCTAAAAATTTTAAATGAAAATGTTCGTTTTTTTTCAAATATTTTCAGCACTGTCAATCACTCACGGAAAAATTTCATCAAAGTCCAATTTGCATGGCGGCATTTCAATTCCAAATTCGTTCGATTGTTTTTTTATTGAAATCCATTTCAAAATGTTCGAATATCAAAATTATATATCGATGGCGGGATGGCGTCATAGCTTTTCAAAGAAATAAAATAATGAAAAGATTGATTAAATAATAAGTTCGTTGGAAAAAATAGTTGTAGAAATTTGACATAGTTTTCTGTGCAGCTAAGAGCGTTTTTATTGTGGATACAAAAAAACTGTGAAAAAAAAAACATCAACAATTTAAATAGTATTTTTATTGATGTATGCTTGTTCGTAAATTTCTCTTTCAGTCTCTTGCAGAGTTAAATATGCTAACTTTAACAAGTTGACATAACTGTTTATTTAGTTGGGGACGTCGCTGCTGTAGATATCCGAGGAAAAAATAACATGTTTTACACTTTAGGTCCTGTTTTGCCGCATGCACTAATAATTTGGTAGACCTTAATTATAATATTTCACACACAATATGTATTTCTAATTTTAAAACCCTTTAAAATTTATTTCGAATAAAAAGGGTAAGTGAGTGTAAATAATTAAGCGAGTAAACAGGAGGAAATAAGTTACAAAAGTTATTAATTATAATTTCATATTGAAATGGAATTCCACAATAAATTATCACCTACAAAAACTAAACATAGTTTTTAATGGCTTTTGACGAGATTATGTTTAAATATTACTCCATATCTTTGTTTTTATTACGGCGATATTTTGTAACAACATTTGTATACAACTAACTGTCTATTCTATTTCAATGATTAATAAACTTTATATTAGTACATAAATCGTATTGCCCTTTTTTATGATTTAATAAAACAAATTTATAACTTTATTCCACTTTTATTTTTTGACTGGACCGGTTTCAGCCTATGACGGCCATCTTCAGACTAGTACAAGTTGTTGTGAACCTATGGCTTATATACTGTTTTTGGGGATGTCAGGGGTAGTAAACAATGATTTTACTTTAATTATATTCATCAGTATTGTTGCATGATTTTAATAGTTACAGGGTAAAAGCTACTTTTAATTTATTTGTATTATTATTTTATATATCTATCTGGGAATATGTATTTATTTTATTTAATATTTAAGATGGGTTACATTTGCATTTCTATAAATATGAATTGACAATGTATTTTTATAATGAAAGGTTGGTGAATACTGATTGTTAGTGAGTTTACTTTAGATTTTCCCATCTTAATTGTGATGTCCAGATGTACAACATAATTTTTCTAATTATTGGGTTACTCCCAGCATTATAGTATAATTGGTTTTATGATTCTATTCATTATGCACTGTTAGAGTAGATTACTTCTATTATTATATAATTTCTCGGTATCAAGGAATTTTTAAGTGCTATGCACTTGGGTAATAACTTACATTTATTGTTATTACCTATTGATTGTTTGGAATTTTTAAGTGCATTTACATTGTGATATGTTTGATATGCCCTTTTTTACTTGACTATAAGCACTGCTTATAATTATTTTATTACTTTACTGTGTTTTAACATTACATGTACTTCTAAACTGTTATTTTTAAAGTTATTAGTTAAGCGTAATGTGAATAAATTAGACAAAAACTTTCCAAAAAGAGTTTCATAAAATTTTGTCTTATCTAGAATTTTATAGATCTTACCATTTCATATCTACACAGATTTCTTACAAAAGCTAAGGAGAAATTTTTGCAAAACAGTTTTACAAAGCTCAAGCCAGGGCTATTTGTTCTGGGCGGTAATCGAGGCAAACCTTTGAGGTTAGCCACTTGTAATACCTTGTCTGAACTAACGGGTTGCATATCAATTTATTATAATGTTCTCGCCAAGCAGACACGGCTGTGTTTTACGCTTTTGTGTGTGCAAGTTTTATATGGAAACTGACACATTTCTTGAAGAAAGAACGTTATTTTGAAGTACAAATGAAACACATATTTTCATACTACTCGTATATCAGAGTAAAATTATGTAAAACCATAACTTTTTTGTTTATTAATTTAATATTTGAATGCAAAATATAAAACATAACTTTAAAAATGTTGAATAGGTACCGAAAAAAAAAACATATTCCACTAATTATTTCCCTACAGGTGTAGGTTCAAATTGAAATAAGATATTCACAATATGTACGTAGAATTATTTTGAATTTTGCCAGTCTAAATATACCCAAAGTGGATGATACTCCAAGTATCGCCCTGTTGAAAGACCAACATTCAGAATCGAAACGTTACTTGAAATGGCTTTAGCCGTAATTGGTTACCAGATGTATATAGCTAGGTACTTTCCAACCTTCCTCTTCCACATCTCTTTCCCCTAGCCACTACCTTCAGCCTCACAACATACCCTATTGTCTCACTGGCTCTAGATGGTTAGGAGCAGTTGAGACTCGTGTGCGGTATAAAAAAATTTAAAATGCCCATTGAAGGGTGAAACACGTCCAGTCAAAAACAAATATGTAAGTGAAAATAAGTTAGAAAAGTTTTTATAAATTTTATTTCATATTATAGTTCAACATGTTTTAAAAAGTACAAAACACCGAACCACCGAAACATTAAAAAATAATATTTTGAGATCGGTGGGATTGCGAAATAAAGTTTCAAAAAATAAAATATATATTTAGGGGTTTAATTTTGAGTGTGAATTCCAGACGGGGAATTAAATTTTTAATTACCGACAGGTAAAGGTGCAGGGATACGTAATTAATATATTTTTTAATGGAATGCGACGGGCAGGTAAACTTTCAATGTTTCCATGTTCGGGCGGACGGGACTAACACAGATTTATTTTAATCTGATGCTGCGTCGATCAATCTGTATAACGCGTATTTACTTATGAAATTTCAAATATGAGAGCACCGCTCAACTAGGCATTTCATAAATTTTGTACGGTTTTAAAAATAAAACAAGTTATTTTTTGGAAAATGAAGTTAGTTTGATCATAGTTAGTATACAAAAAATATTTGTCGTGGAGTGCGATATATTTTATTTATGAAAAAATCAATTATAATTATGCTCGTGTATAGCTACACGACTGAGCATAAATGAAGTGTAACAGAACATATTTCTTATTCAGTTCAATTTAACGTTATTTAACGTAATGGCATTAGGAGAGCCTCAGAGCAATAATATACTCGTACACGAGAGAGCGCTGTAGAGACAGCTGTAGTCAGTTTATACGAGGTTTGCCGGACTCGGCTAAACCTGGGCGTGGCTAGGACTAGGACTAGGGTATTTATACATCCATTCATAGCACATGTCAACATAATGTTTTTGTTTATTGGTATAACCACTTTTTCACAGTATTGTTAAAAATATATATATAACATGTAACCTAATAAACCGTTGAGTTCTCGCAATTTAATTCGCGTATCGTAACGTGTGGGCGGAGTTATCGGAGACGCGGGACACAAAGAACATTGTAACAATACTTTAAAGCGGTGTGATAATTCGGGAAAATTTGTTGTCTCTTTCTTTCTCATGGCGTGCGACGTGAAAACCCGGAGAAAGTGATTTATCCCAAATCTGTATGGGTTGGGTAAAAAGAATTAGCTCTTTATCCACATATTGCAACTTCAAGAGGAGAGCATTACGAGTTTTAAATTAATATTGTTTTCTGACTAGTCACAACTTAATAACTAGTATTTATTTATCCTAAAACTTAATAATTCTTTAATCAATTGTATGTAACATTGTGTTTATTTATTTATTACGTAATATTTATATATTTACCAATAACATTTCACTAACGGGATTTATTTTTAAAATTAACTCCACAGAGGAGGTCTTCAAGGAAATTATTTTTCTTAGGACCTCGGTAATATTTGGGGATGCTGTGTGGTGGGTCTTTTTTAGAAAAGAAAGAAGTAAATTTGGGTCTTGAAGAGACCCGTGTTGTAGGAGGAAGGAAACACAAGTTCCTCGTAGCATTCGAACATTAGAATCCATCTGTTAAGATAGGGGAATCTATAAAATGGACCGCCCGTTTCAGCAAATAGTCATTTTTCAGGTATTTCGGGGCTCCAGACCGGAGGTGGCTGCTATTGCAGTTGTGTACGTGCGTAAAATATTTTAGTCTTAAACAGTACGTGCAGTTTCTAAGAGGTTTTTATTATCACTATATTTAAAGTAAATGGCAAATATCTGTCGTCAGTAAATTTATATTCTATTAAAATAAATTAAAATTCTAAATAACTTGACCTTATAAGAAACTGGCATTTTTAATTGATTTCATTCATTGATCATCATTTGCAAATCAATCATAACATTTTTTTAAATTTTTCTTCAGATTCGGCTGCCATCTTTGTATGGTATACAAAGCTCTATACGAGCACATATTATATACCTAAATGGTGTCTTGGATAAACCATTCATTATTTATTTTATAGAAGATCTTTTTTGACTTCTTACAAAGTCGAGAATTGATATTAAATTAGGATTAACTTTAAAGCGTTTTGTGATAATTTATTTATTTATTTTAATAATGAAAATAAAATCAATAGTTGACAGAAGAGTTTCTCCTGGATAGTGTAGAGGTTCCGAGTTCGAGTCTCGGTCGCGAACGTCATATTTTTATCTGTTTCATATTTACGTTGAAGATTATTTACATTATTTCAATTATTAATTAAAATTTGTATTCATTAAAACAGAAAAAGGGAATAAAAAACTTTTAAAAACAATATCGGAAGAGAAAAAAGAGTAGGGGTAGTGTGATATTAATTTTACAGTCGAATCTAGATATGGCTTTTCCGATGGCTATATTAATTTTTCAACGTAAGAGTTATTATTCACATGTAAATTTATAAAAATTCACGTGTTTAATTTAAATATCATTTTCACGTCGACCCGCCGAATTTTCCATCCGTGAAAAATGATAATAATTTATTATTTTCCTCCAAGATTTCGTAACCGGAGGGTTTCCCACGGGTATTGAAACGTGGACCAAAATTAGTGGTCGTTATACTTTTACGCTTCGGATATTTTTCATAATTGAATTTTATTGTTGGCCAGTACAGGAAAAGGTCACTTTCGGGCAAAGATAAAGCACACTAGGTATGCCATCTTCATTTATATCTTATGTAACTGGCGATCGATTGCTTAATATTGTAAATGACATTGCTTGACTTTGGTATTTGAGGGAGGTCTGAAAATGAATCAAATTAAACTTTTTTTAAATGAACCAAATACTTTTTTTTTAAATGAAAATTATATAATATCTTTGTATAAGACTACAAATTTTATTTTTATTTTTCGACCAACCGGTTTCGCTTAGCCTAAGTATCATCAGGGTACAAAATAAAACTTAATGATAAATACATGGGGTGTGGTTTTATATACTCACAAATAAAGAGGGAGAACATAATATGAAATAATAAAAAAAGAAGACAGTAAAAAAAAACAATAGAATAACATTTAAATGTTAATAATTTAAATGTTAAGAATAACATTTAATAAAAAAAGAAGACAGTAAAAAAAAACAATAGAAACATTTAAACATTTAAATGTTTTTCTTTTGTTTTCTTGCTGTTCTCTTTTTAATTTTATATTGTGTTCTCCCTCTGCATGTATGAGTATATATAACAACAAACAATTTTTATTTTTTTTAAATTTTGTACCCTGATGATTTTTAGGCCAAGCGAAAATCAAAATACATTGTGGTCTGATACAAAGTTATTATTTTATTTTTACCAAATATGTTTGTTTATTAATATTAAATAAACTTATCATTCATTCACCTCGTTGGCGTTTGTAACTTATACCTACATTAAGTGTAGATAGTTTATTTTCTTTTACATTTTATGTACATGGTATGAGTTTGATTTAAAAAATGATGTCTTTTCAAAAAGCAAAATTAGATTATGACTGCATATAATGACGTCATATTTCACATAATTGTAAATTTAAAAAAATGCTGAACTTTATAGGTACTTAGTACTGCTTAGATTGCTTATTCGTTTAAATTATATTATTTCAAACCGTAAGTAAGAAAATATAATACTGTCTATTTTAGTTGAAAACTACAAAAAATATTTATTAAAATCGAAAACTAAATTTTTTGATTTTTAGGGCGAACTCATTTTTAAAAAAGAGTTATGTAAGGAAAAAAAAATACGCGTGACAGTTGTTTTGCCTTCTGAAGGCATATACAAATACAAGATGAAGGGTTATATTCGGTTCGCAATTTTATTTCCATCATGAGCTTGAGGACAAAAACAGGATTTCTTGCAAGGCCCCTTTTATAAACAATGGAATCGAGTCATGATGTCTCGAAACGAAGCCTAATATCTTTTATTTATTTATTATTATTGTTATTTAATACCTTATATTGTTGTTTTACTTTATTAATTATATTTATTTCTGTATAATATATGGGATTTATGGGATTGCACTACCCTTTCTGAGATCCAGAATATTTTTTAAGGAAAACTGTAATAGCAAAATGTTAATGTATAAGAATTCGACAAAATGTATTCAAAGTAGTGTGTAAAACCAGTAATTTTGTCAATAGTTTCTTCCACACTAAACGATTCTATTCGATTGGTATATTTTTTGGCGCAATGTCTTACCTGATGTACCCTTTATCAATGGTTGAGGGTCTGAATATCCGGAATATGAGGTCAAATTGATAATTTTGGGTGCGCGGCTTACATTAGGGCCGGTAGTATGTTTCATTATTTTGAGATACTTCAGATATGCGCAACTAGGTGGAAAATTAAATGTAACTTTGGATACCTTTTATTTTTAGCTGAGTGTGTGCTTTAACGTATGAATACTGGAGCATTACAAACGGCGTATGAATATAGGGTACACGAAACGTAGGATATTACCTTCGTATTTCACCATTAATTGCGTTTTCATAAATATAAATTAGAAGCATCCCTTCTCGGATTCGTTTCCGTTTGTTTCAAGTTATTTTTACCAAAATTTTCCCATAGACTGTGAATAAATAAAGCACGTTTTTATCTGCTAGCACAAATAGGTATTTCGCGATATTACGGCAAAATATATCAAGGGAGAAGCAACCTTGACGGCCTCCATTGTCGATGGTAAGACGCTCGACTACGGACCCAAAGGTCGCGGGTTCAAACCCGGCGTGCGCTAATAACTTTTAATTTATTAACATGTGTCATAAAATATTTAATTATAAATTCTTTCGTGATTACAATAATGTAGCTAATAAATCACTAAAACTTCTTGGCTTCATCAATAGAATTGCATGTGACTTTAAGAATATAAATACCCTAAAAACCCTTTACTGTTCATTAGTTCGCCCTCATCTAGAATAGTGTAATTTGGTCCCCTTTCTATACCGTTCATATTCATCACATTGAATCCGTACAACATCACTTCTTACGCAGTATTGCATAGAGATTAGAGCGAGAAAGAGGCCATTATTCATATGATGAAATTGAACAATTATTGAAAATGTCTTCTTTATAAAAGCACAGGAGAGACTTTGATTTAATTTTCATTTACAAAATTATTAATTGTTTTATTGACTCACCTTCTCTGTTGCAACTTATTCAGTTCAACATTCCTTGCCGTAGACTCAAAAACAATGAATTGCTGTTCCTCAATCATCACAATACTAATTATGGGTATAATTCTCCAATGTCCAGAATGTCAAGACTTGTTAACTCAAGCCACGGTCTTGAAATTTTTGGTAGCAGTCTAAATGATTATCGTCATTCTTTACGACTCTACCAAAACTTTGACTAGATCATGGCTTGAATGTTCTCTCTTATGTTTATTTTGCCTTATTTTTGACATCGCTTTATTTATTATTATGTACATGCTATTCCTTCTCTGTTGCTCTTTTTTTCATTTCGTGTTTTATTTGTATTTTTTGTAATTAGACTTGAGTCCGTTAATTCAGAAATTAATAAATTAAAATAAAAAAAAAAGTATATTTGCGACACGTTCCAAAGTGGTAGATACTCCAAGTATCGCCCTGGTGAAAGACCACCATTCAGAATCTAAACGTTTCTTGAAATGGCTTTATCCGTGTTTGGTGAATAGATCTGAATAGCGAGGTATTTTCCAACCTTCCTCTTCCCCATATCCTTCCCCTCCTCACTACGTTTAGCCTCACAACATACCCCTATTGGGGATGCCATAGTCTCACTGGCTCTAGACGGTTGGGAGCAGTTGGGACTCTTATGAGGTATTCATTATATAAATTTTAAAAAACCATCTCACAGGAAAAAAAAAACAAATCGAGTGACCTCCAATATGGAAAACTCTATTATCGTACTATACAAAAGAAAAAAAATCGCTAAAATGTAACATATGTACTTTAAATAGTAAAAAAACAATGCTGAAAACTTCATTATTAATGATAGCGTTTCCATAAATAACACCGCAAAGGGGTACGAATTGAATATCATGACACTTAAAAGATAAACAAAATAATGGCAAAAATGAAATACGATTTTCGCCCTTCTATGAGAAATCTTATTTTTTCAAGCAATACACCACGGGTATAAAAATTCTTTATTAGGAAAAATAATAAAAAAAATTCTATCAAATTGGAATCCCAGAAAGAAGCATTACATGACTGGCTGTTTACTTTTATGAAGCTTAATCAGGACTTATCTCTTAGAAAGCCTGAAGCAACCAGTCTTTTTCAGGCAACTAGTTTCAATTGGGGTAACGTGTCTAGATTTTTCGACAATTTAAAAGCAGTTCTGAATAAATATAAAATACAACCTTATTGTGTCTGGCGTGTTGACGAAACTGGAGTTTCGAGTGTTCACAAACCTAAAAAAAATGTTGGTACGCAAGGTGAGTACCAAGTTACTAAAGTAAATGAACTTAGTGCCATGCAATTTTACCTATTGTCGATGTATATTATATGGAAAAATTAATGCATCAAGAGAGATTTACGGACAGTATCTGTTGCATCATCTAGCATTGTGTAATAACATGTCAACATGTTTTATATTATTCTAATTGCACTCATTGTTACCTACCTCAGAACAGGTTCTAATGACCTAGTGAGGTAGGTAATGTTAAAAAATAATGTAAGCAACGAAAAGATTATTAAATAAAAATAAAAATTTAAAAAACTACGGAAGACCGATGAACCACAGTTAAGGCTTTGGTGTGCAATCAATGCGTTCGGCAACTGCATGCCTCCTTAGACGACTTTAGTGAGACAACATTTAAAACCCATAATGCTTAACGATTTGCTTTCTGGTAATGGTGGTCTTGCTTATAAAGCGCGTTGAATGACTGCTAGGTAACTAGGTTCATCAATTTTATTTTTATTTTTTTATTAATAACGAATACCCTACAACTTCTAAGTACAGACACAACTATGTAGTACAACAACTATATGTATGGCCAGTGAGACTATGGCATCCCGAATTGGGGTATGTTCTGAGGCTGAAGATAGCGGGGAGGGGAAGGAGACGGTAAAGAGGAAGGTTGGGAAGTTCAAATCTGGTCACCAAACACGGCTAAAGCCATTTCAAGCAACGTTTCGATTCTGAATGGTGGCCTTTCACCAGGGCGATACTTGTATCTACTACTCTGGAGCGTGCTGCAAATATACTGTATATTAATTTATTTGAATTAATTGTGTTATGACACATATTAATTAAACAAAAGTTATTTGAGCAGGCCGGGTTTGAACCCGTGATCTCTGAATTCGTAGTCGAGCGTCTTACCACTCGACCACGAAGACCGTCATTAAACATTCAACAAAAAAATCAAACACATCGTTGGAGAATAAGCAATAAATTTTAATAGAATCACGAGTCACATAAGCCTTGAATTGATAACAAACTTTAAGGTTTATGGCAATTTTTTACGCACGATTTCTCCTCATACATCTCACAAATTGCTGGCATCAGACAGTTCAGTATATATTTTACATATGGTCCTTATAAAATATTTTATAATACTGCTTGCAAAGACAAGATGTCCTCAAATATCGGAAAACTGATAAATAACTTATAAGGTAGCTAAATGTTTGTGACATTCGGGAATGTTTTCTTCATGTTTTTACATCGTATTATACTCTTAGCAGCCTGCTGAAGATACCCGTTATAAGATGAAAGCGTTCAGGTCTTAAATAAATGAAAATTTAGTATTTTTAAATGATCAAAATGGAGTTCCACCACTAATCAACAGTTTCAAAATTATAAATAAACTAAGAAATTCGCTGATCATTTTTTTGCTAGCGTATGTCACCGGCAGGGAAAATCCAGAGAACGCTGCAAAAGAAACCTCTCATTCATCTCAACAAGAACAACACGCACAAACGACAATTCGTAAAATGGGGTTCTTTTACAACCAAACGAACATAAATAACAAAAATATCTTGTAACTACTGCTTTTGGACAAAGACACTTTAAATACATAGCCTGCAAATTATACAATCTACTACCTAGCTACGACTAGACAAATAAAAACAATGACCAAATTTAAACATGAAATAAAACATTGGATTTATAAAATAGGTCACTCTTATATTGCTAACTACTGTAAAACACCTACTTAGACGTGCATACTTCAATTTTCAATCTATCTTTATCTCTAGGCTTATACAATCCTATTTTTTTCTGTATGAACCTTTATCTAGATCATAAAACACCCAAAAACATTATAAATGTACCTTATGCACAACCTCTATACTCCCAAACAATATCTATAAAATATTACCTCCACGTAATAACTTTATTCCAATATTTATTTAATTTCATCTCTCTTTTTTTCTCATATTTTCCCTTTTATTTCTTTTTCTTTTTTATTACTTTTTATTATTGTGAACAACCTAAAAAATATTTATAAAATTCAACCTCCGTGTAATAACTTTGTTCTAATTTTCATTTAATTTCATCTTTCATTTCTTTTTTTCTTTCTCCTTTTTATTTTTTATTATTTTATCTTTATTAATATTTACATTCAATATTATATAATTTATGTACACTACGTCTGTCTCAACACAGGAATATCCTAGTGAGTCAGACATGGACCGAACCCATGTATTTTTTTAAAAATATTTTACCAAGAATAAATAAATAAATATCTGCTAGTTCATCAAGGCTTCAGCAAAAGAAAACACGGCAAAAAATAATACAAAAAAACAAGTAAAAATGTCAGTCCGCCAGTTCTCCTGAAAGATTTTAACCCGTAGTGGTATAATGACGATTTCCCTCACAAAAACTTTTACTACGTGGCTTGCAATGAAGGCATGACAGTGTCGCCTCCTGCTCTCCTATACATTCCTGCTATTCCTCCAGGATTTGAAGGAGGCAAGAAGCGACAAGTTTAGTCCCTAGCTGACTGCTACAGAGTGTTTATTTGGTGCGCTAAACCTGAGAGAATATCTCACTTAGCCACTAACAACGTTGGTACATTTTTTGAAATCAAGTTTTTTTTTTTTTAAATTTTATCTTTGGATCAAACATTCAAACTAACATTTTTTAATGTTTTTCTTTGAACTATGGATTTATATATCCATTTCAATTTTTTTTGCATGCTTCTTGAAGATTTTCTGATTTTTCCATTTTTGTCTAGCCCTCTACATCGTGACAAGCGGTGAACCTATCGAATTTGAAAACGCAATGAACACTATTACTTCATGGCTGGAAGAAGAGGAAAATAATAAAGATAGCGTTGGAAGGAGTTTAAGCTTAGACGATTCTAACAGGGACAGATCGAGTGAACATTCGGACCACAACACTGATAGGATAAGTCGGAATTTGATGAAGATACGACTGCTGTACCTTTACGTCCACAATACAGAAATCTTTTCTATCTTAACAAGGATAAACATACAAATAGAATATTTATAATAATAACCGCAACCAAGTGCGCACTAGATCACACGACTTAGGATCTCATCTTCCCGGTACGAAACAAACCGCGACGCATATTCCCAAAGGAACTGATCATGGAATTGCTAAAACCACATTTTAAGACAAACGAGCATTACAAATTTGCCATCAAACATTCGCCTGTGAATAGAAAAAAATGTTAGCATCAGTGAACCTCCAAAAATAGAAGATAAAAATGAAGGACTGTTCGTTCTGACCGCGAAGAAATAATAGGTCTAAATTAATGTGTACTTTGTGTTAGAAAGTACTGTGCCACAAACATGTCGGATATTTGTGATTACCATGTTAAGAATGTCTTATTTGTGGAGATTATGAATAAACTAAAAAAATTATGAAAATGCTTTTTTTAGGATTTTTTTATTGCATATAAAAATAATCTATTGTTTTTATATAAAAGACATTATTTTTTATATTTGTTTTTTTTTATGTTTTTTCTTGTAATTTTGGCTATGAATATTAATGATTATCACAAAAAGGCGTTTGTCGTATTAAAAAAATACACATTTTTAGACATATGACATGTTAAAGAAACGTGAGTAAAAAACTAACTGCGCCACTAACTACGTAATTGTTTAGGTACCCACTAACTAAGGGTTAATCAGCCTTCGACATCAAAATTATTCCGCCCAAAATAACTACGATCGTCCCCCAAGGCAGCGGTCCGCAACCTTTTTGGAGCTGCAAACCCTAATTTAAAGAAGATTTTTTCAGTGAGCCCAGAAAAAATCAAAATTTACAGGATATACATAGAATGGTGTCACAGTATACCCGCTTGCAATTTTTATTGAATACTTTATTTTCCTTCCATGTTTTAGCTGTTTTAAATAATTCTGTGCACTCCTGAGCCCCTTCTCCGGCTTCTAAAGAGAAGAAGAAGTGATTTTGGATGAAAACACGTGTTAGATAAAGGAGAAAATACAAATTCTAGCAAATCATGCCAAAACCGAACTGTTCGATTAAACTTTTTAAAACGATCAGTTCTCGTGCAGAAAATCCAATAGTTCATTAATGTCAAATTTTCGTTAACGTGTCTTCTAGTATCAGTATTGAAGAGATAAATGACGCGTCTTTGAAACTCCTCCCATTGAAATACCAGTAGAACAAATAACCGAATACAAACGAATACCCGATCAAGGAAATATATTCAGAGGCTTTAAAACGTAGGTGGCTGTAAAAATCAAAAGCAGGCCGAGTCCTACATACCTCAAAATTTGAAGTGCTATAGTCTGACCGGCTCCGAAAATACGGAACTACTTTATTTTTTATTTCATAAAAAATACAAACTGATGAGAGTACAGTACAAGCTAATATTGTACAATTTAGAGTAATTCAAACCAGTTACACTGTTATTAAAATCTTAGTTAGCGCTTTCTAAACCTCTTAAAATGAATGCCAAAAGGCCTAAACCCAAAAAATCCCTAAAACATATTAAAGCCGATCATTTGCACAGGTTTGGTTTTATTATTACAGAAGTGCGGCAGGCATCGGTTATCCGAGACCCGAACCAAAAGTAAGTTAAAACCGGCCGCCCGCGCCCTCTGTTTCGCCCAAATTAAATTAATTATGCGCAAACACTGCGAATATTCTGCTACGTTGATGGAAAAATAAACACTAGAGGAGGCTTTTACTAGATAAACGTGAAAATAGCAGGAATTAAAAATAACGGCCTTGACAACAATTTACCGTTGAAATGAACTTTTACAAAAATTGTAAGCTAAGGAATTTAAAAATTTTATAATACAATGCTAAGCCATTTTTTTTAGCTGACGTGAGATTTTTTGGTAAGTGACTGGCATTGACCAATTATTATATCGGTGGTGACAGGGAATCGACGTTGGGCGCTTCCGTGACAACATTACTTTTTACGATTATTTTAAGGTTAATTTATTGTAAGGAATTGAAAAATAACTGTGTATAAGACCACGGATATTATTTTATTTTTTATGAGCCGTCAGTTTCGCTTAGCCTTAAGCATCATCAGGGTACAACATTAAAAAAATAAAAAATAAATTGGTTTCTTTGTTCTGTTATTTTACTTTATATTTTGTTTTGCCTTTGTATGTATATATAACCGCACATTTAGTATTTTTTGTTTAGTTTGACTTAGTACCCTATATAATAGTTTTTATTATGCTAAGCGAAACCGGTCGGTCATAAAAATCAAAATAATATGCGTGGTCTTTTATACAAAGTTTTTTCATTTCTTTAAATATGTCAAACTACAAAGTGATTGCTTTCTACGAAAACCAAAATTTTGGTAATTTATTCGAAGACCAGAATTGCCGTCACACGTTAATACATACACGTTTTTTTTAAATACCGTATTAAAACAATTTTTTTTTACTTAAATGGCAATCATTCTTCTGTGATCTAATTCAATGCGTTCTCTGATTGGGTAACTTGACTTTCACGTGAACCGATAATTTGTACTCCGTTTACATATACACTACCTACAAACGTATTTATAAACTAGCAAGAACAGAAAACTGGGTTGCGTTTTTGGTTTTGCTTATAAGCTACGGCTTTTAATTTATCTAATTAAACTAAATAAATTTAACGGTTAATATTTTAATTAAATTTGTGTGAGGTCAAAACCCAATTATCCATTATGTATTTCACGTTTATCTGTCATTTAACGAGATGAATATGTTAATTTATTTTTAATAATTAAAATAGCTTTTAATAAATATATTTGTGTCAGATCCAAAGCCGCAATGAAACGCCGACTGTGTTTTCAGCTTCAGATGAATTTAAAAAAAGTGCTACAGTGCACTCCAAAATTTCAAAATACTATTTGACTTGATGGAAATATACGAGTATATAAAAATCTGTAACAATTCAGAAGAAAGGGAAACCATTTTCTTTCAGGTATAGTTGATGTTCTAGGCACATAATTTGAATCAACGAAACGACGAACGAAAAAAACTTTTCAATATTCTTCTCAACAGCGAAAAACGACAAACAAACGAATGGTCTAAAAAATCATCTTTTTACACCTAAATTTAGGTCTATGTAATAGTCCCTGGGTTGAATTTCCTTATTTTATTTTATGTAAGGCATATATCACATATAGTGTGATGATTAGTAGGTAGGTAATATGAATAAGAGACACGAATGTAAGAACTTAACATAATATCACTTTAAATTCAATCAATTTGATTATTTGGCAAATTTTCTTTATTTAGGTTTGTAATTTTTAAAATCTGAATGAAAAAAAAAATAAAGCTTTTTTCAAACTACAGCAGTTTACATTTAATAAGAATATTTATTCTTTATTTAACAACATCGACTGCGACAATGTGTACGAGGGTCATTTAGAAACTAAGGTTACAAGGATTCCTGAGACCGGGGGATTTTGTTTCAAAGTAGGCGCACCTGGCATGTAGGGGGGATTATAACGGTCAGTTCGTTTGATTCCGCGTGCTTTTCGGTCATTTTTTTCAGTCACAGTAAATTATTTCGATGGAGAGGTCGTCGTGCGCTTCCGCCACCTCCCATCCGAGCAGAACAATACCACCGCGAATATCTATTGGAAGCTCGTGAAAGTTTATTAAAGTGGGTCAGGTTGTTCAGAGAAGACTTTATTGATACTCACGACGAGGCGAGGAGTGAAAGACCATCAGTGATTTCTGTCAAACTTTTGGGGGATCCATTTGGTGGATTTTATGCCTGAAGGGGTTTACCATTAATGCAGAGGCTTACTGAAATACCCTAAAAAAACTCATAAGAGCCATTCAGAACCGCAGAAGGGGAATGCTGACCCGAGGAGTCAGCCTCCTGCATGACAACGCCAGACCCTACACCGCGCGAGTTTCACGGGAGCTGTTGACATCGTTGATATGGGATATTGTAACCCACCTTCCCTAATTAACCGACTTGGAGCCTTCGGACTATCACTTTTTCTCTAAACTAAATGAGTTTTTAGGTGGTAAACTTTTGTTCAACGATCAGGAGGTCAAGGAAGTGAGTGAAAA
This sequence comes from Drusus annulatus, assembly GCA_022651775.1. Classification (NCBI taxonomy): domain Eukaryota; kingdom Metazoa; phylum Arthropoda; class Insecta; order Trichoptera; family Limnephilidae; genus Drusus; species Drusus annulatus. The sequence goes on from JAGWCC010000080.1 coordinate 372,134, forward strand.
AATTGGCGGCTGAAATATATGACACTGGCATATGAAAGCTTGTGCCCTGACTACAGAAATTTCGTTGTAAAATATTTTAGTATATTTGTGAAGTATCCTGTGATTTTCAATTAAAACAAGCATTTTTCGATCCTACATAAATGCTGTAATCTTACATTCTGGATGACCCTCGTACTTCAAAAGCCTACTTTAAATTGTCGTAGAATTCCGATTGAAGATTTATATAAAGTTGAAGATACCTGCTGGCTCCTTTTTAAAGATAAGCTGTGCTTTAAAAAAACGTACAAAGATCTTCCGGAGCAAAGCTTTTTTTGTATTTATTTAAGTTATTATAAAATTGATGTGGCATTTTTAGTTAAAAATTTAGCGATGAAACGTTTCCGCTTTGTCGAACGTTACGTTGGAGCTTAAAACGACTTGCTGCATAGTTCCTATCAAAACAATAACAGTGTAAACAGCGTATTGACGGCGTAAACCGCATCATACGAGTATACCAGTGGCGCCCCACGGAGCATAACCAACTTTTTGGGAGTCATACTTTTCCACTACCTCAAAATAAACCGAGTCAGCCATAATCGATCCGCGCGCCGTTGCCTTCCCCAGCTTTTTCCGATGTATTTTTTAAGGAGCATTTGAAAGCAGCACACCAAATGGTTCAAATGGGCTGCCGAAGCCTCCTTCCACGTGATTTCAAAGTAAATAATTGCAGCGGTTCCAAACTACATCTTGTTAAAATTAACATACCCGTACTTAACTATCAAAGGTGAACGAACGAACAGACTAGTATATTTATTGGTTTACAATACAAGTGTTCCTTTGAATACAAAACAGAAATCAGTCAAAAATTACAATACAATTTATAAACCACATAAACACACTTATATGATTCTAAACTAATTTTATAAATTCTCATTCTGAATGTGAAATGTTGTTTGTTCGTTGGCGATCTGCAGTCGGTCTCAGGAACGATTCCAAATTATAAACATTGTCGATAAAATCTTTATCGATGTTTCGTGCTAGTACCCTTGGAACGTGCCGCAAATATTCTACATAATTTTGTATATTAATGAAGTGTGAAATGTCACATGTTAATATAAAAAATTGCTAACACACATCGGGATTCAAACTCGCAATCTTCGGATAAGTAGTCGAAAACCTCTGCTACTCGGCCATGGAGGTCATCCAACATGAATATAAATAAATATTATATTAAGAAATCATATGAATTAAAAGCAATGTATTTTTCGATACACATTGGAGCTCACACTTAAGTTGGTGTGTTTTAAACATTCGTCACATCTGACATCAACTTCTATGATTAGCGCCATTTTGTTTTTTTTTTACATTTGACCGGTCCCCGTTAACCGCCGATTGTCCGCCCGTTTCAACTTTTGAACAAATCGTGTTCAGCTGAAAAGCATAACAGCCATGATTTTATGCTTGTCGGCTGACTGCAATGTGTTCTAAAGCTGATACAGACCGACAATCGGCGTTTAACGGGGACCGGTCAAATGTTAAAAAAAAACAAAATGGCCCCTAATCATTGAAATGTGACGATGTTAAATGTGACGAAAGTTTGAAACAAACCAACCTTACATGTACTTATAAATACATACTTATTTACATAAGGATGTATTTATTGAAATATTAATAGATTATTAAAAAATCAGAGCTTTCTAGCTCTAGTAAATACATCCTTATTTACATAAGGATGTATTTATTGAAATATTAATAGATTATTAAAAAATCAGAGCTTTCGATCTTAAATGTGTTTTATTTCCAAAAATGTTTTGACAAAATTGCAATTGAATAACAGCGAATTTATTTAGTGCAGTTTTGTGATGGTTCACCTCAGGTGCAACAAAACATATTGACAAAGATGTCCTTACATTCGGCTAACAAGCACGTCAAATAAGTAATAACTAAATATATACTTATTGACCAACTACACACAACATTCATTTTTCCGAAGAACATGCTCAGAATAAAACACCACATTTTCAGGAGCTGATATTTTTCATTTATCCACAGGTCAGTTTAATAAATGCAAACGGGACATAATCAAATAACAAGGTTAATTATTACCTCCCTACCACTGCTGTGCGTTACAGATCCATGTTAAGTATGTTATTTGTTTGTCTCTATTTTCATTTATACACAGTGTGTTGTGTTTCTTTTTATTTTTTTTTTTTGTTTATTTTAATCAATTACACTCTATGATGCATTATTTATTATACAGTTTTATTCAACTTCATACATAGATATAATTCTTAGTTGTTTACAATTCTGAAATTATTATATTTTGAATATTTTTTTCTCTATTTTAGTTAAAAAAAAAAAACATGATTAGCGGATTTATTACAAACAACTGTATTTCCTGAATAAAATAAAATGTAAAATATTTAAAAATATATATATTTGAATCATTGAAAACATAGATTAATTTTATACAATTATTAATTCATTCTTATAATTGCTGTTTTTTTCGATGTTTATTTTACTCTCTTAGATAAGTACAGCTTATTGACTCGTGGTTATTGGAGGATTAATTACATACTCTTAATTGCTAAGTTATAATAATGAAAAGTGTAATTAATGATTTAAAGAATTTAATTCTACCAACTTAATAACGTTGTTAAATATTAAAATGGTAATTTCAACTAAGGAATAGATTTCATACGAAATTAATAACATATTGAAGTTAAAATAATCGGTTACAATAAATCATTAAGCAAATCCGAAGAAATTATCCGATTTCCAACTTGCTCATATTTCATGTATTTTGTTGATTTGAGTTCGTTATTGGATAATAATATGTGGTACCACATTATACCTCGATACAAATAATGATGTTGAGCCGAAGTGGTTCCCAACGTTGGTTTAGATATTAATATATTAAATCCCTTTGTTTTGAATCTGTTGCTGACAGAATCTAATGGGTCATTTTTTTAGTAAAATATTATTTTCACTTCCGTAGAAAGCAATCACTTTGTGGTATGGCAATTTAAATGAAAATGAAAAAATAACTATGTATCAGACCACAGAATTTATTTGACTTTTTATGTCCGACCAGTTTTGCTTAGCCTAAGCATCATCAGAGTACAAAATTAAAATAAAGAAAAAAATCATAGTGAGTGGTTATATATACTCATACATACAGAAAGAGAACACGATATAAAATATTTTTAAAAAGAATACAGTAAAAAAACAAAAGAATAATATTTTAATTATAACAAAGGAACAGAGAGAAAGAGACAGATTATATGAAATGAAAGAGGCAAAACTTAGAACGTGATAAATTTTATGAATATATGTTATTCTTTTGTTTTCTCACTGTTCTCTTTTTTTTATTTTATATTGTGTTCTCCCTCTGTATGTATGAGTGTATATAACCACACACTATCTATTTTCTGTTTATTTTCATTTTGTACCATGATGATGCTTAGGCTAAGCGAAACCGGTCGGTCATAAAAATTTAAATAAAATCTGTGGTCTTCTACAAAGTAGGTAGGAAAGTCATTTATATTACAGAAGCAAGTTGATTCTAAGCATATTTGGTAAGGCATTTTGCTCTAATTTCTCAGAATCGAAAGTCGTCTCTTGTTCTCGAGCCAGTCTTGACTTCGCAGTTATAGCCTTAAGTGACCCATCTCACGTAGGTGTTTGGTAGCTTCCCTTGTGGTTTGTTCTACGATTCAGGTTACGAGAAAGTCATCAAGCCTCCCGGTAATTCTCTCACTAAAATCAGTTCAAGATAGACCCTTTGTACCTTCCCTACAGGGTGCGCAAACTAACCGGTAGTATATTATAAAACACAACATTGATAGATTAATTCATATACTAGTTGTTCGATCCAGAAACTGCGACAACGCCAAATGCGCTTCAGTTTTGGAGAAACGTGTTGAATTAGAGTGGACTGTAAAACGATTATACTTGGTGAATGATTCGATTGTATTTTTGGATAGATAGAAGGGTAAATTTATGCCAGTTTGCTCACCTTGAGATGTCTAGCGAGAGGTTACGAACTGTCTGCTCCGGGCGATGAAAGTTGAGTGGGCGAATCCTCCAGAGACGGATGCGAAGCAAGGCGCCGTCCCTGAAGGCACGAGCGATTGTAGGCGACTAAGATCGAGTTGAGACGAGCCGCTCTTGATGTCCCGATCTTTTTGTTTGTTGCCGGGTGGTGGGGGTCGTTATCGCCATACATTTACATCCTTTACATAGCCATGCAAATAATGCGCGACAACAGAACAAACTGGCAAAATTGAAGGTAGGAACTGGACAAAAGGTATCAGGTTATAACCTATCAAATTGTTGATTTTAGGATCCAACACTAGTAAAATCATATCTTACAATTTATGACACTATTGATTATTCCGGCTGCACACGCTGAGAGGTGTTACATCGAAAATTAGAGCAATTCTGATAAGGCTCCTCACACTAATAACAACTAAATACAATCAACCCTCGCACTTATAAGCTAACCGCCACCCCTTCACCGGCTTGCTTTCCTAGTAGAGGGATATCTGATATTAGTTGATAATTATATTTGTTATCTTGCGTCTCCTAATAATGGCGGAGATGTCAATCGCCCGTCGTAATGAACACGTCGGGCAACCTTACGCTGTCTAACTGACGTCGCAACTGATTAAGTAACTAATTAATTAATTAACAGAGAACATACCGAACGGAAAGGGATTTCGACTAACTGCTACACAACATATGGGGGAGGCTTTAGGCTCTTGAATAACGTCTACGGAGATGAAACTCAATTCAGGTAGATTTATACTTTATGCTTAATTTTATTATTTAATTTGAATAAACTTTACAGCTTTGTGCTTTTTATTATTTTATTAATTATTGAAATAATATTAATAATCTTCGGGGCAAATATGAAACAAAAAAAGGCAGAAACCTAAAAGAATAACGGTCGCGACCTAGACACGAACTCGGAACCTCTAGTCTATTCGGGAGTAACGCCATCTAGGTATACAATATGTGCTCGGGTAGAGCTTTGTGTACCCCATCACAATATAATAATTTATTAAACACATTGATGTTTATACATAAAATGAAGAACAACTTGTTGTCAAAATATTTTTCTGACAAAATTATCTACAATGTTGATATTCACAAATATAATACAAAGGCATGCAAAGAAATAAGACTACAAGAAAAAAATAAAGCAAACACACAAAAAAGCTTTCTATATAAAGGGATGAAATCTTATAATGCTCTGCCGGAAACCATCAAAATTATGCCTGTCAATAATTTCAAAATAGCCTGTAAAAATTATTTTAAATGCATTTAAATCAAAATAATAAGTAGTATATAAGTTAAAATATTATAAAGTTAAAAAGAAACTGAAATAATTAGCTACTTGTAAACTTGAATGTACAAAGTAACTAATATAAAATAAATAAATAAATTTAAAAAAAATTAAATGGTAACTTATTCGAAAGAAATCGAAAAAAAAAATTTTTCAATGAAGTATGAGATCGATTAAAATGCCGGTTTCTAATAAGGTCTCAGTAGCTCAATTAGAAGAGGCGTTACTCCCGGACAGAGTTAAGGTTCCGAGTTCGTTATTCTTTCAGGTTTCTGTTTTTTTGTTGTTTTATATTTGCGTTGTAGATCATTGATATTATTTCAATAAATGAATTTAATTACGTTTTATTCTTCCTCTTCTGCCCCCTCTTATCAGAAGTTAGCTATCACCAACGCAATCTTCACAGCGCAAGCCACAACCCGAAATAGCATTGCACTCATAGAAAAACAAATATCTATTGTAAGGTGTGTGATTAAAAAAAACTGACGGTGCCAATAACATCAAAAGGTGTTATGTAAATTATTTACGTAAAACCTTTTGACTCCTAGGCCCCAGAAAGCTTAGTGAAATTTATGATCTATTCAAAAAAGAAAATCGACATTTGAAAACGTTTGATCAGTTTCACCCGAAATGAGAATTTATCTTGCTTGAGGCACGCAAACACACCCACAACACGGTATATAATACAACTATCGGTTAATCTATTTCATGTCTGCAGTATTACACTCGTTGCATTGATGTAATTTTCGAAGACACGAAGAGTGTTTTCCATCAACGATAGATACATGAAACCATTGACAATACTACAAAATACAACTAAAAGAATTATATTGAAGAAAAATAAATATATAAAAGTCAAGAAAATGTTGAAAGAGTCAAACATTTTTTCATTTAATCAAACTATTTACTACAAAAATAATTCCTGAGAAAAATTCAAAACTTTCAGTCATGAGGAATAGAAACTAAATAAGGCTACCTTTTAGAAAAAGTTACAAAGTCAAAAATCATTCATGTTCGAGACTATAAAGGTATTTGAAAAATCACCAGAAGGTATTAAATTTTACAAAATACTCGTATTTATATCAGAACATGAGTAAGAAAATGTGTTACGAATTTATAACATATGTAAAAAATATTTATTTAAGGGTTGTATTAGAATATTTATAATTTTATGTATTCTTTTGTATGAATTTGTAATGAATATTATAAAATAAATCTTCACCTGGATAAGTGAATATTGAACTGGTCGCCTTTCGATATTGTGTCATCCTTTTCTCTTACAATTAAGATTTTTTAATTAAATTTTTCACATTTATCAGCTTACCCGAAATATTTTGACGATGGTCTCAAAGTTATATATTTCAATCATTTTTGAGTAAAATTAATTGTTATACTTAGGTTGGGATATTTCAAACTTTCGTCACATTTGACATTGTCACAATTCAATGATTAACGCCCTTTTGATTTTTTGACAATTGAAACTCCGACTCTAGGCCCGTTTGAGGTGTCATTTAAGTTGCAATATTAGTCGTCAAACAAAACTGTCATGCCATTATACTTGATGGCTGCTCACAAATTGTTAAATAGCTGAAAATGCCTAGAATTGGCGTTTGACGGGGACCGTTCAGATGTCAAAAAATCTAATCATTGAATTGCGACGGTGTGAAATGTGATAAAAGTTTGAAGCAACCCAACCTGAGTTATTTAAATACGGTGTCCAGTACTTACTTGGGAGTGATTTTACTGTTTAAATTGCAATGGCCCTTGCTATTTTTACTCAAAGTAAAATAATATCGTTATACGAATAATGAGTTATCGTTCGTCGATTTCCGGTGAATATTTTCCTGGCGTATACGAACTACCGCATTACATTACATTTGGGAATCGAGCCTCTGGTCTAGCTGAGAAACTACCGTTCAGAAACAAAATGCTGCTTAAAACAGCGTTTGCTTTGTTTTAATATGACGTACAAACCTTTCCATTTCCTTCCGCCTCAAAACATGAGTTTTGGGAGTTTACCAGTTTGGAACAGTGAGATGGTTTTTGAGCATGGTTTTCAAACCAATGAAATATGTATACACACATTTTTTTTAAATTCACTATCCTATTTAGTTTTTTACGATATTATTGTAACGCGTAATACTTCTCTTGCCTTTCGAAGGAATTATTGAACTGTACGAATGTATTCGATGTTCAAAACATCTATCAGGCGTAAAAATAATTACCTCCCAGAAATGAAAAGCGAAAAAAGGAACTTGATTAAATAACCAATTTTGCCTAACGATGACGACAGTGACTATTTGCTAACATTAATATTTAAGTACCTTACTACCCATATAAAAAAAACCATTTTAATTATGAAACTAATTTAAAAGAAGGGACAGGATAACAAACAACGTATTTTTATCTAGGTTTCTTAGAAAATTAAAAATAATATATTAATTGAAAAAGCATTCACAAATAAACTAGTTTCGCTAGCCGAAAAACCCTTTTTTGATTTTTTTATTACGTAGAGTTTTAAGTAAAAGTTGAACATAAAAAACGGTTTATAAACTAAATTAGCTTTAAAAAGAGCGATATTCATGAAAAACATACTACTTTCGAGTGACTTAACATAAACATCGTTAAAAATCAAGTGTTAGTGAAACTGAAGGCGATAAAGAAAGGCTGATGTTCAATTATTCAAATATAGTTTAGCTATTCATGCTGAACTGTTAACTGTAATGAAAATTAAACTGAAACATGATTAAGGCGACATGGCATTCCAGAAACGGGGGATTTGCCCGAGAATCACTTTGAATCAATTTTGATGAATAAAACATGTGTTACAAAAATATCAAATGTTCTTCGAAAATAAACTTGGAATGTAACTAATTAATATTTTAGAATAAATACCGACCCTTTTTAATATTGACATTTTAACCCTTAAACTATTTCAGAAATTTTCAAATTGTTTTTCAGCAAAAACACAAGCTGTAAACACCAAATATTATTTTTATATGCGATGAATTATTTACTTCCCGAGATATTCGTAAGGAAATATTTCAGAATATAGTAACATGTTCATAAGAATTGATTAAAATGAACGCCTCGAGCAGAACACCCTTCGAGGGCTGCTACAGCAAAGCCGACCTTATGACCCTGCAACAGTCGTTTATTTCATTAGCCCTAGGCTATTTTCGGTCACCGCTTGAGAGTGGGCGAATAGAGACGTGGGATCTGTACCTAACTTATTAATTTTAAAAAAATGACGATTTGTGAAATCTTATGCTTTCTTGCATTTTGAGTTCACCTACCTGTTAATAAACGGTTGTTGTGTTTTTACAAAATTTAACAAAACATTTACGAATGTAAATGAATTTGGTCTATTCCGAAGTCTCCTCCAATTTGGGTCCTTAAGAACATAGAAAAAAGCCAGACAGAAACCATTTTATTTTTTATAGTGGATACCGCACAAGAGTCCCAACTGCTCACAACCGTCTAGAGCCAGTGAGACTATGGCATCATATGGCTGAAATTAGTGGGAGAGAAAGGAGATGAGAAAGAGGAAGGTTGGGAAGTACCTGGCTATTCAGATCTGGTCATCAAACACGGCTAGAGCCGTTTCGAGCAACGTATCGATTCTGAATGGCGGTCTTTCACCGGAGTGATACTTACGAGTATCTACTAATCTGGAACGTGCCGCAAATATACTGTATATTATTATTCATAAAGGAACAAAGTAAACGTATGTGGGCACATAATTGAAGGGTTTATTTAAAAAAACACCGCTCGTTTATCTAACCCTGTTCTGACACAATATAGACTAGGTATATTTTAGCTTGCTGGTTTTCGTTTCCGGCTGCCTATAATAATAATATTTGGATAATTTGTATAGCGCCGTTTTTGTGAAAAATCACCTCAAGGGCGCGGTGCAAACTTGATATCATAGTTCGACACAGGTACATTAACTAAACATAATTTAAAGAAATATAAAAAAAAGCTTCGTTTAAGACCACGGAAATTGTTCAAATTTTTATGATCGACCGGTTTCGCTTAGCCTAAGCATCATCAGGGTACAAAATTAAGCTTAACGGTTATACAGGTATATACATACAGAGGGAGACTAAATATAAATGAACAGAACAATGAGAAAAACAATAGAATAAGATTTTAATTATAACAAAGAAACAGAGAAAAAGAGACAGATAATATGAATCAAAAGAGACAAAACGTCAACTGAAAAGGTGATTAACGAATAATGATAAATTTTATGAGTTTACAGGAAACATACCCAATATTGGACTACTGGACAATTTAAATAGGTTTCTTTATTTCTAATGTTTCTAAATTATTTAATCTGTTGTTGAACAACTGTAATTTTCCAAATGAAAATAATATCCGTGGTCTTATAAAAAGTTATTTTTTTTATTTCTTTAAAAATTATGTTGTTCTTCGTATAAAATTAGAAATTCAAAAGTTCCGTAAAAAGGCATTGATATCAGGAGATTTGTTGGTGAGCTTAATCTGCAAGGGTATACTTACTTTTCAGTGCCCTTGAGGTGGTTTTCACAAAAACGGCGCTATAAAAAATATCGAAGTATTATTAACAATTCCCTTATTTCGATAATTTAATTATATTTAAGTTTTAATGAATGAATGAACCAACTTTTTTGACCCGCGAAAAAACTGAAAACATATTTTAACCTTTATTTCATTGTATGGGTTGTATTTTTATTATTTGCATTCTAAACCATTTACTAAGAATTGAAGAATTTTCCGAGAGTGATGGCCCTTTTGCGTGATATCTTTGAGAAATTGTACGGAGGTGGCGTGTTGATGTTTTCATCAAAAAATCTTTGAGGGTATTAAGTTGTTATTGTATTTGAACCTTATTTTTATTAATAATAATTTTCAATATTTGAAAGAAGTAATAAAGACATTATTATTAAAATATAACCTGTAGAGTGGTACATATTGTCAGTATCGCCCTGGTGAAAGACCACCATTTCCATCAATCTTAATACTGCCTGGATGGTCTCCCTCTTGATGGCCTTCTGTAGACATGAGACCTAATATCCTTCATTAACAATTTTTACATGTAATTTTTTTTTTTCATATGAATTTATGTTCACAATTTGTGTATACATATATAATGTATAACAACTTTATTTTATGTATTATTATCAATTTTGAAATAAATTGCATTGTACTACTCCTGCATACCTTCTAGAATAAAAACTTTATTATTATTATTATCGAAACAATGCTTCAAAAGACTTCTGTCGTGTTTGGTGACCAGATCTGAGTAGCCAGCTATTTCACAACCTTCCTATTTCCCATTGACTTCCTTTCTTAATTTTTCAGCAGCACAACATACCCCAATTGGAGGTACCCTGGCTTCGAGCCGTTAAAACTCTTATGCGGTATTCATAAAAATAAAATAATTATTAAAGTGGGACTTGACTTTTTTCGAGCTAGTTTCTAAATATTACTTGCATTGACAATTACCGTAGCTCATCGGTAAGTTTCTTGGCTCTGAAGCTCGGCGTACCAAAATATACGAGTATACTATTAACTTATTGTGTAATTTTACTCGCAGTAGTCCCTGATGAAAGACGACCATTCAGACATGAAACTTTTCATGAAATGGCATTAGCAGTGTTTGGTGACCAGAGTTGAATGGCCAGGTACTTCCCAATCTTCTTGTTTTCCCATCTCCATCCTTTCCTCACATTTTAAAGTTATTATTACAACATGCCCTAAATGTGGGACGTTCAACCGCAGCTGCATTTTACACTTGATAATGATTGAATTTAGTTGGCTTGTAGATTATTTCGTAATCTAAATTTACCTGTGACATAACGAAGTTTCCACATATAAATCCCTTATCTTGACAGTAACTTCGTGACAGGAATCATTGTATTATTATCATCGTTATCTTGGTTAGTTCGTGGTATGTAGATACGATATTGCATATAATTAATTTAAGTTCGTGCAATGGTTTAATTTCCACAAGATATTAAAAAAAAATTGATACACATGGTACAAAATAATAACAGGGTAATTAAGAAAAAAATATGAATGTAAATTTTAATTCACAAAGGCAAAGCCTGTGCGTAAAGATTCGATCGCACTTTTAGGGTTTAAATGCAAGATTTAAACTCAAACATTAAAATAATGCACTAATATATTTAGATGGAAAAAAAACTGTCTGGAATCGCACTAATATTCGATTCATCTTTGTTTGATAAATATAACTTCGCTGTAGTATGTCAGCTGCATTATTTTATTTTATTTTATTAAGTGTACAACTTTGCTTCCGCCGTTTTCTTGCAGATGGCTTTAGCGGTAAGTAGCGGTCGAAATAAATAAATCATAGACGTCATGCAATAAACTTAGGAATCTGTCAACATAACCCCATAGAAACATTATTCGGTTAAGCTCTGCATCATAAAGTTATTCTCGATTGATAATCTCAGTTTTCGAGCCAAATTCTCGTCATTTGCGGGAGGTTCGGCATGATAATGCTCGACCCCATGTTGCAAAAGTGGTCAAGACATACTTGGACACGTTGAAATGGGAAGTCCTACCCCACCCGTCGTATTTTAAAGACGTTGCTCTTTCTCACCATCACTTGTTTCGACTGATGGCACACGACCTGGCTGACCAGCACTTCCGGTCTTATGAAGAAGTAAAAAAATTGGATCGATTCGTGAATCGCTTCAAAAGATAACCAGTTTTTTTACGCGGGATTCGTACGCTGCTCGAAAAATGGATGAAAGTAGTGGCCAGCGACAAACAATACTTTGAATCATAAATCTATAGTCAGTTTTTTTTACAATAAAGCCTCAAATTTCGGAAAAAAACGATGGAAGCAAAGTTTTACAACATGTGTAGTATGTTAGAGTCTAGGTTAGGTCATATGTTTGACTGACATAATTTAAATCAATTAAATTGAGTCGAATAATACTACTCACCAATTTTACTTGATTCGAACCAATTGTTTGAATGAAGGTGAGCCGATTAAAATTTCACAAGATTAGTTTATTTAATCAAAACCAGAACAGACTTACAGAATAAAAGTAATTCGATCACACCATGCAAAAAAATATGACAACCGACCGTAGCGTACTGGAACAGACTTACAGAATAAAAGTAATTCGATCACACCATGCAAAAAAATATGACAACCGACCGTAGCGTACTGGAACAGACTTACAGAATAAAAGTAATTCGATCACACCATGCAAAAAAATATGACAACCGACCGTAGCGTACTGGAACAGACTTACAGAATAAAAGTAATTCGATCACACCATGCAAAAAAATATGACAACCGACCGTAGCGTACTGGTCAACGCGTGTGATTTTGAGTCAGTAGGTGACGGGTTCGATTCCATAGCGCGAGAATCAAATAACATCGTTTTTTGTTTACCGCAATTAATATTTTAGCAAGTGTTTATATTATAAACCGGAAATATATGTTGTATTTTCACACAAGAAGTACGTTAGATTCCGCTGGAACACTTCGCTACTTCCCTCTCTATTTACTCCGCGTGTAATAATCAAATCCTTATTAATATGTAAATTAACATTAAGTGCACTGTTAGAAATTCTTGCAAGTATATCCGTATTCAATTTATTTTAATCTCACATTATTAATGCGATGTGAAATCAAGTATGGAGTTTACATTATTATGTATTCTAGATGTGAAATATGGAAGGTCTTTGGATATAATTGTTATCAGATGTCAGTACCAATCAGGAAGATTCAAACTTCTAGAACATACAATTTCAGAGTCTTGTTTACTGACACATTGAAAGCATCATTGAGTTCCCTATATTATATAGGTACTGTCAATTTATTGCATTATACACATTGTTATACATTCTCTAAGGGTAAGCACGGGGGCAAGTGGGATGCTGAATATGAATATTCATACCGTAACGCCTAATACCCGAGGGGTTAATCAGATATTGCGGAGGCATCAACCGATTCAGGCCGTAATCCCATTAGTGGTCATTTAAGGCCTATGGCATGATCCTTTGTCGAAGCCAACGTCATAAATACGGGAGGCTTGACAAGTCGCTCGCTTTGTATCGGGTTAATTATTGCGGATGGCGGAGAGATTAATGCAGTTTTAGATTTATTTTTGGGTCAACCATGTAATAAGAAAGCTTTCACAAACAACCAGTTGAAAAAAAAATTTAAAACAATTGAATTAAAAAAAAATTATATATTAAACTTTAAAAGGCTTTTCGGTATAAAAATCTATATTTATACATACAAATAAATGTGTGTCTGTGTGTCCTCATTTTTCTCGAAAATCATTTAACCGATTTAAATAGCACAGTCTGTTTTTATTAGCGACGGAAAGGTTAAAAGAGTAGTTTGAAAAACTGTTTTGAAATTAGTATGAAAAACATTGAACCTGCCATGTGGTTTTGAGGTTAGCCCATAGATATACCACTCCGGTTACCCACAGACTACATATTCCACACACGAAGGTTTGTTTGGGTAGAAATTTTTTAAAATGAAAAACACAAGTAGGTTCCTATCTTAGAGTAACAATATCTAGAGACCTAACTTTGCGAAATTTTGTCCACACTTTTTGACCAAGCAATGACCAAAGGGTGTGGCCTAAACTCGGAGTAAAATCACTAACAGGGTTGTCACAAATTAAGTAAATTAGGTATTTTGTTGTGAGTAGGTAGTTGTAAATCATTAAAAAGAATGAATGTTGTATATTTTTTTGTTTATTCAAATATACATTAATCAATAAGATTATTAAAATCTTATTTATAGATAAAAATATAAACGAATTAAATTATTAGTACAGAACATTTTATAATACATATTATAAAATGAACTTCAGTTCCATCAACAAAATAGTTTACAAACAAAAGTAAAATAAAAAAATGTACGGTGATAACAGATGTTAAATCATTTTCTTAACCTTGGAGTAAGAATATATGGAGAGAGATCAATTTTTTTACCTATATAAATTTGCGATAAATCACTTTCTCTGCGTTTTTACGTCGTACACCATGAGAGAGAAAGAGACACAAAAAAATTCACAAAACATGACACCGCTTTTAAGTATTGTAGGGATGTTTTCCGTCCCGCGTTATTTTGTAAGGAAATTTCGAATGCAGATAATAATAACAGTGAACTTATATAGCACAGTTTTGTGATATTTCACGTCAAGTGCGCTTCATACTTAATTAATTAAGCTAATAATTCTAACTAACAAGGAGAAAATAATATATAATATGTATACAAAATTAAAACTATCTAGATGCATATCGTTATCATAAATCATCAGAGAACAGGTTCAGAAATGGGTACAATAGTGCATGTGCACATCAATAGATTTAAAAAAAAACAATTAACTAGAAGCTAAGGGTATAAAAATCCAGATGAAACGTATGAATTCAAACATATTTGTTAAATCAAAGAAAAAGAAATTAGATTTTTCTCGTCTTTTTTCATCCTTTGGAAATCTAAAAATAATTAAATAAATAATAATATTCCAATTTTGGCATAGCCCTGAATCTGGGTACGCAACCGAAATTATAAATATAACTAAGAGATAAACACTATTCTGTCTTTATCTGTTTGCCAACAATTTAGCGTTAGTATCATGAGAAAGAAAGAGACCGGGATTCTTTCAGAAGCCGTACAATATGGGGATTCCCCCTTGTAATGGTTTCTTATGTGACAGCTAGTAAATATCTCTAAGTTAAAAATATTACGAATCCACTAAAACTCATTTCAAACGGAAGTTTATTATATTGGAACGAATAGTCCAAAGATTAATTACATATTGGTGTAAGTTACTAGTTGTTTTGTAGGTTAGAATGTTAAATATTTGAGATCTAACTAAAAAAGACGATTTTTATGGTACATACGTGTGAAAACTGTTTGTTTTTGGTCCTTTTGTACTTCGATTGAAGCAACCAAGTATAGCACATATGGCCATGATGTTTTGCTAGATATCGGACAAAAAATAACTCAAGTTTTTAACTATTTACGCACTTTTGACAGTCCGTTTGCCTGACACTCCAAACGTGAATGAAGTTCGTACAGATCAAATATCGCGGACATGGTATTTAGCCCGCCCCAAATCGTGTATTGGTTTCAACAATTGTTTGTCTCTTTTTCTCATATGCGTATAGAACCGAGCATAAAGAGAGAGCTATATTTTGCGAGTTTGTCAACGATTTGTCACAAATTAGTACGGTCTCTTTATATTGTTACTCTAAGGTTCCTATATAGGAAAAATTTTGTGTTAGATATACATATTTTTTTACTTTTTTTAAATAAATGTTTGAAATTAAATAAAATTTTAAAATTAATGTTAATTTGTTTCGAGATAGTAATAGTCATCAAAAGGCATTACTTTTGCAGTAAAATCAATTATACTATTATAGCTACTGGTCAATCTACACCTCAAGCACGAAAGAAAAAGGCATCACGAGTTTCATAAACAGTCGAGCGACGGGAAGCAAGACTGGAAACTGATCGAGTCCTAATGAATCACGCATTCTAATGATTCTGACATGCCATTCGAATTCAAATGTCTGCTGTTTCCAGTGCGACTCGTATTTGCAATGACCATTAACAAAGCACAGGGACAATCGCTACAAGTGTGTGGACTAAATTTGGAAAATGTGCTTCTCACATGGACAGCTGTATGTGGCCTGCTCACGCTTTGGAAAACCTTCTGATTTATTCATATACGCACCAGACGGGAAAATAAAAATAATATTGTTTTTTCAAAAGATATAATATTCTTTAATAAACAGAATTAAAACGTTAAAATTTTCTTTATTTCAGTGGCATTGCAAAGTAAGCCGGGTACTCGCTAGTACTTAATAAAAGTATTTTCGTCATTTTAAAAATTTTATGAATTGCACATATTTTTTTTAATCGTTATTTATTTATCTCAGTAAACAGAGTTGAGTTCAAGTTAAGTTGAACGCTGTTTCATCCCAGCAAGATTATGATTTAAAAAACGTGCTTTAAAAGTCTAGGTTGCCAAGTCTTTTTAAAACTGTATTGTATTTATTATACTCGAAAATAAAAAAATTAAAAAACATTTATTTACATAAGCTGTAAACAAATCTTTTAAAGAGTCAATGCCGCTTTATACTATCGACTTATAGTTGGGATATAAATTTATAGTTCAAATCAAGATAGATATTGAATAAAATGGTGTTTGGTATCGGTCTCTTTAATTTTTACTACTATTTATTTTCGGATACTTTATTATTAAGAATGTTAATTAATTTGTTATATATTTTTTCTTGATTTCAGAGCATAACATTGTTGAACTGTCTACAAAATACAATACAAAGTACTTACCCAAATATAAAGTTTGAATAGCTTAGTAAGGAAAATTAGTTACTACGTAGCAACACATTATATACAGCTTCTCACACGTCACCCCTAAAACTGTCCGCGTCCGTAAAATTATAAAATATTATTTTTCAGCCATTACCCGAACTTATATGCGTGACACGGCGACATTAGCGTACAGTCATTCAAATATAATTAATTAAGGATACAAGCAGCGTACACTCAGCCGCACGAGACCGACATACAAAATTCGGAAATTTTACCAGACTGGGAGCAGCATGCACTGATTTTGAATTGGTTGATAAAAATACGTTGAATTTAGTTTTAAAGATCGTGATGTTTTTAAAGCATTTTTCTCTCCTTATTTTGGGATGTTTACAAGAAAAATAAAGATTTTAATGTAGCCATCAAACTCGCATTATTGACACAGAAGGCTCTGTACAAAAACTGGTCTACTATACTAAGCTATGGTGGTTATTTTTACGAGTTTTTCGGGTTATTGTGTTTTTATTTCATATAATTTGTTCACACAATGGAAATTTAAAGCGCCAAGCTCCTATAATTTATATTACAACTAGCGAATACCTTGCATGCTTTGCATTGCCACTCAAAGAAAGATTTGTTTGTTTTAATTCTGTTTATTGAATACATCTTTTTCCATCTGGTGCGTATATGAATAAATCGGAAGGTTTTCCGACGCGTGAGCAGGCTACATACAGCTTTTGAAATAATTAAAATAGGGTACATTTGTATTTCGTCCAAGAAAGAAAAATTATCTTTGTAACGCCCTGGCGAAAAACCACTATTCAGATTGAAAGCCTAATAAGGCGTTGTTTTAAATGGGTAAAACTATGTTAAGTGAAAAGATTTGAATAGGTAGGATTTTTTTCTTTACCATTTTTTCTCTCTTTACTTCAATTAGCCTCCGAATTTTATTTTCTTCCAATACCTTCACTTTCTTCAGTTTCACAACATTCCTAAACAGATTGGCAATGCCATAACTTCACTAGCTCTGGGTACTTTAGAGCGGTTTCATATAAAATAAAAGTGTAATATGTCAAGCGAAGACACTTTTCAACACAAAGCATGAAACCGAAAAGAGTAGAACCAGCCTTTAACCGGTTATGGATAGTAAATTGGCTAATTATATAATTGTCTCGTGTAATATTACTCTTAAATTTATTAAGAAAAAATGGCTACAAAAGAGATTTTTTTAAATGAATAAAAATAGTCCAGAAATCAAAATTTCTTAAAAACTTGTACTCAATTGTGTGCTTCTAAATAAAAAAAACAATGTTTTTAAAATAATTAATTAAATTTTAAAATTAATTCCAGACTTTGATAAAATGTCAAAGCTCCTGGGTAAAATAAAAATGAATAATTCTATTCATGACACCATGTATATTTGCAATTGTTTTCGGATACACCTTTGCTACTCATTTTAAAGATGGATGCTAAATATCGGAATAATTTTAATTGAAAGAAAAAAAAAAAAAGAATCTCAGTCACAACCTTATCTTTTCATTTTCTGCGTCTTTATCTATTTTCATATTCTTTGTAGGTTGTTAAGATTCTATTAACAATTTTTAAAAACTTTCGTAAGTTACATACATAACCTAAAAATGATCAAAGTAAATCAATTATTTTCCTCTCGATCCAGCCGTTATTTTAAAATGAAAAGCTGCAAGTAGCCCACTTCGCAAGATTAATTAAATCCGATTCAGAAAGTCTTGTCGGGATGCTGTGTTTTCCGAATCATTAGCGTCGATCTGACGGATATCCTCTCGTCATAATATCAAATTACCCATTATCATTTCGTATCAGGCCTGAATTAAGCGAGGTAATGGTACAGGGAACGCTAATTAAATGTGAAATAATGAAACACACAATTCTCAGGCACCTAGCCCGTGCGTATATCAGTTGAAAACATCATTCAACAAGAATTATTACTCCGGTAGATGGCTACTATACTAATGTTAATTACCATTATGTGAAGTGTACAAGCAGGAAAAGAAGATTCCGCACTTTCAGTTTCAGCGCCACTTTTAGTGAGTTTCAGTTTTTGTACCAGTTTCATTTCGGTTCCAATTCTAGCTTTGGTATTAGTTAATATTTATGTATTTATAAACTAACGGACTATTGTCCAATTACAAAAAAATACATAACAGAAAATGGGGAAAAGAGCAACGGAGAAAGAACAGCATATACATAATAATACAATGAAACAAAGAAAAAAAAAGAAATATACGTGAGAAATAATATTAAATGAAAGCCAAGGTCAAGTCAAAGTTGGCTTGAGTTGACAAGTCTCGACAATCTGGACAGTGGAGAATGATAGCCACAATTAGTAGAGTGATTATTGAGAAACAGTAATTTATTGTTACTGAGTCTACGGCAAGTAATGTTGAACTAGATGAGTTGCAACAAAAAAGGTGAGTCAATTATACAATTAATAATTTTGATTTTTTTTAATGACTTTATATTTATTTTTTTCTACGCCAGTTACGTTTCAGTTTCGGCGACAGTTTTGTGTTAGTTTCAGTTTTATTTTCAGTTTCTGTTTTAATTTGACGGCCTCCATGTTTTAAGACGCTCGACTACGAATTCAGAGATTGCGGGTTCAAACCCGGCGTGCATAAATAACATTAATTTAATTAGCACGTGTCATAACGCATTAAACTCATAGAAAATAATATAAAATATATACGCAGCACATTCTAGAGTGGCAGATACTCTAAAAATCGCCCTAATGAAAGACCACCATTCAGAATCGAAACTTTGCTTGAAATAGCTTTAGCCGTGTTTGGTGACGAGATCTGAATATCCAGGTACTTCCCAACCCTCCTTTTCCCCATCTCCTCACCCCATCCACTATATTCATCCTTACAACATACCCCAATTGGAGATGCCATAGTTCCACTGGCTCCAAACGGTTGGGAGCAGTTGGTACCCTTGTGCGGTACTCTCTATAAAATAGCGTTCAATTTAAGTTAAAGTTTTAGTTTTAACATTAGTTTTCAGCGTCAGTTTCAGTTTTAGTGGTTATTTCAGTTTGGGGGTTGGAACGGTAAAACATTCCCTTGGCTTACTTGTCTTAAAAATAGTTTATTAACATAATAAAGTATTTAGGACTCATTTTCATGTATCATAATTTATGAATTATACTTAATCCTTTGGGCACATTCTGACAAGCAATCTATGTACCTGGTACGGATGCAGCTGTGCTGAGGAGCTAAAACTCACAGCAGAGTAAATATTACCTTAATGATAACCAGCCTTCGATAAGATATTGTGCCAGAAGGTTCCGTACAGTTCCACTCAATAGAACATTGAGCAAAGATGAAATATACCCTACTACGAAAGTGGTAAAGTTATTACCTAAATTCCAACAAACCACATAAGAAACATGCATGTGAAAAATTATGATCACGCTCGTTGTAATCTAGTAAAATCTAAAACACAGTTTACACATGTATTTATACAACTACAAAAAAATATTCAATCTTATTTTAAGCAATACATATGAGGCCTGTAGAAACAAACACGGCTAAGTCCATTGACTACAGTTTTCGAGGAAGAACAAAAAACGTTTAATTTAAAAATTACTTGTGATACTGTCACTAAAATAAATTCGACAAATAGTATCTACTAAAAACATTAATTTTCTTCTTGATACATTAGTTTAACTGGTGCGAAACAAAAAATATATTCAAATTATTAGTGGACTTTGCCGTGTTTGTTGTTCACATTTGACAACTGCCGCTTTTGTTATCAACACAACTGGACTTTGCCAGTTTTGAAATGGACACTTTTTTTCACAAGGTTGCAGTCAAAGTCAGTAACAAAATAGTTTTACATTTAAAAAATTATTTATTTTGATAGAAATACAAAACAATAATATCTCACAAAATATTTTGAAAAAAGTTTGTAAGTTATGGTGACCTAATTAATAATTAAAAAAAAAAAAACTAAAAAAATCGAAAGAAAAATTAGAAAAGAATAATAACTATTATTCTGATATTTTTTTTTATAAATAAGTTTTAAAGATTTAATAAGATATGAATGCGGAATAATATTCAAGAGCAGGAAGATTTCTCCAGTTATCACCGAAATGCTTGGTCAAAAGATAGTTGACATCTCTTTACTTTTAACGATTTCAAAACAACTTTCCGGGTTCTATGTTGCTTGGAATTATCATTGATTCATTTTTGTTTTTCATACAGCAATGATTTCTACAATATTAATGACATTACAATAACTACTAATAAAGTAATCATATTATTCAATAAAACTCTAAATCGTAAGTAAAAAAACTCATTTATTTTACCACTATGCTGTTTAGTAACTAAAAAAAATTATGTCCATAAAAAATAACAAGAAACAAAAGTTCAACATGCAGCGGACATTTTCGGTAATTTGCGAAATTGTCAATATCTCAACTTTACAAAAAACAATTTTTACAACAACAAACCGCCATCTTGAAAACAGCTATTTACAACGCTCCTATTGGTCCGTTTGAAAACTGCCGTCTTTGATTTGGAAAGAAGTGGACTTTGCCGAGTTTGTTATGGAACTCAATTTTAATCCGTAAAATAAATGGTTTAGAGCCGTGTTTACAGAAAGCAACATTGCATCATGAAGCATTTTTTTTACTCTTTCGAACCTCATATTTAACTCATTTTCCATTATCGGTGGACTTTGCCGTGTTTGTTTCTACAAGCCTCATATATTTAAAATGATAAATATCAAATTCCACCTAAAAGAATTCCTACGTGTCAAAGTTTTTGGTTTACGCAATAAACTTTTCCACTTGACATATTTGTATGGCTTTGGACACTAGCGTCATTCTCCATTTTGAGTGGCGATACTTTGAACTATTTTTAAAGACATTCGTTCATCAAACATTTGTGATTTTTAATAATGCATGACGTAAACCCTTTTATTTAATTAATGCATATTTTAAGACAAACCATTAAAGGCTCAAAACTGAAGAATCTATTGTTTATTTGTATGCTTATATATGTCTGAAATTAGCCTATTTGTATCGAATACTTGTGATCAATAATTTGATTGACTGTTGGATATTATTATGATTATGTTTGCTTTTGTGTTTCGATATTAATATTATTTATGGATACTATTAATTAGAAGATATCAGCTTATAGCATGGATCAACAATGAATTTGACCATACACCATTGTAATAAAGCCATTTATATAATCAGCCTTTTTTCCCTGTTGACACTAACAATGAATATTAGTATTTACTCATAAGTTGTAAGAAAAAAATGTTATTATGTGTATTTATTTCGCATTCCAAAATTACTTTCCTGTTCTGTATAACATAATACATGCGTTCAAATGTTGAAATGGGCCTACAAAGAAGCATTAAGCCCAGAGCTAGGCTTTCCTTTATCACAAGGTGGTGTCTTTTATATAACGTTAGTGTATCTGCAGTAATCTTTTACTGCTAATAGGAAATGTGTTTTTTGTAAATAAACAAAAAACACTAAATTCTTACTTTAGCCTGTACTCCAAATCTAAATGGTCTCAGCAAAACTGTATTGCTATAACCACCGATATCTACAAGCATGTTTTTATACTTTTCACCATAGGAATCTTTATTTTTTATCTATTCCCTTACCACTACTATGTTTAAAATTCGAATAAATTTACGTATCCAATGAAAAATCGATTTTTATAAATATGTCCTCATTCGTATTACGAGCGTACATGGTTTTGTGATACGTGCAATAAGCCTGAACGACAAAACGACATTGAATAATAATGCATGCATTGGCGTTTAGCTGCGATATATTTCCTACAGTACCTATTCGAAGTAACCTAGCCATGTAATTTTCTAGTGTATTTTAAATGTTATAACCAATACTTAGAGGAGGGTTACAAGCCATTACTTAAAGTTTGTCATCATATCGCTTTACAAAGGTACTGGGTCACGTGCGAAATCGTACAGCTATTATCTTAATAAGCTCTCTTGGCAAATTGTACGAAAGAATATCGTTTGAAAAGAATTACTGTTAAAGAAGCATTGCGGTGCATTTACATAGAAACTTTTCATACGGAAAAAAACACGGTGTGGTTGATAAAAAAGACTGAACCAGGACTTACGGTTTTTTTTGTGTGGGAGGCAGGAAATGCAGTTAAGAGGAAATGGCGATTAAGTGGGGTAGTTATATTTCACAACGGGTGTCAAATAGGGCGGTGTTATGTGTTTTTTTTTGTTGATAACTTTCGAATGGGTAAAATTTAGAGAAAGATGAAAAAGGATTTATTTTATAGTGAATACCGCACAAAAGTCCCAACTGCTCCCAACCGTCTAGAGCCAGTGCGACTATGGCATCCCCAATTGGGGTATGTTGTGAGTCTAAAGTCTGTGAGCTTATCGGATTTGGTCACCAAACACGGCTAAAGACATTTCAAGCAACGTTTCGATTCTGAATGTTGGTCTTTCATCGGGGCGATACTTATAGTATCTAACACTCTGTAGATGTCTCTATATGGGGTAACGAAGGGTAAGGGTTGAAGTAGCGATGGAGAAAGAAGGAATTAAGAATAGCAAGAAGTGAGGAAAATATGAAGAAGGTATGGGAAAGGAGAAAGTGTAAGAAACGGATGGGGAATGATTGAAAAGGGACAGGGAAAGGCTCAAGAAATATATGGAAAGTAATAAATGTATCAATGATGTTGAGTATTGGGTGGAGATTACAAGGGTTTCCTCAGCACTAAATCAAAAAGAGAGTGTCTGCGATTTGAATGAAAAAAAAAACACCTTCTGATTCGTATTTGAAGTAATGTACGTGTTGATTGAAGGCCAGTATCATTGCATATAAATGAAATTATTAAAAAAAAGGATTTATTTTACTGGATTTTTTGCTTGCGTAAGCCTTACCTGATTTTTTTAAAGTTTGTTTGGGTATTAGTCTTCAAGAGTATTTACATCAAAACCACAACATACGAGAACACATGGAGCGAACAGAAAACCGCACCAAGGGGCTTTCGAGTGTAATGCTCTGACGTCCAAACGTACCCCGTCGACAATCGTGCTTTTAATACTGTTGTGTCACTTGTTTGCTCTTTGGATGTTTCATAAAAACATCGTATTGTTAAGTTATGTTTGAAGAGAGATATAAAATTAACTTTAATGTGGCTGAAAGGGTACCCAGGTATCCTATTCGGTTTTCAAAATGATTTTTTTTAATGTTCCAGTAAGCCTAACCAGCTGAAACTTTCTGACTTTTTCACAATGGTGAAAATGGACAATTGAACACAATCGTGAAAATGAATAAGTATGATTTACAATTTCTGATAACTGAAAGAGTACCCGGGTACCCTCATGTATTTTACATAATTTTTTGAAGCTTGTCCGTATTTTAAAAAAAAAAAATTATATAATTTAATTGAATTAAATTTATTATTATTGAGTTCTGCTATTTTCAGTTTTTTTTTATTTTTAGTGACAGCTGTTTCAGCGTTTAAGGCCATTGTCAAAATGGCCTTAAACGCCGAAACAGCTGTCACTAAAAATAAAAAAAACTGAAAATAGCAGTACTCAATAATAGTAATATTAAATTTAATTCAATTAAATTATATAAAAATTAAAATGGAGTTCTACAAATTGAACACAAAAACTATAAATAAAAATTTTCCGTATTTATTAATCATTTTATCTTATTTTTTATGATAAATATGATGTACTTTTGTGTTCAAAGTACATCACCTGTACCCTTAATACTATTTTTAATCACCTATTTAATAAAATACCCCAAGAAAAGATGGTACTGGGTGAAATTTCTATCCACTTCCCCAAGTCATGAACTGAGTCGAAATATATTATGTCATAAAAGTGGTCCAGCAAACTTCAGCAAATGATATACTGTAAAAGAAACCTTCAAATCAATTTATAAAAGGTGTATTTTTCATCAGTCACATAAGGGTTAAAAGAAAAATATTTCGCTCTGCTTATGGCTTCCATTTATATTTTGTATAGTATATGCTTTTGAAATATATGCGTTACAATGATATGTATCACAATAATGTGTTTCCATTTTGTATACTGAAAAAAAATCACCGTAAATACATCCACGACTGCTTCTTTGTTGTCTTTTAAATATGGATTTACTATTTGAATTTTTTTAAATAATGCATTCTTGGTCAAGTGAATAAGATTGTTGACTACGAATCCAGAGGTCACGGGGTTAAATCACGGCGTCCACAAATACATTTTATTTCATTAATTTGTATGAAATCACAATTAATTATTTTTAGTAATGCATAGTATATTTTTAAGCACCTTCCAGAGTGGTAATTACTTTTAGTATCGACCTGATGAACGAAAGAGATTCGGAATCAAAACGTTAATTGAAATTGACTGTGTTTGGTGACCAGATCTGAATATTTAGGTATGTCCTAACCTTCACCTTACTCATATCCTTTACCTCCCCACTACCTTCAGCCTTACAACATTCCCAGATTGGAGATGCCTTAGTCTCACTGGCTCTAGATGGTGGAGAATAGTTGTGATTTTGTACGGTATTTACTATAAAAATGAAAATAAATTGTTGATTTTATAGAAAAAAAAAATCAGATTTCATCTCACCAATTTCTTCATGTGTTTCATCCAGTTCCTACCTTATCTAACCATTTTGCAATATCGTATGGAACAACATGGTGTTTCAAACAAGTGACAATCGAAACAGAAGAGTGTTATGTGAAAAAAATGTGTTTCGTGTCATTCGTTGGTCTCTCGCTTGGTCGTCGGTCGGTTGTTGTTTTTTAAGTAATATAATATTAAGTGTGGTGTTTTGTTGTGATTCGTGTTCGTTAATTATACAACGTGTAAGAATAATCAAAAACATCAACTTCATCGGTGAGTGAATGGTTTCCCATTTTTCTTCATCCCAATATTCTATCCACATCCATAATCAGACACTTCCATCAAGTAGAATAGCTTTGAATCCAACACAACTAATATTGTATGACACTGCTATTACCAAAAATTCCATATGGTTTTGTATTGAAAATTGCTAAAAAATCTCTAAAAACGCAGCAGACCTACATTCTCAATTTATTCCGCACCATTTGTTCGCTGAAACGAGTATTGGATTAATCTGGATAACTTTTTGTGCAATTGGGCCACTGCGACAGTTTCGTTCGTTTGGTTGACTCTGTCGATAAAACAGTTCACTGCAAGCTTAGAAAGGGCTATAAAACTACGCGACTGTGGTTTTATTATTGGATTATTTCTTTGGCTTACAACAAATACTAGGTTATTTTTTTTGGATTGCATCTAGGCCAGTGCAATCTTTTGCAGAATATATAGTACGACCTTCATTCTACGTAGGTTTCGTTTATGGCTCACTTAAATCCAAAATATAAAGAAAAATGAATAAAAGAATACAAGCAAAAATAAAAGAACAGAAATCAAAATTACCCGTAAAAGAATTGTAACTCAGAGCCAACATTTTAGTACAAACATTACTACAAACGATTTATCTGCAAATTTTAAATGGGTACCTACTTAGAAAACTGTCTGTGGTTTTCAGTAAATACAACTTTTTAACTGTAGTTCTTTAAACTCTATGAAAAACGTACTGAAATTTCAGTAATAGTGCAGTTTTAAAACCAAAAAAAGCATTTTTGAAAGTTGTACTTAAAAATCTAGTATGCATTTCATAAAGAATTCAAAAGATTACTGTTTAAAAAATGTGTAAAATACCCGTGAAGAATTGACTGATAAATAGTTTGTAGCTTTGCTTGTACTAGAAAACCAAACTTGTGTATTTTTTGGTGCTGACCCTTAAAAATCAATACGTTACATTACACATTTGACTCGTAAAGTAATATGTAGTATTTTGCAACGCGTTCCAGAGTGGTAGATACTAATATATTGATACTATACTCTAAGCATCGTCCTGGTGAAAGACCAACATTCAGAATCAAAATGTTGTTTTAAATGGCTTTAGCCGTGTTCAGTGACCAAACGTAAGTAGCCAGGTACTTCTTTCCAACCTTTTTCTTCCCCATCTCCTTCTTCTGCCAACTACTTTCATAATCACAACATTCCAACCCCGATTGGGGATGCCATAGTCTCACTAGCTCTAGACGGTGGGAGCAGTTGGGACTCTAGTGTGGTAGTCAATAAAAAATAGTACAAAGCCAATAAAACTATCATACCAAACTTTAAGAATGAAGTGAGGCTGAAGGAAGTAGGGAAGAGAATGAAGATGGGTAAGATGATGGTTAAGAAAATTTTGTCAATGACCACGGCTCATCACAAATATATATATATATATATATATATATATATATATATATATAGGTGAGATATAAATGTTCGGTAACTTACCGAAGCAGCATTATTTGGAGAAAACTGAAAAAAAAAACAAATTCATTAATATTATATTCAATTGTTACGTAGTTGTGTCATTTTCCGTTAAATTGTGAATAACATATGAATAAAAAGTAATTTAGTTTAATTAAAATATTTCCGAATCATCTCAGCTAAATGTACCGCTTTCCTAGTAGGCAAAATTGAAATAAAATAATTTAAATTGAGGTACACCCATTTGCTATTGAAATGAGATATTAATTGGAATATTATTACCTTTTCGTTCGAAACGTATCACACAAATTATTTTAACAACATTATTTCCAAGCAAACCCAGCTTTGTGTCAAAAAATTGACAGGTAATTAATTTTAAAATAACTCGTATTATGATTGTAAATGTTAATTAGATCAATTATCATATTTGTAACATTGTGGTTTTGTTAAGTAATACAATTGAAATTGTTAATGTTTGAATTATAAAATCCAACAGCATATAGCTTTGGTATTTGGTATTATCAACATGCGTTAATTTGGACCTAACATTGTCAATCCTTTGTCAAATAACTACCTAATCTAATAAAGTGTACTTGCACACACTAATTTTTAACTTATTTCAATCTCAATTCCAACACTTCATTTACACATATTAAAAAAAAAATGTTTTAACTATAAAAAAAGATTTTTGATATTAGGGTCAGCACTCAAAAATTACTCTAAATGCTACTTTTTAGCATTCTACAAGTCATACTAAAAATGATTTATCTGCGAGTTTCCGTAAAAAGGTAGTTAGATAAATGTCTGAGGTTTCCAGTGAATGCAAACTTTTAATTGTAATCCTTTGAATTCTTTGAACAAAAAATGAAAATCAGTATCAAAAAGGTGCAGTTCGAAAACCAGCAAAGGCAGTTTTTAACATTTTACCGAAAATACTAGATGATTGATGATGATTTCATGATTTTTTTTTTTTAAATACTGTTTGAGAATTGTATTCCATAGAAACCTTAGACATTTTTCTAACTACTCGTATAGAATTAACAAATAAATAATCTGTAATTTTGCTTGTACTAGAAAACTAAAAAGAGTGTATTTTTTGGGTGCTGATCCTTAAGTCCTCAATACAAAGCACCAAAAATATTTCAAAGTTGGAAACTGCATTTATAAAGAACTGAACGCGGTTGTCAATACTAAAAAGTTATCTAAATAAGCGAAGCTAGCAGTCCACAACGAAGCGTTGATACCGATCCTGATATACTCGTATTCTCCGAGGCGTGAAGCTCTTCGAGGAAGGAGGAAAGTAGACTGAATGTTGTAGAAATGAGATCACTGGGGCGTACGTGTATTAAAACCACGTTTGACCGTTTTACAAATAAGAAAATCCAAAAAGAATGCAAAGATGAAGAAAGAGTAGTGAACAATTTGTTTTAAACATTTACTGAAGTAAGTTCTTAAGAACTTTTTTACAATAGAAAAAGTTTTTTCATGATTTTGGTGTAATTCTTTTTAAAAAATTAGATGCAACGTTAATTTATTAGAATGATATAGAATAAACACATGAATAAAATAAAAATAAAAACAGAGATTTTTTCACTATCCACGAGTGATGTATCTGCCTTTCGCTTTTTGTGTATATTTTGTTATTTTTTTATTATTATTTACGGCTTTTACATTTTAAGTGCAATACAACCTCCTCCTACAACCTCCTCCTACAACCTCCTCCTACAACCTTCTCCTACAACCCTCAGAATGAAAAGTCTATTATTTGCTGTATTTTCATCATCATCATCAAATTATAACACACTTCTTGTAACTTCTATTGAAATATCTGTGATGATGCCGCAAATACAAATAATGATGATGCACTTTCTTTACAAACATGACAATTAATGGAGTTCATTATCATGTTTATACTTTTTATGAACTGCATTAATTTAATACTTGCCTTATTATGTCGACTAAAGTAGGTGTATTTCAAACTTTCATCACAATTCTATGATTACCGCCATTTTGTTTTCAATTTAAAAGTTCCCCGTTAAATGTTGATTTTAAGTCCGTTTAAGCTGTTGAACAAATTATTATCTGCTGACAAGCATAATAACATAATTTTTATTCTTTTCATAAGTTCACAATTTGTTCGAAAACTTACACGGATCGACCATCGGCATTTAACGGGGAATGGTTAAATGAAAAAGAAAAAACAAAATGGCGCTTATCATTAAATTGAAACAATGTCATTAAAAGGTATTTAGCAACTAAAAATTAGAAAATTTAAGATAGAAAAAGAAATTTACGTTGTATTTATTTATAGTTTTGTGTTCAATTTGTAGAATTCCATTGTATTATTTTAATATAAATCAGTTAAATTAAATTTAATACTATTATTTTTTTAGTTCCATTAGTTTTAGCTTTTCGTTTTTAATGACAGCTGTTTTGGCGTTAAAGTTTGATAATGGCCTAAAACACCGAAACAGCTGTCACTTAAAATCAGAAATTAAAACTAGGAACTAAATAATAATAATACTTGCTTAACTTCGTATAAATTCATTGCTACCAGCGGGGTTCCTCAAGGGTCACATTTAGGACCAATTTTGTTTCTACTATTTGTTAACGACGTTTTATCTATTTTCATTGATGTCAAATTGTTAATGTTTGCCGATAATCTGAAAATTTACAAAACTATAAGAAATGTTTATGACTGTCACAGATTGTTAAGTAATTAGTTCAAACACTTTGTACGGTGCCTAAATAATGATTTGCAACTTAATATAAATATATGTCTAATTATGAGATTTTATAAAATAAAATAAAAAACCACTAATTTATGATTATACCATAAATGATACTTCGCTAACAAATGTAACTGAGGTAAATGATTTGGGAGTATACTTTGATCAAAAACTAAACTTTAATAATCATATTGAAATCGCATCAAATAAAGCTTTAAAAATGTTGGGTTTTATATTAAGAATATTTAATCAGTTAAAAACATTCATACCTCAAAAAAAGTGTACATGTCATTAGTTAGAAGTCAAATTGAATACAACTCAACAGTGTGGGCACCAAGTTATGCTATTCATTCCCTTACAATAGAAAGAGTTCAATATAAATTTTTAAGATTTATTAACTTCAGAATGGACATATTAAGTTAATGTATCAATTACGATTATCTTCTTTGTCATCTTAATTTGTTGAAATTGTCTGAACGGACTATAATAACCGAATTGATTTGCTCACACAAAATTATAAATTCAATAATTGATAGCCCTGAACTATTAAAATTGATTTCATTTCATGTTTCTAGGAAGACGGTTACAAGGCAGTACCTACCGTACTATTGTAGCAATTCTGCTTCAACCTCGTTATTTAACACGCCTATGCGACGAATGCAACAGCTGGGAAACACATACTCCGATGTCGCTGATATATTTAACATGTCAATATCAAACTATAAATATAATATTTTTATCTTTTGTTTTACAATATTTTTGAACCTGTTATTTATTAAATATTATTAGTTATTTTCATCTACAATATTTTGTATCTGCTATTCAATACTCTTTTTTTTTTTTTTTATAATATTTTTTTGCACTAATGGGGTTATTGTTTTTAAAAAATATTAACATTTGTAATAAAGCCTATAACGGGCGTAAATAAATAAAATAAATATTAAATTCAATTTAACTCAAATACATTTCTTTTAATATTGTGTTTCTGTTTTTTTTACGGTTTCTATCTTAAATCTTTGATTAAATCGTAAGTTGCACAATACTTTCCAAGAATTTTACCAATAGTAAGGAGGGCCGTAAAACAGAATATTGAATCAAGGCTATAAATAATCCTCTCTCTGACTAAAGAAAACTTTGTATAATACGTACTAGCGAAAAACAAAGAGGTGTGGAATGTCTACACCTGTAAACCACCTTTACGACCAACTAAAACGCTATTCCCTTACAAACGAGTTTTCGGCATGGTTTAATCAACGGGAACATCTTGCACTAAAAAAATGTGTTGAAAATAATATAAATAACGAGTTTATTAAAAAAATTGATGTGACTTTTTATTTTGTTTCGTATTCCGGTTTGAACACGAACCACAAAAATTTGAGCCGGCCCAGTGGTGGATATGGCCGTGTGACATGCACAGCAAGCATTATGGTTTCCGCAGCATGCCATAAAACGGTCTAACCTTAGAGTATACTAGAGGTAGCCCAAGCCAAGGCAGCGAAGTCAGTTTTGGACTTGTTTTTGATGATTTTAACATGACTCGGCGCAAATGGGCGTGGCTAAGACTAAGGCTACGGTATTTATACATCCATTCATATCACATATCGACATAACGTTTTTGTGTATTCGTATAGCCACTTTTTCACAGTATTTTTATCAACAAAAATATAGCATCTAACCTAAAAAACCGTTTAGTTGTGTAAAGTTTAGTGGCAAAATAAAAAATGTGGGCGGAGTCCCGCCGTTAACCAGCGAAGATAGCCAGCTTAAGATCATTGCGACAGTATATAGAAGCGGTCCAAGAAATTTGTTGTCTCTTTCTCTCTCATGGTGTACGATTTAAAAACTCGGAAAAAGTGATTTATTACAATTTCGGATGGGTTGGGTAAAACAAATTAGCTATCCCTCCATATATTGTTACTTCAGGGGTCTAACTAACACGACGAAGATGAAAACATTGTGAACTAACCATCACGCCGTTTCACAGCAGGGCTAGGCGGAGAGGATAGACCGCCATACAACTCTGTCTCATATTCGTACATCGTCTGATACATACTTTTCTGTTATTCTGACTCTAGCCATGGCCCGACTCAAGTATTTGATTCACTTAATTGTGCCATATATCTTCCTCGGGCTCCCCGATTAATTGACCATTCACTTTTGCGTTGTCTTGTTCTTCTCACACTCATCTCTTCATTCATCCGCTCTACATGTCTAAACCCTTTGTCAATCTTATTCATTACACTTACATCGGCCTTGCATTCTTTCCGGATCTCCACATTTTGAATGCAGTCATACATAGTTTTATCGCACATACGCCTCAGGGATCTCATTTCTACAGCATTCAGTCTACTTTCATCCTTCCTCCTCCAGTTTCATGCCTCACTGCCACACATCAGGTTCGATGTAAGCACTCCATTGTGGACTGCTAGCTTCGATTCTTTTGAAATTTATTTATTTGCGCCAACAGCGTTCAGTCCTTCTTGCATTCACCCTTTTTTCAATATTATTCAGCCTTTCCACCTTAAATAAATATACTTGTTAATACACAAACTCATCCAATCGCTTCATTTATCATTCATAACTATATTGCACGATGTTCTTCTACCCTCTCTTTCTTACACCACGGGTTTTTTTACTGTTTTTTTGTTGTGAATGACGTACAAAAGTCCCAACTGCTCCCAACCGTCTGGAGCCAGCGAAACTATGGCATCCCTAATTTGGGTTGTTGTGAGGCTGAAAGAATTGGGAAGGGGAACAAGATGGGAAATAGGAAGGTTAGGAAGTACCTGGCTATTCAGAACTGGTCACCAAATACGGCTAAAGCCATTTCTAGCAACGTTTCGATTCTGAATGGTAATATTTCATCAGGGCGATACTCTACAACTCTTGAACGCTTACTGAAGAAAAAAAAAACTTAAACATGAGTTGATGTATAAATTTGAATATAGCAAGGAGAGTGTGCATTGAAATTATGTAGCATTCCATTATCATGGCCTCTTTTTTTTCTTTTAAACTAAGTAAAAGAGCTAAGTGTTTTTGGCCTGGTTTAACTATAACCTTGATTTATTTTCTTAAAAAATATATTTCACCTCACTACATACGAGTATTACGTAACTTAATTAGTAATGCTGTAGTCTACTCGTTCCGAGCAATGAAACTCAAACTGCTACAGTGTACAAAAAAAAATCATATGAAAGTCATTAGTAATACAAATTTCGAATGAATAATAATCCACTTAATCAAACGTGTGACGGATAATTCCGTATTCAGTTTGAGTAAACATGACAAATAATAATTCATAATCCATCCCTGAAATATTGCCAATAATAGAATCGTCGTAAATTCGACGTTGTATTCCCCATATTTGCGTTTAGCAGTTAGCAGCTTTGTCCCATGAAACGGACAGAATAATATTGCGTTTGATCAGAAAGGTGCTAAAGTTGAACGTATAATAAGAGATTACCCGTGTAATGTTTTGTTTGAGGAAAATCAAAGGACAATTATCCACCGAATGCTTGGGC
Source organism: Drusus annulatus (assembly GCA_022651775.1). Taxonomy (NCBI): domain Eukaryota; kingdom Metazoa; phylum Arthropoda; class Insecta; order Trichoptera; family Limnephilidae; genus Drusus; species Drusus annulatus. The sequence goes on from JAGWCC010000080.1 coordinate 405,398, forward strand.
TTATAAGATTTTATATTTTCGTGGAAAGCAATCAACATTCAAAGCATGGATACATAATCAACATGGAAAACATACTGTTAAACGATCGTTAAGGACTGACATAGATAGAGTAAATATTTATATGTTTGTAAAAACCAATCACTTTGTGGTTTGACGTATTTAGTGAAAATGAAATAATAACTTTCTATAAGACCACAGATTTTTTTATGACCGTCCGGTTTCGCTTAGCCTAAGCATCATCCAGGTACAAAATTGAATTAGACAAAAAAATACAAAGTGTGCGGTACTATATATACATACAGAGGGAGAAACACAATATAAATAAAATAAGAGAACAGTGAGAAAACAATAGAATTACATTTCAAATTGTAACAAAGGAACAGAGAGAAAGACACAGATAATATGAAACGAAAGAGGCAAAACTCCATTTTTTTTCAAAATCAAATTTATCGTCAGCTTAGCGCAAGATGCCATATTCTATACAAGGTATAAAGTGTTTTTTCAATGTAAACTAGGAAGTTTAAAAGTTTGAATGGACGTTGTGCAATAGAACGGCTGCTTTGGCCATAAAATAAGTCATGAATTGTCTGAAATGTGGTTTTACTAAACAAGAAATCATCAAGACGCTTAGATGGTTTGGGCATGTAGAGCGAGTGAACGAAGAAAGGAGTGTGAAAAGAATATATGATGTGAAAGTACTCCACGCACTAGCTTTGCATATGTGGGTTTTTTTGTAATGTCTACATTATACATGAGTATATATTATTTTTTATTTATTTTTGTTATTCAATGTTTTTTTCTAATTTTGTCATTTCTTTTCTTTATCCTTTATAATGTGTTTTTTTCCATTTTACTGAATGTTCAAAAAAAAGTTTATTTTTGTAATCTTTTCTTTTTTTTTAAATGCATGTAACAAAAAAAATAAAATTAATAAAAAGTGAATGGAAGAAGTCGGCGACGCCCGACGAAGACATGAGACGATCAAGTGAATTAAATACTTGAATCGGGCCATGTCAATAGTCAGAATGATAGAACAGTATGTATAAGACCATGTATGAATGTGAATAAAGCAAGGAGTGTGTGCCAAGACAGAATTGTATGGCGGTCCGTCTTCTCTGCCTACCCCTGCGGAGAAACGGCGTGATGGTTACTTAGGTAGTTAGTTTTTCAAAAAATCATCAAATTATTTGTTGACTTTTTTCAGGATCTAGAGACTCATTGCACGACTAGCTAACGAAAAATGCAAAAGAAAAATGTGCAGAAATTAATTATGAATAACTGGTTCCTACCCCGCTTCACCTTTTTAGCGTAATTAGTTTATTTATTGAATTTTTGATAATTTAAAACAAACCAAATATTTGTGGCCGAGTAGTCTAAAATAAAGCGGGTCTAATCTTCTGCTAGCAAAGTTCCCCATTATGACACAAGGAACAAGTTCCGTTAATAATGATGGAAATTGGAGAGGTTCAAATGTTATCGGGTTATTTGTAACTCGGGTAAGTTTATATAAAATAATTAGTAACCACCCGACTTTAAAGTCCATTTTCAATTATTTTTTTTTGTTTTTTGGCGATTAAAAACATGGCACGAATAATAGGTTAGTGCTAGTGGACTATTAAGCCTGATTCACACCAACGTCCGGTTCCGCTCAGTGCCGATATTGTTCCGCAAGAAAACTTATTGATATGGTATGAATATCAATCAAGAAGTATGTGCCAAGACAAAGTTGTGTGGCAGTATATCCTTCTGCCCACCCTTGTGATATTTAACCACTTATTTAGTTAAATAATTATTTTGAAGTGTAAAAATACTTAAAACGCAGATTTTTTTTTAAACCACTTTTTTATCACTAAATGATATTTTTATTAACTATTAATTATTAAAAATATTATGTAGTGATAAAAAAATGGTTTTTGATTTTTAAAAAATCTGCGATGTTAGTATTTTTACAATTCAAAATAATTATTTAACTAACTAAGTGGTTAAATATCACAAGGATGGGCAGAGAAGATATACTGACACACAAATTTGTCTTGGTACATACTCCTTGATTGATATTCATACCATACCAATAAGCTCTCTTGCGGAACAATATCGTCACTGAGCGGATCCGGACGTTGGTGTGAATCCAGCTTAAATCTTCTGCTAGCAAAGTTCCCAATTATGGCACAAGGAACAAGTTCCGTTAATAATGATAGAAATTGGAGAGGTTGAAATGTTATCGGGTTATTTGTAACTCGGGTAAGTTTATATAAAATAATTAGTAACCACCCGACTTTAAAGTCCATTTTCAATTATTTTTTTTGTTTTTTTGGCGATTAAAAACATGGCACAAATAATAGGTTAGTGCTAGTGGACTATTAGTCGTCGGGCTTGCACCCATGCGTCCCAAGTTCATTCCACTGAACTAAGTTTTCCAATTATTGCACAATGCAAAAGCAATATTTTTTTTGCTTTTAATAATGGGAGTAGGAGTTGGGAGAATTTTCATCGCGTCAGGTTATTCGAAGCCCCGGAATGTGTGTTTTTTATTTACAATTACATACAGTTTACGGATAAACATGTTTGTTAATCCGTTAACATGCTTGTTAATCCGTTAACACAATTAAATCGTTTAAATTAATATGCAGTATATCAAAGGCATGTTTTTTTAGTAAAATATACTCTTTGTACCGCCCTGGCTTTGAAAAACGGCTTTGGCCGTGTTTGGTGATCAGATCTGAAGAGTCAGGTACCCTCCCCCACCTTCCCGCCCCATATCCTTCCTCAACCCACTACTTTTAGCTTTAAAACATACCTGTATTGGAGATGCCACGCTCCCACTGGCTTTAGACGGTTGGGACCTACGGTATTCAGATAAAACAAAAAATATATTCTTCATTTTGTGATAAAGATTAAAAACTTCAACGTCAAAACCAAAAAAGTTTTTACAAAGCATTCGAATGGTTGGATAGCTCTCTGGCATAAAAATAAATAAACCTACTAAGCAAAACTTGAAAAAAAATACATACACCAAAAAATAAATAAATTAGCTATCAAATTAGAGCAGCTGAATAAAATCTCGGCGTTTTTGATTTTGATAATCAAGATCCCTGAGGCGTATGTGCGTAAAACCATGCCTGACCGTGTTAAAAATGTGGATTTCCGAAAAGAATGTAAGGCGTAATGAATAGGATCAAGGGACGCTTAGATGGTTTGGGCATGTAGAGCGAATCAACGAAGAAGGGAGTGTGAAAAGAATATATGATGCCAAAGTGAATGAGAAAGAAGTCGGGGACGCCCTAGGACGACATGACACGATCAAGTGAATCGAATACTTTAATTGGGGCATGTGAAGAGTCAGAATAACAGAAGAGTATGTATGAGACGATGTATGAATGTAAATGAAGTAAGGAGTGTATGGCGGTCCGTCCTCTCAGCCTATTCTGCGGGGAAACGGCGTGATGGTTAGTTAGTTAGTGAAGATAATCAATTTGAGGGGGACAGCCAAGAGCTGGAAGTCGAAAGATTTATAAATGTGAAAAAATATTGCAAAATACATTATGTTATAATCTGATTATTTTATGTTTTCATGTATTTTTTTATAAACAAATGTGGTTCAAATAAATTGCAAGAAAATTCTTTGAATTTAAAAAGCTGACATATTCCATGGCATAATGGCGCAGCTATCGCGCAAATCTTCCACCGCGAGCTTTCGATTAAAAAGGAGCATTTATCTCTTGCTTTTGCTCCTGACGCGACGCCTCGGAGAAACAGAGAGACAGTGTACCGTCTCCCGCCGCGGGGGCAATGTGGGGAGGATTATGGGGAGTTGGGGGAATGGATATGGGATATTCTTTTATCACCCGCTCTGACAACCCCGACGTTTTGCATAGCAGGGCATGTTATTTCGCAGGAGGTTCAGTACGATTGCAAACAATATGATTTTTCTTCTTTCTAAAATTAAATAGAATCGCATGCCTCACGCTAAAATTAAGCAATGCACTAATCATTTGATTCGACAGTCATAATCAATATTTGGCACCTAAGCAACGAGGGACTATGGCATCCAGTGGCGGCTCGTGAGTTTTTAGTGTGCCAGAGTGCTGAGATTGAAAAATACGACATTGTTAGTGTTTTTGTAGTCGAAAATGATTTTTATTTTTTTTCAAGATTTTATGTTTTGTATGAAGATTTTCAGGATGTTTCAGTTTTGGTGGTGCACTGCACGGATTTCTGAAAAATCTTCATGCAAAAAGTTGAAATTTCGAAATGTTTTCGGCTACAACAACATCAATGATGGCGTTTTTTTCAATCTTACCACTCTAACACACTAAAAAGTGACGAGCCGCCACTGATGGCATCCCCAACTGGCGTATGTTGTGAGGCTGAAGATAGGGGGGAGAGGAGAGAGATGCCGAAGAGGAAGGTGGGGAAGTACGTATCTTTTTAGAGCTAGTCACCAAACACTGCTTAAGCCATTTTATACAATGTTTCAACTCGGAATGGTGGTGTTTTAGAAGAGCGATACTGCCTCATCTAAATATAAAAATGAAATAATAGCTTTGGATAAGACCACAGATTATATTTTTATTTTTATGACCGACCGGTTTAGCTTAGCCTAACCATCATAAGGGCACAATATTAAACTAAACAAAAAATACAAAGTGAGCGGTTATATATGCATACAGAGGGAGAACACAATATAAAATGAAATAAGAGAACAGTGAGAAAATAATAGATTAAAATTTAAATTATGACAAAGTAACAGAGAGAAAGAGACAGATAATATGAAATGAAAGAGGTAAAACGTCAACTGAGAAGGTGATCATAGAATGATAATTAGCGATTCATTAAATATGTAAAAAAACCCAAAGTGAGTGCTTTACACGAAAATATAAATACAAAATAATTCTGAAATTGGAATTATCTTTAAAGCATCAACGTTTATTTGACTTAATTATTTGCCAAATAGGAGGAAAAAAATGAAAAAATAATATCAATAATCTTCAATGAAAATTATGAGATCGATTCAAAATGTCGGTTTTTAATAAGGCACTAATGGCTGAATCGGTTGAAACGTTACTCCCGTATAGAGTAGAGGATCCGAATTCGAGTCTCGGTTGTGACCATTGTCTTTTTATTTTCTGGCTTTTTCTGTTTCATATTTGTGTCGTTGTGATCAATGATATTATTTAAATATTTATAAAAAATTAAATAGTTCACTTTATCAGACATAATTTCTGACTAATTCACATTGAAAACTGTTACTCACCGTTAGACACCGTTATATTAACCCAAATTAATAGAATCTTTAAGCTGGATTCACACTAACGTCCGGATCCGCTCAGTGACGATATCGTTCCGCACGAGAGCTTATTGATATGGTATGCATATCAATCAAAGAGTATTTGCCAGGACAAAGCTGTGTGGCAGTATGTCCTTCTGCCCACCCTTGTGATATTTAACTACTTAGTTAATTAAATATTTATTTTGATGTGTAAAAATACTTACATCGCAGATTTTTTTTATTAAAAACCATTTTTTTATCACTAAATAATATTTTTAATAATTATTAATTATTATTATTATCGGGTCCGGACGTTGGTGTGAATCGACACTTAGGCTTATTTATTTTTACTTTAATGATTAAAAAAACTGTTTTTATTTCTGCAGTCCATTTGTAGAATGGTATGTATTTTTCTAAGTGCCTCTACCAGAAAAACGGGCCAATCAACGTTGGATTGTTTTTGCTTCGATGTCGGTTGCATCGTTCTCCCCCAGCATATGTCGTGATAAATGCTGATTTTTTATCTCAGAATTCGTTAATAATGAGATTCCCGAATCGTGATAGCCCGCGCTTGAGATGGTGTAAGTAAGAAAGAAGTTGGATTGGATTGCCCTGATGCAAAAGTAAGGGAAACAAAATACGAAGAACGGGAAAAGAAGAAACATTTAAGCAAAATACGTTCATTTTATGTATATGGAAGGTGTATAGGGTTTTGATATGAATTCATCGCTTATTTTAATTTAATATGAACTTCACACAAGAGACCCAAAGGGAAATACTATCCCTCGGGGCCTATGTTATATTTGGTGATGCGGTTTGAAAGGTGTTTTCAAGGAAAGAAAGGAGTGATCCTTAATCTTAAAGAGAACCATTTTGTAGGAGGAAGGAAAAATAGAAGTTGACAAATCATTCCACATCTGAGGTATTAAACCCAAGAACGTGTCGTAAAAGCGACCCATTCTTATGTGAAAAATGTCAACAATGTACAAATGTTGTGAAGTGGTGCGGATGGGGTCAAGAGAGTTAGATGTTCCATTGAAACACAGTTAGAAAAAGAACAGTATTTTTACCTGGCGTTTGTGCTCCAAAGATTGCAATACATGTGTTAGAATAGAGAAATCTATCAAACAGAAAACCAATTTCTGCGCAGAGTAGAGTGTTTTTTTAATAAATTTTGGCGTCTGTCAAACTCAATGGTAAAGCGCACTTGCGGTTTGTACAATATCAGAAATGTGTGCTATTAACGTTATTGCGGCCCTTGTACATTGTACAATACCCCAGCTTCTGACAGGCTAACTTAACTCTGGCTTCGATAGAGCCCTCGTGCCTGAGCTGATCACTTAGGGTCACACCGAATATGTCAATAAAAGGCTTATTGAGAAGATTACCTGTGTTCTGAAATTGATATTGTATCAGGAAATGCAAAAGACAAGAGGCTTTGATTCTAAATGGCCAATACTTATTTGTGCCTGAGTGGGTTTCTTAGAAAAACAGGCAATTTAAAAAACGCAAGAAAATCAACAAATTACAGTTGCCAGTGTGACTATGGTATAAATTATAATATTATGTGATTGAATGAATTCTAGGAAGGGGAGGGAAAAGTTGTAAAAATCTTAAGCTATTCAAATCAGGTCAAAAGCATGGTTCAAGTTGTTTTTAAGCAATATCCCCTACTGAATGATGGTTTGTCACAAGGGTGTTACCCAAAGAATCTTCCATTCTGTAACATGTTTAGAAATGCTTATAACTCTTATATATTATTGCTGCTTATTTTTAAATTTGACTCAATGGATGTGCCATAGTCTTGCCAGCTCCTAGCAGTAACCTTTCAGTGTGGAATATATATTTTTTAGGAAATTTATGAAGTTAAAAAATTGTATTTATTATATTCTAATAAGTTTGTTACATTCTTTCACCCGCCATTCTAGAGATGTATCTGTGTTATGACGAACGAAATTAATTCATTTTTCCTCGTGTCTCGTATAATAGACTATTTAGTTTTGTAAATATTTTATTCAACATTTTAGTTATTTCACAGCAATATTCAATCTAATTTATCTGTTATCCGATTTCCTAAATATCGGATTCAGATATAAAAAGTGTACAACTAAAACAGTTTCCTCTGTACCCGTATAAAAAAACAAAGGTTAATTAATCATCAATATCCAGCCACCGCCGAAAATGTATCTTTTTCAATTTCGGCCGAAAATAATAAGACTTTATTTGTAGGTGGTATTATAAAATTGGCGATAAATCACCGGTGGAAATCCGGAAAGCGTCGAAAAAATTACCTCTGATTTATAAATAGCGGAGCAATTCGTTATCTCCGGACGATGTATTACCTTCTTACGGGGGGGGTTGCAAAGGGGAGAAAGGAAAAACGAATTATTTACTGGAAAAGAATAGATTCTTTCTCAGAAAACAAAATATTTGAAAACGGAAGGTAAATAACTATAAAGGTGATAAGGTTCTTTCTTTTTTTGCAAATCCATTTTTTTAAATATTAATTAGTAAAATCTTTGATATTGTTTATTTACACGAAATCGACTCTAACAGTCCATAGTAGAGTTCTCATAACAAGCCAGCAGTATGGTGGTGAGATATGTAACTGAGAGGGGGATGAGAATAGAACGATTGTAGTAGAAATGAGATTTCTGAAGTGTATGTGTGGTAAGACCATATTAGACCGTATTTCAAATGAGGGTATCCGAAAATAATTTAAGGATTATGTAAGCATAATGAACATGAACGAAGGGACGCTTTCATAATTTAGATATACATAGCGGACGGATGGAGCACGGAGTGTCAGGAGAATATATGATGAGCAAGTAGACGGAAAAAGAAGTCGCTAACCTTCCAAAGAGACACAGCACGTCCAGTAAAATAAATATGTGAATTTGGCGATGTCAACTGTAGGAATAACAAAATGGTATCTATGAAATGACGTATGACGAATGAAACGAGAAAAAATTACACTATAAAACCCTTGCACAACTTGCAATTACATGAATAATTAATAATTATATTTTCATTCAAAGCAATCACTTTGTGAATCAGGTAAATTTGTATAAGTAAATTTGTATAAGGTAAATTTCCCATAAACTCTTGTTTTCTCATTATTCTGTTATTTTAATTTATATTTTGTTCTCCCTCTGTATGTATATATAACCGCACACTATACTGTATTTTTTGTTTAGTTCGATTGTGTACCCTGATGAAGCTTAGGCTAAATGAAACCGGTCGGTTATAATAATTTAAGTAATATCTGTGGTCTTATACGAAGTTATTTTTTTATTTTTGTAATCAATAATTATATTATATAAGAATATATCACACAAAGGCTTGGAGTTGGATGCCATAAAACAAAGTGTTATTTTTTTAAGTGTATGGTTTAAGATAGCTAACTTCATTCTGCGGACAAAAGCTCATAAGACTACCTTTTATGCATAACCTTACACAGTTTGACCTTGGTAAACCTAATCAAATGTTACCTTGTGCCTGTATAACCTTGACTAACCTTAAGTCCCCATAAATATTTGAACCTTAATTAGGCTTGGGCGTATAATATATTTGGTTTCAACGGTGATCTAAACACCTTTACGACCTCTGTTTTCAAACGGAGCCTTTTTAATGATGAAACCTGATACGCGTGGAGATATTGAGAATAATAACGTGGTGTAAATATGTGCGGCAAATGGTGAAAACTCATAGCAATTATTTGATAAGTGAACACAGTAAACCTACATTGAATTTAGAAAATAGCCAAAAAAAAAACGAACGGAATATTTGTGTGTACTCCATAACGATCTACAGTAGCGAAGTCCTCACTACGTAGATAAGTTTGTACATCTTAATATGAAACTTATTTGAGAAAAGTACATACCTCGATTAATTTTAATCTTTGAAAAAATAAAAACTTTGTAAAAGACCACGGATATTTTTATTTTTTTTTATGTCCGACCGGTTCCGCTTACACTAAGCATCATCAAGGAACAAAATTAAACTAAACTAAAAATATAAAGTGTGCAGCTATATATAACATACAGAGGGAGAACAAAATATAAAATAAAATAACTGAACAATGAGAAAACAATAGAATCACATTTTTAATATAACAAAGGAAGGGAGAGAAAGATACCGAAAATATGAATTTAAAAAGACGAAACGTCAACTTAGAAGGTGATTAAAAAATAATTATACATTTTATGAGTTTACAAGAAATAATATTATACCTAGTATTTGACTACTGAACAAAATTATCTGATTATTAAGAATATGACCAATAATGTTAATGGCTATCTTTATTTCCAGTGCTTCTAAATTATTTAATCTGTTGCCACGATCATTTTTGTGAAGAATATGAGCACCGGTGCTTTTATTGGTGATGATGATGCTTAGGCTAAGCGAAACCGGTTGGCCATAACAAATAAAATAATATTCGTGGTCTTATACAAAGTTATTTTTTTAAATTCTTTAAATATGTCAAACCACAAAGTGTTGCTTTCAACGAAAGTATTTTTTATCTTACTTACCATTGTTATGTTGTCGCGTTTTTAATTCTGTTTTACGTATTTTCTGATAATAAACATTACTTATGAATAAAAACAAATTACGAAAGCATTGCGCTTTATTGAGATGTTAATGATTTAAACAGTTTTAATGAAATTCGACCAATTAGTAGTTAAGTAAACCAAAAGGTCGGGTTTCAACCCAAGCGTCGTCGTGGGTTTAATTCCTCCCCTAGCAAAGTCCTCCACCATTTCCCAAGCAACATTTTTCCGCGTATTATAATGGTAATAGGGGTCTTTCAAATACTGTATATTTGTTACATTGGAATGTTTGTTTGTCTCTTTTTAATATATATATTTTTGCATTCAATATAATAAAACTTAAAAAAAAACACAAAAAACCAGCTTATATTGTTTGAATAATAAATATATACACTTTAAATTTGATTGATATTTTGTTCTCGAACGTTGTTTACGATTTATTCTGGATGTTTCTGTTTGATCTTGAATAGTAACGGTAACCTATTGAGACATCAAGCATATAATTTATTACAAGTTTTTATTAATTATATATTTTTTTGTTATTTATCTGTTTTTCTATATTTTATAGTGTTTTTTTTAAATATCATCTTACACTGATTTTCGTAATTTTACTTTAGATTTTTTTTAAATCGTTTTAAAGAGCTATGAATATTATTTAATAAATTAGAATTAACTTTGAAGCTTTCATGCTTATTACATTTGATATATTTTTTAATAATTTCAATAAGCTTCAATGAAACAGAAAAAGCCAGAAAATAAAAGAATAACGGTCGCGACCGAGACTCGAACTCGTAACCTCTGCTCTATCCGAGAGAAACACTCTGCCAATTAAGCCATCAATACCTCATTATAAAGCGTCATTTTCAAACAATCTCAAACTTCTATTGAATATTACTAATATATGAATTTATTGTATGGTCATGACCATTGTTGTTTTTAGTTTCTTGTTTTTTTCTGTTTCATATTTGTGTTTTAGATTATATCTGTTTTTTTTTAATATTCAATTTTTTTTATTATTTGTAGTTTAAAGATATCTTCTGTGAAGAGGTTTAAATAATATTCAAGCTTTTAGTTTGTTTTAAGTCTGATTAATCCTACATAAATTTCATACGTTGCTATTTGTTCTCGTAATATTATGAACTCGCGACCTCTGGGCCAAGAATCAAGAAGCTTACTGAAATACTACAAAGGTTGTTAAAAGGTATTCACTATTTTGCTTTCTTAAGAGAACGATTGAAGGCTTTCTCGTGATTTTCACAGGTAGCAAGTCAAGTTTATAATCTACTAAGTTGATGAACGTCAAGCACCTTAATAAGGCAAGGTAAGTTATTAATTTGGGCTTGCGTCTCCTGAAACAATATCCTTCAACTTTAAGACAAAAAGGCTTCGTCTTCCATCTGCAGTAAATACAATAAAGATCAAAAGATACCCGCCAGTGTATAATTAAAAGATGCTGAATTTGAGATGAGCCAGAAGCCAGTGTTTCATTAATAAAGGCATGGATGGACAAGATGATTGAAAAAACTGACGCAGTTTACAAAATCAAGATGGTTTAGCGGTCGAATTTGTTTTACCGCATGAAGTAGTAAATAATTGAACAATAGATAGATAATGGGTATTCGACTAACAAGATATATGCTATTGGTTATTATATTTTTATTTTTAGACGGCGTTACTAAACTGTATCTTGGCAACATTCAGTAGACACAGATGTATTTTAGTAACACTGCACCTTTGTTCGTTTACTGACTTTATTGGTAAATGATGTGTTGATTTGGCTGTTTTCTCTGAATTTTATATACATGTACCAACCAATACTCAACCAAATAGCAACTCAACATTCTTAAATATTTTAAATAAAGTTTCATTGCATCGTTTATTATGTGGCCTAAAAATATGTTAGTGGAAACAAGAAAAATGTCCTCTGTATACTTCTGATAATAATATTTGTAATTAAAAATACTGCTGACAGAAAAAGGAAAAATAATTTCTGTGCGCGAAAGGAAGAACGGAATAAGTTAAAAATCAAGTTTTGAGTTAAGCATGCAGAATTGTTCCTTAGATACATATCTAGCAAAGAAAAATGACATGAGTCAGAAAATAAAAAGATGTGCTATTATTTTTTGAAAAAGAATATGTGACATATGACTAATTACATACAAAAACAAAATTCCTTAATTTTTTTACTCTCCTGAACATCTGCGTTTAGTGGCCCATTCCGTTCTTCCTTGCGCAAACAGATTTATTAATTGCATTCGAAGCATATGTGAAAAGGAACAACGCTGAAGTGTGAATTATTAAACGATTTCTTTGTTTTGAACTAAAATAATATTTTTATAAATGTGTCATTGTAATTTTTATATTAAAACAATATATTTTTATTTTTGTACAGCCCGCGACAAACGTAAATAACTAATATTTAAATATCGATAAGGTCGTTTTAGCTATTGCTTTAGGTATTTAGACAGTTTTACGGTAAATTTAGTCATATTTTTTAAAACGCCCTTAAAGAGATATTTTACAAAAATCACGCTATATAAATTAGCCAACTTTTATTATTATTAATATACGTAGGTACACCTTTGACCAAATCACATAATTTCCTTCAGATATTCGTGTACCTTAAGAAAATAGGACAGTAATTATCATAACTAATTTTGCATTTCAACCGACAACTAAACTTGCCTACGTTTAAAAAAATATTAGTTGAGAGAAGCCATCGCTTTTTCCGCGCTGAATAAGCATACACTAGATGGACCCTTTATCGGCAGGAAAAACTATAATGAACCGTGCCCAATTAAAGAATTTCATGGATTTCTTTATCTTCATCAATTTTATTGCCATTTTTTTAATAGGAAGTAAGTAAGGAATAACCAAGCTTTCTTCGGACACACGGACACGCTCACAACACACTTCTATTATTATGGGGTAGTGACTCAATCTTGCGTTAATTCTATGATATCGGTCCATGCTTGCTTAGGTGGGGGTGTTTCAACATTTCGTCACATTAGAAATCGTCACAATTCAAATATTAGCTATTTGTTTCTTTTTTTGTTAATTTGAATGGTCGCCTCTGAACTTCGATTCTAGACCCGTTTCATAATTTGAACAAATTGTGATTGACTGACCAGTACAACAACATTGCCGTTATGCTTTTAAGCTGAAAAAAATCGATAATTGGCATTAAATAGGAGTCGTACAGGTTTATTACAGAATTTTGACGATGTCAAATATGACAAAACTTTAATGTAACCCGCACTTACCCTACTGGTTTGATAATTAATCCACTCTACTAGGCAAGTGATGAATTTGGTATTTTTATTGAAAATAAAATAGTATGATTTTTATGTGTTGTCATTTTAATTTCAAAATCTATAAGCTTTGTAAAATAAAATATTTATTAAGGCCACTGACCTAGAACTTTTTTTTTAAATTGAGTGATAATTCGTTGAGATGAATGCAAGCAAGTCCAAAGTCATGGTGTTTGAAAGAGAGAGTACTAAAACAGCATGCAATATAGTTCTGAATGATGAATACTTGGGGCAAGTGGATGAGTTTGTGTATTTAAGACGTATGTTTACGAAAGATACAAAGGCTGATAAGGATATTGAAAGAAGGATGAGTGCAGGAAACTCCATTAATAGGACTGAACGGGGTTATTGTAATTAAAAAGTTTCCAAAGAAGCGAACCTTAATGTATGGCAGTGAGACGTGTAACTGGTAAAGGAATGATGAAAGTAGATTGAATGCTCTGTAAATGAAATTCCTGAGGCGTATATATGGTGAAATCATATTTGACCGTCTAAAAATGTAGACATTAAGAAATAATGTAAAGCTGGTATATAAAATAACATTAATAAATATACGGTTTGTACAACGCAGAAAAAAAGTGTACGGAGAATAATTATATGGCGTGAAAGTGAATGATAGAACAAGTCGGGAACGCCAGAGAAAGGCATGGCATGATCAAATGAATCAAATACTTGAGTCGGGCCATTTCGAAAATCAGAATAACAAAAGATATGAGACAATGTAATTATGTAAATGAAGCAATTAATATGTGCCAAGTCAAAGTTATGTGTCGGTTCATCTTCTCTGCCTAACTCTGCGGGGAAACGGTGTAGTAGTTAGTTAGATAGATAATGAAAACTACTTTCATCCTTTATTTGCCACTTCCATGCCTCATTGCCATACACGAGGGTTGGTATAATCACTCCATTGTGAATTGTTAGCTTCGCATCTTTGGACACTTTCTTATTAGCGCCAACAGCGTTCAGTCCTTCATTAATGGAGTTTCCTGCATTAACCTTTCTTTCAATATCCTTATCGGCCTTTCCATCTCTTGTAAACTTACTTCCTTAATACATAAACTCATCCACTTGCTCCAAGTATGGGAAGACTTAACCAGTAGAGAAATTGAACTTACGCCCGGGTGGGTTTCCGACGCATTTGTCCACTCAGCAACTAACCGGTTAATTTGAAAATAAACGTTCATTTGTCTAATAATAGTAATGTAATAGTAAAAGGTGGTGTTCTATTTCTTAACTTGGGGACCATCTAGTCAACTCCATATTCTTACTAAAGTCCGCGGCGATCTACTATTTCTCTTGGGAATGCTTTTGTGCGGCAATTTTTTTTTTTAGAAGATTGCTTTTTTGTGGAGTTTGCTGTAAAAAACATCAATGGCGCCGTGATGGCTCCAATGGAGGATCTTGCTAATTAAATTTGTTCCGTCATTCGAAGATGCAAGGCGAGAAGGGGGCTTTGATGATTCCAATGGAAGGTGTTCTTAAATATGTAAGATTTCGACAAAAAAATAAAATATTTTAGAGTTTTATTATGTTTAGTGGAATGTTCTGTGTCACTTTATATCGTAATAACAGTTATATTTGTTATATAATATGCCTACAAAGAACGAGTTTTTTGTTAAGAGCATAATAAAAACAGTTAGTATATTTATAACCAAACTATGACGTGTTGTTAAATTGAAAATTACATTGGGAAAATTACCCTTTACTCCCTTAAATTGTGTCAGTTTTTTACGAAGAAGACGTTAAAATGCAAAGCTAAAAGTACTTGAAAATATGAAAGTTGTTTTTTTGTTCATAAGCACATAACCAAAAAAATGTTAATCAATCACCAAATGTAATCAAGTACCAATACAAACACCAACCTCAATCATATTCCAAAAAATTACAGTGCTTACCATACAAAAAATATTTTCAAAACATATACTTACTTTCCTTTACAAAAATATAAATTCGTTTGTCACCTCACAAAATACTCGCAACACTAGATCAAGACCTAGACATCAACTACAAATACCTAAAACATGCTCATCCTTTGGACAAAAGCATTACAGATACCAGGCTATTAAGCTTTATAATTCTCTTCCCACACAAATCCAAACATCTACACTTGCACAATACAATAAACATGTGGAACTAGTTACAATCCTCCTAATTTATAATTATATACAGTTATAATAATAATAGTGCAACTTACTAATTTTATTTATTTGTATATTTTTTGTTTGTTTGTTTTAAAGTGGCTCTATTTTATTTTTATTATATCTTCTTTTATATTTTCTTTTCTTTTACATCTTCTTTTATATTTTCTTCTATATTTTCTTTTATTTTTATTTTATTTTCTTTTTTATATTTTAAATTGTTTCATCACATATTTCGAAAAATGTCCTCCTCATCACAGGTGAACTCCTAGCGTGGAGGACAATGTAAATAAAATATTGTAAATAAACATGAAGATAAGTAAATAAAAAAAATTATCTCGTATTGCTAATCCCATCATAAATTTCTCTCATCTATATTCGTGAAATAAAAAATAATGTTTGTAATTAAAACTAATATTTGTTTAAATATAAATTGACAAAGAACTAAGCAGTGATGAGAACAATAAAAGAAAAGACTAAAACTTTAGTCAAAATACTAAGCAATTTATTCATATAATGACTGATATAATAAACTGAAACTTAGATTTACAGATGTTGACTTTGAATTAAACAAAAAAAAACACGTTAAATATTTTCAACATTTGTAAAGGGGCAAAAAAACGATGTTTAATATTAATAAATTAATCCAAAACGGGTTAGCTCTAAAATGAGTTTTTTTAGGACATCATTATAAAACATACAGCTGCGATATTATATCTATTAATAATAAAAACAAAAACAAAAATTTGATGAAGAAGTTTTATAATATTGCTAAACATCAAACACAATAATAATCCTAATGTCAATATTACGATACAATCTCTTCAAAGCATAATAATAACGTAAATTCGGGTATGAACAAACAAAAAATAAAACAAACAGAAGCATTAGGATAATAATGCCTATGAAACGTCTTTATATTCCTTTGAATTTTCAGTTAATCTTTAAAAAATCTAGAATGCTCCTAAACATTTTAAATCTCATTTAAATTTTATGGTTTTTATAGACTCCCAAATAAAATATAAACCCTAATTTCTTATTTATTTCACTAACGTTCTAGTTTTTAGAATAATTCTTTGTCCTGGGAGTTGCTTGAGGGAATAATGTAATGAATATATATATATAAATATATATTTTCGCCTAATTCATCGGGATTATTATAAGAGTTTTATCTCATCTGTATTCTGCGGACGTAAAAGGGCGAACCGTTTATCAAATAATTCCCGTGTAATACGGTCTGTATCGTTTTTTTATTAGGACTAAAAATTACTTATCTCAAGAAATTTTAGAAATTTATTGTGATTTTATGAAACGGGATACAAATCTTAATACCTGGAGACATTTTTTATTCGCTTTTTCGTAATTAATTGCATATCTACGTGATTTTGAGGTATACTACGAACTTGCTTTGGATTCGGAAGATTCGTAGCAGTCTAAATGTTTATCATAGAACTACATTGTCGTGGATTAAAACCGTAAGTACCAACTGGTGGTCAAAGTTGAAACTTGTCGATAGTTGAAGGATATTTCAAAAGTGAAATATCGGGGAAAGCAACTAAATAATTACCAATATATATATAGCTCGATAAAAATCATATTCTAAAATATATATAGCTAGATAAAAATCATTTTCCAAAATATATATAGCTAGATAAAAATCATATTCCAAAATATAGCTAGATAAAAATCATAAGGCAAGTAATGAGTTTCAAAAATAAATAATTGAACTAACTCTAATATTGTCACGAACGAGATATTAGGAGAATTACTAGATATAATTAAATAATTTGTTTATACATATGTAGCTTTCGGTGAATAAAAAAATGAGGTATCTGTAGACTTTTTTTAATGATTTCTCTGCATTTTTATTGCAGGAAACTCCATTTAGAGGACTGCACGCTGTTGGCGCAAATAAAAATATATCTAAATAAGTGAAGCTAGCAATCCACAATTAAGTTCTTATACCAACCCTGATGTATGACAGTAAGGCACGGAACTGGCAGAGGAAGGATGAAAATGGACTAAATGCCTGATGTATGATAAAAGAGATGCTTAGAAGGTTTGGGCATGTAGAGCGAATGAACGAAGAAAAGAGCATGAAAATAATATATCACGCAAAAATGAATGGAAGAAGAAGTCGGGGACGCCCAAGGAAGACATGGCACGATCAAATTAATCAATACTTTATTCGTGTCATGTGAAGAGTCAGAATAACGGAAGAGTATGTATTAAACGATGTATGAATATGAATGAAGCAAGGAGTGTGTGCCAAGACAAAGTTGTAAGGCGGTCCGTCCTATCTGCTTACCCGTGCGGAAAAACGGGTTGATAAATAGTTAGTTTTTTTTTGTTTACAATCATATAATTTCAAAAAGTGGAATATGTCTAAAATTAGGCTACGCGATAAGTTTGATGTTTCTCCTTCTCCTTCTTTACCCTCTCTCTTCCACCTACCTAAGCCAAAGATATTCAATTTCTCTCTCTTATATGTATTCCATACGTAGTTGGATTGTAATTCTGTTTTTTTTTATTAGTATATATTTACCATATACAGTCCTGATGAAGGTTCGTGAAGACCTGAGAATATTTGACGAAACAAAAAATATTAAAAAAAAAAAAAATTGCTAAGTCTAACCACGACGTGCTTGCACTATCTGTGATTTTTTTTTAAATATCTATCGTTTTGACGTATTTATTAAAAAATAAAAATAATAAAATGATTTGCCATTCCATTCCACCTGTTTACCCTTTAAGTGAAATTGCGTGATGTTGTATTAAGAAATTCCCTTTCATGATGTATACAAAGGAATAATCAACATTATTAATTACTTCATCTTAAATGTCTGAAATAGCTAGTGATGCTTCTGCGTTGTCGTAAGATGGTACCCTGTCTGCCATATGAACTATACGAAGCCAACAGGGGTTGGTTTCTCTCGCTGTCAAGTATTTGCACTTCTTGAAAGCACTAGTTGACTCACCTTACGGGGATGGACTTCCGCTTGTTCGATGCTACAGCCCTTGACATGGCTGATGGTCAGCGTTGAGTATCTGCTTTACTCGATCGATTGTCTAGGTACGTTGTCTTATTCAGAGAGCTTCCAAATACTCATTTGATAGTTCTTAATACCACTTACGATATTGCGGGTTAAAATAAATCTTCGCCCTCCGGAGGTATTATTAAAATTATAAAAAAGCTCTCACCAAAAGTGTATTTAAAAAATACTAAATAGTTGCCATTTTTTCAGTGTTTATAATTAACATTAATACGCAACATAGTGTTGTTCTATGCTCTGAGGGTACGAAGAGATCCTTAACAAACAAAATATTTTGAATACCAATTACATATTTATTAACATTAAAATCGTTTGAGAACATCTAAAATATAGGAAGATAAGTACCTATTTTACCTTTAAAATAATTAATAATCATAATTTCGAATACTTAATTACTAGTTTTAGCAAGTGAAAAATCAAGAGATTTAACATGACTTTCCAAGAAAACATATTAGTTGCTTGAATTCACCCATTTTAAAAATAAAATAATGTCTGCTAAAATACATTAAGCGAGGGTACTTTTTTGGGTAGGGAGCAGTGGCGGCTCGTGACTTTTTAGTGTGCTAGAGTGGTAAGATTGAAAAAAAATCATCATTGATGTTGTTGTAGCCGAAAACATTTTTTGATTTTTTTCGAAATTTCAACTTTTTGTATGAAGATTTTTCAGAAATCCGTGCAGTGCACCACCAAAACTGAAAAAATCCTGAAAATCTTCATACAAAAAATAAAATCTTGAAAAAAAAAAAACACATTTTCGGCTACAACAACACTAACAATGTCGTATTTTTCAATCTTAGCACTCCAGCACACTAAAAACTCACGAGCCGCCACTGGTAGGGAGGGATTTGAAAGATTCTCTTTTAATTGAATGATTTTCATCGGCTAAAATTTAAAGTGTCAAGTTCACACTAGTACGTATGCACGTACGAGTACGTACGCGCGTACTCACAAAAGAAATGTTTAGTTAATATAACTTCTGCTAGAAAAATCTATAATATGTGTAGATTAGGATCAAAATAAATCATAAAGCTTGAAAATGTTAATTATAAATAAAATATTAAATAAAAACGGATATTTTTATGTAAACAACGGTGCTCCGGTAAAGCTTTGCGTACCAATACAAAGATGGCTGCCTTTAACGAAAGTTTTTTTTTTTTTAATTATCATTAATTTTCCAAGAAATATGAGATTGATAAAAATGACAATTTCTAAAAACTTAAATAAGTCGATTCAGATTTGTAATTCAGAATCAAGACGTTGATTTAAATTACTTAAGCCGCGGTTGGTGATAAAACCAAAATATTTAGGTACTTCCTCACCTTCCCCTTTCACATCTCTATGAATGCAAGCAGTCGGGACTCTAGTGCGGTATTTACATAAAAATAAAAAGTGAAAGAATAGCGCAAATACTTACCTATTTATATAACAAAACTGCATTTTGAACAATAGGTACAAAACACTGTTAAATTTTGTCTGGCCAATTAGATGTTCAACTATTCGTGTGGAAAAAATTAGTTAATTTTTATGTACTAGGTTGCTGTCCTCGTCAATGATTGGTTTTAGTTAAATCGTATAACGGAAGCTTAGCGTTCACCTCGTTAGGCTAAAAAGGTTTGAATCTTAACTGGTAACCTTTGTAGTTGAACAAGCTAGATAGGAAATAAAATCAATAGATGGAGCCATGTTAAAGGCTGCTGAAATTTAGATTATTTATATAAAGTAATAATGGACAACTTATTCTAATAATTCTAAATTAGAAATGAGGAAACACATGGCTTAATGTTTAATTCCAAGAGTAACGTTTACACAGAGGAAAATATAATTATATGTACAACTTTGACATGAAGCACTCACTTTGTGGAAAGAGATAATTAAATTTTAAATAAAAGTAACTTAGTTTTAACACCACTTTATTGGATACATATATACATAAATCAACCGGTTTCGGCTCTACCTGAACCTTCTTCAGGGCTGAACAAATATGTATTGATACATGTTTGTTCAGCCCTGAAGAAGGTTCAGGTAAAGCCGAAACCGGTTGGTTTATGTATATATGTATCCAATAAAGTGGTGTTAAAACTAAGGTACTTTTATTTAAAAAATATAATTATATGTGTTTGTGACGATGAGTGTATACAACCAAATTAAGTACGTTTTTTCCCTCGTTAAACTTTAAAAGGCTTTGTGATGTTTTTGGTTTGAATTTTTAATAAAGTTCATCTAGCTTATTAAAAACTTTTTTAAACTGTGCTGGCAAACTACCGCCAGATGATTTTGATAAGGTGAATAAAATTAAAATTTGATGCCGGGTATCGTAAAGCTTAAATTTTTAAGTATCATCTAAAAAGTTTCAGTATTATATGGCCGGTTTTATCGGTTCATGGAGCCCGCCTTAAAGTTCATGCTCAAAGAAAATGTTCCAAAACAAGATTAGGCTTATTAAAATATTAAAATCGTGTATAATATTTTAAAAGTAGATAGATACCTCAGGAATCGAAAAATCTAATCAACGTATTTGTTGGCATGGAACATGAATACAGATAATAACATATATTTTCGTAGAAAGCAATCAGTTTGTGGTTTGACATTTTTAATGAAAATTAAATAATAATCTTACGTGAGATATATAAAAGATCATACCTTCAATACAAGTACCGGTGTTCATATTCTTCATAAAATGGTCATGGCAACATATTAAATAATTTAGAAACAAAAAAGCCGTTCAAATTAATGGTCATATTTTTAATAATCAATCAAATTTGTCCAGTAGTTCAATATTATGTATATTACCCGTAAACTCATAAAAAATATTATTATTTTTATCACGTTCTCAGTTGACGTTTTGCCTTTTTCATATCATATTATCTGTCTCTTTTTCTCTGTTCCTTTGTAATAATTTAAATGTTTTATATTGTGTTCTCTTTCTGCATGTTTGAGTATATAGTATAACCACACACTATGTATTTTTTGTTTGGTTTATTTGCTTTGTTTTGTACCCTGATGATGCTTAGGCTAAGCGAATCCGGTCGGTCATAAAAACATAACTGTGGTCAATACAAAGTTGTTATCTAATTTTCAATGATGATAATTATATACTTTAAGAAGAGAATAAACGGTGCGATTTCAACAATTTCACGGACAACAGTATTTTTTACGACTTAACATATATAATACATGAGTAATAAAGACTTAATGACGAGTATTCTATTACCCAACAGCTATAAAGGGGAAAAACTTCATTATTATAGATTGCACAAACACTACGATCAAAACTCACTCTCCACTTACACATTCACCTGTCCAAAACAAATTCTACGACAATTTCATAACCGTCATTATTTATAAACTCACGGACTTTTGTCCAATTCCAAAAAAAAAAAACAACACGAAATGGGAAAAAAGAACAACTGAGAAAAAACAGCATATACGTAATACTGTAAAGAAGCAATGACAAAAACAGGACAAAACATATATTAGGAAGAACATTCAAGTCAAAGCCAAGGTCAAGTCAAGGTTTTAGTAGAGTTGTAAAGAATGACAAAAATCATTTAGACTGGTACCAAAAATGTCAAGACCATGGCTTGAGCTTACAAGTCTCGACATTCTGGACAGTGGAAAATGATACCCATAGTTAGTAGAGTGATGATTGAGAAACAGCAATTCATGAATTAAAATGGATGAGTTGTAACAAAGAAGGTGAGTCAATGATAAAATTAATAAGTCTTTCCTACGCTTTTCTAATGCTTTTTTTAAAATAGATAATAATAACGTATACTACGTCGTATACCCACCGCATTTGTGTAGAAAAACCTTTCCATATAGTAAACCTATGCTGGTGTCGAGGGTGATGAGTTTATCCTCCTCCCCATATATTTTTTAAAGATATATAAGTTACACATCCGCCGGGTAACATTTTGAATAAATAATCACACATTTTCTGAAAATGGCGTGCATGCGGTCTGCGATAGCCCGAAATTTATTCAAAAAACAACCCAGCGCTTTGGACGAAGACAAGCAAAAGGTTATAAAGATTTAACGGTTACGGACACATATAAAAACAGTTTACTGTATTGCTGAAACATTCAGAGGACACTTTTCCTGAAATATGTGTTTACGTGAAGACCCAGTAATACGTTCAAAGCACGCCACATTCCTCAGGGGTAAGAAGGCGGAGTTTCTACCTGTTGTTTTAATGTGAAATGTTAATTAGGAATTTTGCCATCTTCACCTTTAGTGTTTTGAACAATAATTATTTTGTTGTGAAAGCGAGGTTATCACGCAAGGCTTTAAATAAGGAAAACTTAAAAAATGTTTTGGGTTTCGCCAAATTAACAGCGTTTTTATGTTCCTGTGCCTCGTGTTTCTGGTTTTCAAAGAAATGTCTTTCTGCTCAGTTTAGCGTTTCCGAAAAATTATTTTTAAAAGCTTTCGCTTTCCGTGTCTTTGCGAATTTTCAATTAATTTAGGGGTTGGAACTCAAAACTGTTTCTTTTAACTCATTACGAACTAAAAGTATAAGGAAAAGGTGGAATAAGGGTACCAAATCGGTAATTTTATTATCGAAGCATGAAGTTAAAATTTTACCTATCTTGTGTTGTCTTCTTAAGCGTGAAATTCAAAAATTCAAAAATTCCTACAAATTCTTTTGCAAGTAAAAAAACCAAATAATTTTTTTTTTGATTTTTTTTTAGAGATACGTCAGACGTGCGTCTAACTTTATAAACGGTTTTATATTCCGCATGAGAACGGGTTGTTTTCACGACTTGTTCTAGTGCTTAACATAACGGCTGTTTTCTAACTCCTACAATATAAATTTACTTTCTTAACCTTTATGTGGCTGATTGGGTACCCGGGTACCCTTTTCGGTTTTCAACATAGATTTTTAAATATTTTATAACTTCAAAATTTACAATTTCTGATGACTGAAAAAGTACCCGGGTACCCTCATGTGTTTTATTTGGAATTCGAAGCTTGTCTATATTTCTAATTTTAAACGATAAATATGATGTACTGTTGTATTAAAAGTACATCACTTGTATTCTTAATACTATTTTTAATAACCTACTGAATTAAAAATCCCAAGAAAATTGGGACTGGGTGAAATTCATATCCACTTCCCCAAGTATTGAACGAAATATGTTACGTCATAAAAGTGGTCCAACAAACTTCGGCAAATGATAAACTGTAAAAGTAACTTTCAAATAATTTTTTAAAAGGTGTAATTTTCTTCAGTCGCTTGGGTTAATTTAAAAAAAAATGTATTAAATATTAAGAAACATCGCAAACTTCTTCAACGCCCGTTGAGTATTTTTGCAATGTTGTTATACCTGCCAATAAAATATATCCGCATTCATGTTCTAGTAAAATGCGTAAATAAATAATTTCCTATCAATCACCTTTTTCAATCAATTTGACACTCAGTCATACATTTGCAGGTAGCGAGCGCCCGCCATACCTCCCGTCACGTTCGTCTTTACCTTTGATTCCTTCCACGTACAGGTTCGATGATTAATTCCCGGCATGTCTTTGAAGCGGGCGATTCGATTTGGCAAATAATTCGGCAATTAGCGACGCGCACTCGGCTGTACCGGGCGCGGGTCCTGAGGGGGCAGGCAGAGGGACTCGCTGATACGCACAAAACAATTATGGATATTTGTCAGCTGTTTACTACTTTGATTTTTATGCGGTCGGATGCTAATTAACCCATATAAAATTGTTTTTTGTGGATAGTGGTTTCATGTGTTTTAAAAATCAGCAAGATATAATTGCATGGAGATTAAGGCGAGAAAGAGGCGATTCTTCATAAAATGAAATCGAACAATCATTAAAAAATCTTCATTAGAAAAGCATGGGAAAGACTTTGATTTAATTTGCATTTTAAAAATTATTAATTATATTACTGACTCAACTTCTTTGTTGCAACTCATCCAGTTCAACATTCCTTGCCGTAGACTCAGAAAAAAATGAATTGCTGTTCCTTAATCATCACTCTACTAATTAAGGGTATCATCCTCCACTGTCCAGAATGTCGAGACTTTTTAACTCAAGCCATGGTTTTGAAATTTTTGGTACTAGTCTAAATGATTGTTGTCATTCTTTACGACTCTACCAAAACTTTGACTTGACCGTGGTTTTGATTTGAATGTTCTTTCTTATCTGCTGTTATTTCTATGTTACTCTTTTTTCTATTTCGTTTTGTGTTTTTTTTTGTAACTGGACAATAGTCCGTGAGTTTATAAATAAATCAATAAGTTACTCAGGTACGGTCAGGAAATCTATTTTGGTTAGATAATATTACTACCACGTATCAAACGTCATTATCTTTTTCTTCGAACTTCGTTAATGTTTGCTTCGGCGTACCACTGGAGACTGACGTCCCGGCATCATCACTAACCGTGAGGGTTCTGATAAAGTTTGAAGTGATACCAAGTGCTTGTTAACATTTATGATATGTGTTATCTTAGTTAATCGGACATCGTTTTCAATAGAAAGTCTCTCATTTCACTTCCCTTGCATGATAGTCTGCAGTTCACTGTTTTCTAAGCAACCCAAAACTCTTTTAAATTTGGCTTATGCATTTTGATTTTGTAGGATATTCTAGGTTTTCCCACTAAAGTTGAACTAAATCTTACGTATTTCAATTTTTGCATATTAAGTGTAGGTCATTTTTTTAACAAGCCACTGTTTTATAGCTTTAATTCTACTTTCCGTACGTTTGTGAGTTTCGGCTCAGTTCTTCCCGTCAAACGTAACTACACTATCATCTGCAAACGCAATATTTTTTTCCGTCTATTAGTTGATTCCATAGATTATTGATGTATATTATAAATATAAGAGGTCCCAGTATTCTTCCTTGTGGTACACCATACTTAGTGTTTAGTGAATTACTCACCGCATTAACATTTTTAAATATTATTAAGATGTTGTTTTCAATAAAACATGTTATCACGTATCTATCCTTAGTTAATAAGTAAAAAATTATTTGGAAACGCAAGTACGATTTTTATGTAGTTAGGCGTTAAGTTTTTTTTAAATTAGAATTAATAAATGTAAATGAAGAATTATTTGCTTTTACGATAATAGCAAAAACTTGTTTTGTTTGATAATGTATGATCGTTACTAAAACAATGGAATCCTTTTACGGAACATTACGTACTACTTAGCAACTACGTCTCTACGTCAAAATTTGTCATAAATTCATATTAATACAATTAAAAATACCGTGCGATGCGGCAAAGATCTTCTAGGATATTCTAAAATGAAACAACAAGTAAATTTTGGCAGTTTGAATTAAATTAACCTTTTAATTGTTGATCCAAGTGATAAAAAGAATTACCAGAAAAACAATTATTATTAAATTCTGCGAGTTTAATAACGGAGATTGTTTTGTAAAGCTCCCTCTCTGTGGAGGTTCATAAAACAGTATTAGCTTTACAAGTTGTCCAATTAGTGTAAAATAATCGAGGCTTTTTTTAATTTATATAATATCACAAGAGTGCCCTCGTCTGTACGGTTTACATACATACGAACTTTATCGCCACCCGGCTGGACAATGTTGTGAAGCGGGTCATGGAAGAAACTGTAAGAAGAGATTTGGTAAGGGATGATTTGAGCTGACTCACACAAAAACGAGTCGAATAAGCGACCTGTTCTCCTGAAGCCGTTATCAACTGTAAACAGATGTTTGACTCACGTCCGTCAAGTTTCATACGCGTGCGCCGGTGCTCAGGTGATCAATTCTGATAGCTTAGTTAAGTAGGCTCCAATGAAATAGATGTAAAACAGACGCAGCATACTTAAGTTGCGTATATGCATTAGAGATGGCAATCGGTGTTTTAACAACAGATTGTCAATCAAATTAATCGCCTCCCTTTGCACAGAATCAAGCGGGTTTATGTAATATTTGAGAACTCTGGAGGTGGCTTCCAAATTCAACTCTTGGTCCTCTAGATTCGTAAAAAATAATCTATTCGCCCTACACAAGACACCCACTAATTACTTGCTTTATGTAAATAATGATTACCTTCTCTTCTATAGGTATTTTTTTTATTTATTTATTGAATACTAAGCTAGAGTCCTACTGCTCGAAGCCAGGGGACCATGGCACCCTAAAAAAACAAAATGGGAGGGATAGAAAAAATAAATTAATATTATCAGTTAGGTCCGTTATGTTCCAATACAGTTACTTGACAAAAATATTTAAAGCATTTGTTATTGAACGGCGATTTATAAAATGGGATCAAATATTATTTTTGACAACTTTTTTGTTATCAATCATTTATAAATCTGGACCCAATGTGAGGTCATATCTCATTCATTGACATTTAAATCTATTTTCCATAGCTGTATAGCGCATGATATAATGCGCTGAAAAAAGTTTCGTTGGCCAATAAATTCCATTCAGAAAAGGCTTTACGATTTGCATTACGCCAATAGTATTTGCTGCTTCAACACATAAATTTTCTGATTTATGGATTTTAAGTACGTATGTAATATTTTAATGAATTTTGTTAGATTTTCATACCACTGAATATCCAGGTACTTCCCAACCTTCCTCTTCCTCATCTCCTTCCCCTCCCCACTACCTTCAGCCTCACAACATACCATGTTTGGAGATGCCATAGGCTCACTGGCTCTAGACAGTTGGGAGCAGTTGAGACTCTTGTGCGGTATTCATATAAAAAAATACCACTATGCTTCGGAGGTCTACTATATACATATATATATATATATATATAAAAGGTCTACTATATATATCTATGAAAGATTAGTTTCAGTGATTTAGTTTGGGTGCAGTCGGGTTATAGATTATGTTTAATGTCACGTATAGTCGAGTTAAAAATGTCATTGTGGTAATAATTTATATTGAATGAAGTTGAAGACCTGTAAATGAAAGAGTTTTGTTTTGAATTGGTGTTACCAAGGAGATGAAAAAGTACCTGGCTGTCTGCTATTGCGATTTGGAACTTAAAATAACAGGAGTTGCAGGATATCGGGGATGTTGACTTTATTGTGTACGATTTTAAATAACATGACTTAATCCGCTACGTTTCTTTGGCAAGTTAATGTTTGTAAATTGAAAACTGTGCAGAGCCTCTTTGCTAATATGAGATCGAAAGAAGCGGAAGTTTAAGTATCACAAATATATTTTGGACGCTTTCGTTTCTGTTTTTGTGTACTGCATAACATGGGTTCAAAACCAAAGATGTATTTTCCAAAATACTGCGAACATATGAATAGTACAGTGTTTTGAAAGTGGTAACATTTTTCAATTGTTTGCAGGCACGGATGATGAAACCAAGCATAGATGATGCGTTGGTTACTTTGTGGTCGGTAAGTTTGTTAAAATTCATTCTACTGTAAAGTATACCCTCAAGAATATTGCCCACATTATAGTAAAAAAACCGTATAAAACATGGCATTTTTCATACGTTCAACCTGAATACATATTTTTAAAATTTAAAATCGTTGCAATTAAATTCGATGTTTAATTTTTTTTTAATACAGTCATATCACAGTCAACTTATTAAAGCTGGTAAAAGTTTTCAAGATAAAACCTTTAGCGCCATTACTAAATTTAAGAAAAATATTCTAAAGAAATTCTTTGATAGGCCCCAAGAGATATCCAAATCACGTTTGGGTAAAATTTGAATAAAGAATGGTCGCCTTTTGAAGGACACGTGATTGAAAAGCGTGACGTGGCACGCCCCGCTTGGTAAGTCATTAGGCTGTTTCTTACTCAGATTCGCTAAATAAATATTAGACCAGGAGTGAGTAATTATTTCGCAGGACTTATAAAGGACGGACAAGTAAAATTAAAGTCCAACTTCCCTGTCAGATGTCAAAAAGTTTTTAACTTTATTCTGATAGTAAGTTTTATACGCCGCTTGAAAGAAATCGTTCCTTATGACAGTATGGTTACAAGTGATTGAGGGGAGAGTCTTATTAAAAAAAAAACATTTTTACGTTAATTAATAATAAGTCGACATGTTTATTTACCTGAAAACCTAAACATTTGAACATCAAAAAAAAAGCTTTTAAATGAAACATCGTAACTTTGTGAGCAATACTTTCTTTTTGATAAAAATTAAATAATAACTTTGCAAAAGACGATCGATTTTTTTATTTTTTTATGACCGACCGGTTTCGCCTAAGCATTGCAGGGTACAAAATTAAACTAAACAGATTCAAACAAGGGAAACACAATATAAAATAAAATAAGAGAACAGTAAGAAAACAATTAAATTATAAAAAAGGAACAGAGAGAAAGAGACAGGTAAAATGAAATGAAAAAGGCAAGACGTCAACTGAGATAGTGGTTAAAGAATAATGAGATTTTTTATGAGTTGACAGGAAATATACCTAATATTGAACTCCTGGACAAATTTATTTATTTTATTGTATACGCCCGAGAGGGCTTTTACATTAAAAGGATTGCAATTGACAGTGAAAAAATGAGAATTATATGCACAAACAAAATAAGGAATGGTTGTAGAGTAGTAGAAAATAGTGTTTGAATACATAAAAAGATTATTGATTAAAGAAATTTAATGTTATAGCCTTCTTGTATCTACATTTCGTGCAGTTAAATGCATCAGCCACCTCTGCATATGTACGAGTACCAACTACATGCAATCTAGGTACAAGCTAGTATCTGAAAGACTCAGTCCTGATGTTATTGTTACAGCTAAATAAAAATTTGGATCGAGTAGTTTTCTTTGGTATGTTAAACGAAATAGGTTCAATAATTTGGTGCTGGCTATAATACCATTGACAATTTTATAAATGAAAATCAAGTTAAAAAGTAATTATTCGATCTGAATTTTTTAATAAATTTAATTCTTTCATTAAGTAGTTATAGTTAATATTTTCAATAGGTAGATTAAGTTTATAGTTTATGTATCTAAAAAAATTATGTTGAATTTTTTCGATGGAGTCGGAGTGGATTTTATAGTAAGGGGACCAGATAGAAGAATTATATTCCACTTGACTACGAACTAAAAATAAATACAATATTCTGAGTGTAAAAATATTGTATTTAAATATTTTATTTATTTAAATTTAACTGATTATTGAGAATATTACTATTAATTTTAATAGGTTTCTTTATTCTAGTGCTTTTAAATTATTTTATCTGTCGCCCTGGTCATTTTTGTGGAGAATTAGAGCACCGGTGGTTTTATTGAAGGTATGATCCTTTTCAATAAGATAATTGGCAAATTCAGAAAAGCCGAGGCCATTTAAACATACGTTTTATTTTTTTTGTTTCACAACGAGTAAACACTTAATTGTTTGACATAATATCAGAATAAAAACCAATTCTTTTAGACCACGAATTTAGTATATTTTAAGGCTAATCGGTTTTTGGTTGTTAGACCCAGCTTCGTTAAAGGAATTATAAAACCTTAAATATAATTATAATTGAATAATAAAAAGTGTTTTTTTCTCATTAACAAAGTATTTCACTTAATTTAGTTCGTCTCCAGCCTTATGGCATTACAGTTATCTGTCTAGTAACAATCACATACTTCCATAATGGTCGAGAATTCAGAGGTGACGGGTTATAATCCCGACGTGCGCTAGTGAATTTATTTAATTAATATGTATTTTTTTCACATTTAATTAACATAAAATACTATAAAGTAGATTTGCGTCATGTTCCAGAGTGGTACGAGAAGATGCTCGAAATATTGCCCTGATGAAAGTCCACCATTCAGAATCGAAAGTTCCTCGAAATGGCTTTAGCCGTGGTTGGTGACCAGACCCGAATAGCCAGGTAATTTCCAACCTTTTTTTCTATATATTTCTATTTTCCACTAATTTCATCTTCACAACATATCCCGATTGGGGATGCCATATTCATACTGGCTCTTCTTAATCTTGTGCGGTATTTACGATATATTAAAAAAAAACTTTCCACAGACGGGGATGACACAGTCCACCGTACTCAAGACGTTTGTACATATTTTAATATCAATTCATGCTTAATCATTATGAAAATAAATAAACAGCATCCAACTGCTTATTTTTCTTCTAAAAAAACACACTTTAACCCGACGCCAAATTCATAAATTTATAAAAGCTTCATAAAATCTGTCTTCAATCGATAACTAAAAATATATTGAGCTTCCAATAGAGCTTTTCCACTGATGGCTTCGAATGGATGCGCAATTAATTAAAAACAGTGGACCAATTCTTCATCCTTAGCTATCGCACACGACTCATCACAAAAACACCCACTAGATATTTTTTCGTTTATTCAATATCCTTATAAAGCTACTTAATGACCTTTTTTCCTCGCAATGTAATCTACGGCTCAGTACCAGTCCATTTTTTCAAATTTACTGTTATTTAAAAAGACGATTCAAGATGTCCGATGTGAAATAGTAATGGCGCATTTTTTAGCGAGACTAATCGTACTAATCCTTAAATTCCATTTTGAAATTCAATCTAAGAAATAGAATAGAACCTTATTTTGTGAGCATTGTTCCGAAAAATGTATATAATCCAAAGCACTCGTACTTTTTAAACTTTTTTTTTAAATAAATAACGACAACTAGAATGATTGTTCCAAAACTTTAATAAGATTAAGAAAAAATTATTTATGCCAAATTTATTATGTTTTACTTTAAGTATTTATCTGTAATCGAATTTATTTATTAAAAACGGTTTTTCAGAATTCGTCAATCATCTTATTCAAAAAGATTATATTTTCAACAAAAGCATCTGTGTATTTTTAGTTTAGTTTAATTTTGTACCCTGATGATGCTTTTCAGAGTGGTAGATGCTCTAAGTATCGCCCTGGTGAAAGACCACCATTCAGAATTGAAACGTCACTTGAAAGGCTTTAGCCGTGTTTGGTGACCAGATCTGAATATCCAGGTACTTCCCGAGCTTTCTCTTACCCATCTCCTTCCCTTCCCTACTACCTTCAGCCTCACAACAAACCCCAATTGGGGATGCTATAGTCTTACTGGCTCTAGACGGTTGGGAGCAGTTGGCACTATTGTGTGGTATTTAACTGGGTATAAAAAAAATAAAAAAAGGCTTAACGAAACCGATCGGTCATAAAAAATAAAATAATATCCGTGGTCTTTTACAAAGTTATTGTTTTGTTTATCTGTTGTTAGTTTTCAATGAAAGTTCTGAAAAAGTCGCAATATTCTTAGAAAAATGCAACTCACCAAAGCAAGCGCATTCAATCCGACATTCTTTCTTATGGCTAAAAGACAGGTCGTGTGCTTAGCTTGACATTGGTAAAATATTAACTTAACTAATAGAGAACCATTTCGAAGAGTGGAAAAAAAGAGAAAAATGTTTTCTCAAATTTTCACGAAACATAGATACTGCATCAATCGTTCTCATGTATTTATCAAATTTTATTTCGACTCCCCACATCCCTTTCATCAATCCATCTCAATCTCACATTTGTCTCAATTACATACCTGTTTTTTTTTTTCATAATTTAAACTGTCAATTGTTTTTCGTTCTATTTGACATGTTCAGTTTAAATCGATGGCTAAGCATGCTTTTGAAGGGCGATACATATTATCTTCATTGCATAGAAGGAGCGATTTTCGCGCAGCACAAAATATATTTGGACAATATTTTACTTAATTTATTGTTCGCCTTTAAGGCGTTGTGACTATGGTTCGTAAATTTGATTAAGCCCATTAAAACAAGATTTACAACTGTGGTAAAGACCTAAGGCAATAAAATAATTAGCATTTTTGCCGATTAAACAAACACCTTCTGTGAATTTAGCCAGCCATTCCACCGCGCTCATGGTAATGACCATTAATGAATGTCGGCGCATGCAATTTTTTTGACTTTCAGTCAAAAACGTTTACTTTTTATTATTATATCAACCAATTATAAAAACCTAAATAATCAATAAAAATCGTAAGTACATTTAGTTTTTCTCGTTGAAAATCAACTGTCAAGTAATCTTTCTAGGCATCATCAAAATGATTTTTTGATGCATAATATACATTATTATTATTCCGAAGAAAGTGGTAGCCTTTTAATAATCTAAAATCACAAATACACATTAAAGGTCAGCACTTAAAATGGCGCGAAACGTCACTTTGTAGAATTCTAATACAAGCAACACTACAAATGATTTATCTGTAAATCTTATATAGGTAGTAAGGAAAATATCGAAGGTTTCCAGTGAATTAAGTATTTTATTCGTTATCTCTAAAATTATATGATAAACATAATAACATGTCACTAAAAGATGCAGTTTGAAAACCAAAGAAAGCATTTTTTAATGTTTTACAGAAAAAATTCCAGTATGAATTTTATAAAGAATTTTAAAGATTACAGTAAAAGAATTGCATTCACCGGAAAACTTAGACATTTTCCTAACTACCCATTGAGAATAAATAGATACACAATTTATAGTATTGCTTGTATTAGAATGCCAAAAAGTGTTTATTTTTGGGTGGTGACCCTTAAGCAAACAAAAATAAAATTGCCATATCATTGATTTATATGAAAATATTAGCTTGACGCAACGTACGTAATAAGTAAAAATGCTCGTGAATTTAAAGCTACACAAAATTTTGGAAGAGCTTATTAAGTCTATCACACAGTATTAATAACAGAGTCTAAATTACTTAGTTGTAATTAGTTACTGTTATTTACGAATAGACCTCACTCAGATT
Source organism: Drusus annulatus (assembly GCA_022651775.1). Classification (NCBI taxonomy): domain Eukaryota; kingdom Metazoa; phylum Arthropoda; class Insecta; order Trichoptera; family Limnephilidae; genus Drusus; species Drusus annulatus. The sequence goes on from JAGWCC010000080.1 coordinate 438,388, forward strand.
GGGCTGTGTTGTGTTTAAATTTACCTTACATCCAATATGTAAACATGGTAGTATGTAAAGCCATTGGTTAATTGTCAGAAATATTACTTAAATGTAGCATTTAAAGCTATAAGAATTTTTTTAAATGGTCGCGTAATTTGTCCATAAATTTATAAATTAGTTGTTTGTTGCCCGTGAAAAATCAAGGGATGTTAATTTGAATTTCCATTTCTTTGTTGTTGCCTTAATTCATAGGTAGGTATTTTATTAGGTAGGTACGGATTTGAAAAGATAATTTTCATAATTTGATAATTTCAATTAACATTAACTCCAAATTTGAAAAGTTCACACTCGTACGGTCGTACATACTCACAAAAGAAATTATTTATAATGAAAATATTTTTTTTATGACCGACTGGTTTTGCTTAGCCTGAGCATCATCAAGGTACAAAATTAAACTAAACAAAAAATACATAGTGTGCGGGTATATATACTCACACAAAAGGAGAACAAAATATGAAATAAATTAAGAAGATAAGATTTACAATACAAAAAAACAAAAGAATAACATTTAAATTATAATAAATAAAAAAAAACAGAGAAAAGAGACAGATAATATGAAATAAAAGAGGCAAAACGTTAACCGAGAACGCGATAAAAGAAAAATGAAAAATTTTGGACTACTGGACAAATTTAACAATTAAAAAATTGAAATTAGATCTGTGGTCTTACACAAAGTTATTATTTCATTTTCATTTAATACGTCAAACCACAAAGTGATTGCTTTCTACGAAAATATGAAATTATTTAAAGATAATTCGGTTAAAATTATTTCAATTCATTAGTCAATGGTGCAAATTTGAACTAGAGTCCCAATGGATAGATTCAAATTATCTAGGTTATAATGATTGGTAACCGTAGATTCTACTTTCGGTAACCAATAGCTAATGAGTGTCTGTTTTGCGGTGCTACGAATCCATCAATCCAATCTACGCGTGGAAACCGGATACCGAATATTGGGAAAACTGGGATGCGTATTGATAACATATTCCTCTGAGTTAGAGTTATTTTGTGGAATTGTTGGAATTGCAACTGAAACAAATAGCTCTTTTACGGAAGGGATGTTAGTATCATTGCATTTGTAATAATAAATAATTAATAAAAGCATAAACATCGATGAATTTGATATTCCGTGTGTTGGAATGCACCATATTTGGATTTTTAAATCTGATGGTATGCAATGTTTTTTTTCTCAAAATTTAAAGTACCCAACATTCCCCATATTATTCCCCTCACCAATACTTTCAGCCTCACAACATACTCCAATATGATCAATGAGACATCCCACTTCCCGCGATAGAGGCCAGACTATATTTGAAGCCAACATTATATTTGACATCACATTTAACATTTGCCCTACAACAATACATTTCACCTTAAAACTAACCTATTTTTCAATTGAGGAATTAAGGAGAAAAACTTAATTTGGGGGGGTTTCTTACCCCCAGATAATTAATGGATACAAAGCCTAAAAGCTTTAATATAAATAATGTTGCAAGCTAAACATAGTGGCGTCTACCTTTGAATTCCAGACAAAAAAGCTGTACGTATGATGTCATAACGTCAAAGCTTAACGTTCGGATATTTTTTCTATTTATTTCAACCCTATATTTATTGTTTATATGAATACCGCACAAGAGTCTCAACTGCTCCCGACCGTCTAAAGTCAGTGAGACTATAACATCCCCAAATATGGTATTTTGTGAGGCTGAAGATAGTGGGGAGAGGAAAAAGATTGGGAAGAGGAAGGTTGGGAAGTACCTGGCTATTCAGATCTGGTCAACAAACACGGCTAAAACCATTTCAAGTAACGTTTCGATTCTGAATGGTGGTCTTTCATCGTAGAGTATCTACCACTCTAGAACGTGCCGTAAATATACTTTTTATTATTTTTTATATGAATTTAATGTGTTATGACACATATTTATTGAATAAAAGTTATTGACGCACGCCGGGTTTGAACCCGCGACCTTTGGATTGGTAGTCGAGCGTCTTACCACTCGACCATGGAGGCCGTCATAAATATATATATATATATTTTTATATATTTTTTTTATAAACACATTAAATTATTAGGCAAAGCAAGAAAGTTGCCTAAAATAAAATATTAAATAATTTTTTTTTTTTTTTAAATAACCAAGGATTTTTGCTTTCTTTCAAACTTTCTTGATAAAACTTTTAAAAAATAGTTTAATTTATTGGTTTTAGAATTCTATAATGATGAAGGAGGTAAGCGAAGATGTTTTGAAACGTTCAAGAAGTGATGGATTTTTATTTTTACTATTTTTTTAGGAATATTTAATTGCTCACTGAGTGTGTCATAATGTTGACCCGATCATATACCTGGTCTTTCTTCTTTAACGGATAATGATGAGAACAGTTAACGTACAAATAACACAACCAACAATCAAATATTTACATAATTCATTATTGATATGTTGAGTTATAGTGTTACCCCAGAAATACAACCCTTAAAATACAAACAAAGGCCCCACCACGTAACTGCATGGCATTGCATTTTATCTGGGTAGCTCGGGCAGTAAATCAGCTAGTTAATACTCATAGACCACAGAGCGTCCAATGCATTTCAATCGGTCCAAACAGGTAGGTTTGATTCGTGTGATTTCATCAATGTGAGTCAAATAGAGGCGATATTTGCCCTTTGATACATGAACTGCTAATCAATTTTCATTGACCATCAATTTCTTTGACTAAAAAAATTGATGCAAGCATTGATATCAGCCCTACCTGCAATAAAATAATCATATATTGTTTCTGTAACAAACGGTAAGAATTTTTGAAAATTAAATATGGTTTCCAATTTTTGTAAATTAATTTACAGATAAGTAGTTTCTACGGTTGTGAAATATAATGCTCGATATTAAATGAGAAAGCGAAATTCGTAGTCTTTGGACGTTTTATCCTGTTACAATAAACTCTGCTATAAAAATGACTAAGCTCTGCTATAACAATGATTAAACTCAAACAGAATGAACCACGAACTTAATGAATAATTAAAATAAATATTTATAGTTTATGTTTTCGTAGAAAGCAAAGATAAGCTAAGTCACTCGAGAATTTATGAATCGGATTGTAGTGATTGTTCTTCATTTAATGTCAATATTATCAAGGAACATCTTAGATGTTTAAATAACCATGGTTTTTCAATATTCGCCAAACATCTTATTGATAAAAAAATCATATCTTCAATAAAAGCACCAGTGCTCATATTCTCCATAAAAATGGTGAAGGTAACGGTTTAAATAATTTAGAAGCACTAGAAAATAAAGAAAGCCATTAGAATTGATAGTCATATTCTTAATAATCAGGTAAATTTGTCCAGTAGTCCAATATTAGGTATATTTCCTGTAAACTCTTTATTTCTCGTTATTCTTTAATCACTTTCTCAGTTGACGTTTTGCCTTTTTTTATTTCATATTGTCTGTCTCTATACCTTTGTTATAATTTAAATTTTATGTAATTGTTTTCCCACTGTTCTTTCATTTTATTTTATATTATAATCTCCTTCGTTATGTGTATATAAGCCTACTTTGTATTTTTGTTAAGTTTAATGTTATTCCCTGATGACGCTTAGACTAACCGAAACCGGTGAGTCATAATTTTTTTTTTTAAACTGTGGTCTTAAACAAAGTTTTTTATTTAATTTTCCCTTTCTGTAGTTTATCCTACCTTAAAGATTGCTGTCTTTATTTTTACATATATTTTTTCATTTTTACAGAATTGTTAATAAGGCATTGCCTCCAGGCAATAAGACAGCTTCTAAAATGATATGTAATATAATTATTTACTTTTTATGAAAGAAGGAAAAACATTATCGCGTTACAAATAAAATGACAATATTTTAAAAACTCCTACAGTGATCATAATAAACGAAAAATGTTGCTTGCGCACTGGCGAGGGATTTGAACCCACGATTCCTGGGAGGCTTGACACATTTGTCAACTCGGCTACTAACATGTCAAAGTATATAAAGTGTTAATAAATAAGTGAGATATTGTCGGTCCCAAAAACTGGGGTTGGCACGTTGGCAGTGATCTTTATAGGATGTCAGATAACGTGACATTGACAATATTGACCGAGTGGATGCCTCAGAGAAAGCAAACTAGGGAAGAAGTGGACTGTGCGGTAAAATAATGAAGATGAGAATATTTGAGGACTGGAAACGAGTGGCTTGGGATCTTAGCCAGTGAAAAAAAATGTGAAGGAATCCAAACACCACCCTGCGATAAAAAGTGGGGATGATGACATGATTTTTATACTCAAATGTGTATAAAAGTTTTCAATGCCTCGAAACGTAATTAACCTAACTCCCAGGTGAATGCATAAAAGGTATCATTATTCTTATTCAAAATAAAATAACACATCCTGTTTTCTTTAAAGTACCTTCTTTACATTTGATATTATTCAGATTAATGGTCGCATTGAATGGTGTAGGACAGCTGTCGCACTGATGTGATGTCTAGGGAAATTTTCCCATGTGTGGGGATTTTTTTCGTCTTCATAAATCTGTATTTCTTTAGATCCGTCAAATAAAGGAATTTTTTAGAGAAGTCTCTTCGCTTTGCAGATTTTTTCTCTCTTTTTACTACTCAATGCTTTGCTGGTGTTTTTTTCCCTTTGATTTTTTCCCGTAATAAATAAATTAATAAAACACTTTGTTTTAACATACGTAATATATAAATTTAAAATATAAAGTCATGGGAACAAACAAAGACCCTGCGTGGGTAATACAGAGTAATAGTAAATTAAGAGTGGTCGGTCAAAAACACAAACGGTCACGCATGAAAATTAAAGATCAATGGACAATAACTGTAATGAAATAAAGTAAACAGATATAAATTACACATATATCTCACTTTATCAAATAAATAAAACAAATTATAAAAATAAGTTTTCAAATTTGTGTTTAAAAAAATATGATTATTTTATGTTTTCGTAAAGTTTGATTTAATAATTATTAATTATTAATCCCATCAACTTGTTTTGGTGGGAGAATAAAAAAGTAAAGTTACAGTTTTTTTTTATTTCATTTAAATATATATATAGTAATACTAATAATAAAATTCAATAATAGTTCAATTAATTTTTTACTATTGAAATATCATGAGATTTATGAATCGTGCTAAAATACATCGTAACAATGTCACAATTAAAACTAAAAAAATTAGCAACAAACCCTTTTATTTTACAGTATGAACCTTTCCACAAAAAATAACTTGTATTAAAAATTACCTAATTCGATGACCCGTCAGACTGGCTATTAACTACCTTAATAATATAGTGTAAATAAACGCTATTATTTCTTCCTTCCCTTTGTCGCTTCAGTTTGGTGTGTTTTCAACTATTTCATTTATACAAGTAGCATTTTGACAGCTAACTGATAGAAATGTAAGATTATCCTTTTGTCAAGATTTTTTCCAAATAAACCAATTTAATATTGATAATATTTCAATTTCAACAAACTAACTTCGTACACAATAAAACACAAGTAAACACTGTTTATTTTTTAAAAGAATGACACACATTTCAGAGTTACAAATAACTAGACAATATTTGAAAAACTCATACTAACATCATAATAAGCGAAAAATCTCATTTGAACAATGAAGAAAGACTTGAACCCACGACGCCTGAGTGAGAACTCAACGTATTTGTCCACTTAAACTCTAAAAAAGGGTGTTAGCAAAGTTTCATTTTTATTTTAAAATACAATGCAATGAAAGAAAGGATTGAATATTATACACATTCGTATAATTTTTTATACCAAATAATATGGATAAAATCAATAGTGCAAACATCCAACGTAGACCATAAAAGATTGCCTTATAAAATGATTTCGGATATTTCAAATTATTTATTCGCTTCATTTGCACTACAATCAACAGAACTTACTGCAAAATACCGAAATACTGAATTACAGCAACGCTAAAATTCCGAAACGCTGAAACGGTGCAGAAATACCACTCATTAGGGGTAATTTGGATTGGCGAGGGGTAGCCGAGAATTACGTGGATGTTTTACGTTCACGTCGCATGTCCCGGGTTACGCCGGGTTAGGGTTAGGGGGTTGTATTACGCTCGGGCATGGCAACAACTGACACCGGTTGGTATGTATCGGTTATATTTCAGATTGTTTTAAGCAGGTATTATGTAATTTAATGCAGGGACGGCTTGCAATATTCCCATACCAAAATAATATGAAAGTTTATTCGTCATTATTTTCCGTTTTGATTTTTGAGTCCCACCGCCTCACGGGCAATGATGACCAATGATGGCAAATATACTAAATCTTCTGAGCGATATGAGGACTTGTCGTAAAAGGAAAGAAAAGTAGAAAAATTGGAAAGTTCCTGGCTATGTTTTGATCATTGTTACCTACCACACTAAAAATAAACAGCATGGGATGATTTTCGGTTATTTCATAGAGGATACTGAAAGAAAGACAAAATTTGTTTAAAACAATGTCATCGCTGGAAAGGCAAAAGGGCGTAGGCGATACTTTGATAAAAAAAATAGTTAAACATGCAGTTTTGACCATTTTTTTGCATCGAATGCTCTGACTCTCGTTTGATTCTGAAGACTTTTGTGGCCCTTCAGATATCTTAAACATATTTACCATTTGGGAGAAGGCTTGACTCAAGCGACACAAGTTTGGGGCTTTTTTTAGCGTTTTGTCGCTGTGAGAGCATCGAGTTACCTGAGTTAACTTTTTCTTTCAAAATTCAACCAGGTACTTAAGATTTTTATTGTAAAACAAACAAAAAACTTCAAAGTGCTCCGGTGTAAGCATCCCATAGTGGCGCTTCAGCCCTTTTGCTTTTCCGGTGACGATATCTCTGCAGTCAAGAGTCAAAATTCTCGCACGCAAATTTAAAAAAAAGAATAGGCTTTACTGCAATACCTCTAATACAGACTTAGCATACCTAAGTATTTAGAAGGTCCATCCCAGAGGAGGCTCCCAAATTCAACTGTTGAGTGTACCTAAGATTTGTATAGAGTTAGTAGCTGGTCACCGTTGAAAAATCTGTCAGCCCTATACAAGACGCTCAGTTAATTGCAAACCAGATTTACTCCATACCACAAATATTTCTTATTTAAGTATCAACCGCAGTTAGTTGCAAAAAAGCTACGACAAACACTTAAACAACGTTGTAAGAAACGTGGGACTCGTTTCTTAGAATATCACAAACGGGAGGTTTAAGTCCCTTTGACCAGCTTAAACACACCTTCATGAGAAGTACTCTTAAAGGTTTACATTTGAGGTAGTGCTTTTCTAGGTTTAGGTTCAAGTCAGAACCATTGAGGCGGTAAATTCGATCCCTCTTTATTTAAACTTTTTACTTTGTTGAGCTCAGATTAAGATGATTCAGAACTAAAATCATGACTAAAGCGTTTTGTCGTTTATTATTCTCACCTTCTTCCCACTGTCCTATTCAATGACCTATCATCTTGATAAGGATCTTCCGGGCGTTTCATCTTGCATAAGATCTGGAGTTGCTTATCCCGTCTTTCCTTCACGCCCACTAGATGTTTACTTTCTGGAATTGCACTGAATATTTTGCCAATCTACTGGCATTCCTAGCGCATGACTAACTAACTAACTAACTAACCATCACTCCGTTTCTCCGCAGGGGTAGGCAGAGAGGACGGACCGCCATACAACTCTGTCTTGGCACACACTTCTTGCTTCATTTACATTCATACATCGTCTCATACATACTCTTCTGTTATTCTGACTCTTCACATGACCCGATTCAAGTATTTGATTTACTTGATCGTGCCATGTCTTTCTCGGGCGTCCTCGTCTTCTTCTTCCATTCACTTTCGCATCATATATTCTTTTTACACTCCTTTCTTCGTTCATTCGCTCTACATGCCCAAACTATCTAAGCGTCCCTTTCTTGATCCTATCCATTACGCTCATATCAGCCTTGCATTCTTTCCGGATATCCACATTTGTAATACGGTCATACGTGGTTTTACCGCACATCCGTCTCAAAGATCTCATTTCCACAGCATTCAGTCTACTTTCATCCTTCCTCTGCCAGTTTCATGCCTCACTGCCATACATCAGGGTTGGTATAAGCACTCCATTGTGGACTGCTAGCTTCGCTTCTTTGGACAATTTCTTATTTGCCCCAACAGCGTTCAGTCCTCCATTAATCGAGTTTCATGCATTCACCCTTCTTTCAATATCCTTATCAGCCTTTCCGTCTCTTGTAAACATACTTCCTTAATACACAAACTCATCCACTTGCTCCAAGTATTCATCATTCACAACTAATTTGCACGCTGTTCTCGTACTCTCTCTTTCAAACACCATCACTTTGGACTTACTTACATTCATCATCAACTCATTTTGCATACATACTTGGTTCATCCTAGACACGAGAAACTGTAGATCTTCCATATCGTCAGCAATCAGCACCGCATCGTCCGCATACAATAGGCAACATACTTTCACATTGTTCATTTTCGCGCCCAAGCCCACACCTTTCAATTCTTGCATACAATTATCCATGTACAAATTGAACAACCACGGTGACATTACACAGCCTTGTTTTATTTATTTATTTATTTATATACGCCCTCAAGGGCTTTTACATAACATAGGTATAAAATAAAATAACAGTGACATAAAAAATAACAATGACATAAAAAATAACAATGCGCCCAAAAACATTTGATTACGCCCAAGAAAATTAACACTAGTATTTTAGGAAGAGGTATGTTATTATAGCCTTCTTGTAACTAGATTCAGTGCAGTTGAATATATCTACTATTTCTGCAATAGAATTACTCACTGCATGCAATCTAGGTACAAGCGAGTATTTAAATGACTCAGTCCTGATATTGTTGTTACATTTAAAAAGAATTTTGGATCGAGTGGATCTGTTAGGTACATAGAAGGTAATTAAGCTAAGTAAATCAGGGCTGTCTATAATACCATTAACAATTTTAAAAATAAAAGTCAAGTCGGAAACAAGCCTCCTGTCTGAAAGTTTTAGTAATTTTAATTCTTTCATTAAATAATTATAATTTATGGTTTCAATAGGTAGACCGAGTTTATAGTTGATGTATCTTAGAAATTTATGTTGCAATTTTTCAATGGAATCAGAGTGGATTTTTAAAGTGAGGGGACCAGACAGAAGAATTATATTCGACTTGACTTCGAACTAGTGAAGAGTACAGGATTTTCAATGTAGAAATATTTTTTAAATTCATTGGCATTTCGAAGAATAAAGCCTAGCAATTTTAAACCTTTACTTGTTATTATATTGATATGTGAGAGAAAATTTAATTTAGAATCGAAAGTAATGCCGAGATCATTAATTTCATTGACAGATGTAAGGGAAATATTATCAATTTTATAATCATAGTCGAGAGGGTGAGTAATTCTAAAAAATCTGATTGACTGACATTTACTAATATTTAAAAAAGTTGGTTAAGTTTACACCAATCATGTAACTTATTTAAGTTAACTTGAATGTGAGAACAATCATCTGTGGTTTTTATGAGTTTGAAGAGTTTCAGATCATCTGCGAAAAGCAGCACATGCACATCGTTATCAAATACATTAATTATGTCATTTACAAAGAGCAGAAAAAGTAATGGGCCTAAATGTGAACCTTGGGGTACACCACTTGTTGCTATAAATTTATAAGATAGTTTAGAGTTATTTCTTACTTGAAGAATTCTATTGGTTAGGTAGCTTTTTATCCATTCTAACAAATTACCTTCTATACCGAGTTTGCAAAGTTTGTTAAGTAGGATTTTATGGTTAACCTTGTCAAATGCTTTAACAAAGTCCGTATATATTGAATCTACTTGGGTTTTATCATTAAGTGCACTTGATATGAATTGTTCGTATAGTGAAAGATTTGTTAAACTGGATCTGCCCGGCATAAAGCCATGTTGATTAGGTGAAATGATTTTATTGAGGTGTATAGAGATTCTATCTAATATTAGTTTTTCAAATAATTTGGGGATTATTGAGAGCATACAAATAGGTCGATAATTAGTGACATCGTGAATATTGCCCTTTTTAAATATTGGTGTTAAATAACTTATTTTCCATAGATCTGGGGAAACAGCCGATCATCAGTGATTGATTAAATAATTGACAAAGTGGCTTGGCTAGTACTGACACACAGTTAACAAGAAAAATTGGATTCACTTTGTCGGGACCAGCATTTTTTTTAATGTCAAGTGACTTAATTTTACGCGAAACATCAGAAACGTTAAAATGTATAGCAGGAATGTGGACTGATTCGTTTGGATGAAAGGGTGGAATACGATCGTTTGGGATGTCCTTTTCGTAAACACTTTAAAAAAGTCGGCAAACAAATTAGCAGTTTCAGTAGTATCACTGCTTCTTATTCCCTCGAATTGCATGGATGTTGGTATGGATGGTTTGTTTTTTCTTAGCGAGTTAATGTGTTTGAAAAAGTGTTTGATATCTGAAGGAATAGACTGTTCTGTATTATGTATGTGAGTTTGATATAATTTTTTGGAGAGAGTTTTGCATTCAGTTCTGTAATTGTGAAATATTTTGTAGTCTGAGATTGATTTGCTGTTCTTGTAATTTTTATGCCAGATTTTTTTATTTACTATAAGTTGTTTTAAATCTTTGTTAAACCAATTTGGAAATTTCAATAGTATGGGTTGAGTTGAGGGTACAAATTTATCGATAGCCGTGTTAATGATGGAGTAAAAGGAATCTAAATTATGGTTAACATTATTGTTAGAGTCTATAAATGACCAATCTGCACTTTCTAAATATTTTAATATCAGTGGATAGTCTGCTTTGGCAAAATTATATGAATAGGATGGAACAATTTCGGGTTGAGTGTTAGGGTCAAGGTTCGCAATGGTAATAATTAAGGGAGGATGATGAGAATCGATAGGCAGAAGTGGATCAATTGATTTACATAATTTTACAGAAGAATCACTACTAAATACGAGGTCTAACAATTGGTGATTAGGATTAAATACATTATTGATTTGTTTAAGATTTAAAAAAGATGACATATCGATAACTTCACGAGCATTAGCAGAGATATTAAGTAGGTTATTCGAATGACTATGGGTGAGCCAGTCAATATTAGGTATATTATAGTCCCCGATAAGCAGCAGTCTGGCTTCAGGATATTTTAGTTTGAGAGCTTCAACGTCTTCAGTGTGGTTTTCGTAGATTTTTGAAGGTGATCCAGGTGGAATGTAAACACAACCAATAATTACTTTTCCTAGGTTAGTCTTGATTTGAACGAACAGCTGTTCAACATTTTTATGGATGCATTTAAGTCTAGACGATGATATTGATTTAGAAACAGATATTAAAACACCACCACCTCTAGATTTGGTACTGGTAATAGTACTTCTATCGTAGCGATAGGTGATATGAGAAGTGAAGCCTAATTCTTCTGTGTTAACAGACGAGTCCAACCAAGTTTCAGTAAGGACATAAATATGACACGGGTGGAATAGAAGCGCTCTTCTTAGTTCATCAAGTTTGGTGCGGCAGCCTCTGATGTTTTGGTAATAAACTAAAATGGGTTTCAGTTTTTTGGATTCGTATTAACAATTACTGGTTTATTATTTATGTATTTAATCGTTAGTCCTGATTCACCGTCTTGAATTCTTTTGTCCAGGTTTATTCTAAGGTTGGCCAGATAGTTTCTTTGGGCTGGTGTTTGATCGGAGTAAATTTTTAAGCCTGGGTACTGAGTTATGTTGTTCTTATTTTTTAAAATATCGATAGCTTGTGTGGAATTGTCTAAAATGACTTTAAGGGGTCGGGGTTTATCTGTTTTCTTGATCCCCAATCGAAAAGCGGTAATAGTGGCTTGATTTATAGCCGGATTTAGAGCTGCTAGTGTGGCTGATATTTTCGACGTATCTTCAGTCATTGTATCAACATGAGTACTGGCGTTAACTCCATACATGGATAATACTCAAATGCGACTTTTCTATGAAATTAGCAGGGGATTCATGTTGACTCCATCTCGGATCGTCGAACTTTTTTTTCGATAGCATTTTTATAACTCCTGTCACTCCTTTCAAAAATCTCGTTTCGGCAACTTGTAGCCTGGAGCGTATTCTCTTGAAAGAGTGGGGTGATATACTGATCACTTCGTCTTGATACTTAGCACTGCCTTTCTTACCGCTAAGTGAAAAAGAGAACGCAGAGAACTCTCATTACCTATTGAAAAAATTAACTATACTAGCTTAATGAAAATATTAAACATAACCAACTTATCTTGTAGGAGAACCATGAGTGACCTAGTACTCTTATTCAAACTGGTTAACGGTGTACTGGATGTACCTGATTTAAATAAGCTGATAACGCTCCGTGTACCTAATCGTGACACAAGACTTTCTGAGTTGTTTCATGTTGATTCATCAAAAACTAACTATGAACTCCCCAGTCCAAAGGTTACATAGGCTTGGAAACGAATTTAGTTATGTTGATATTTTTCTATATTCCATCATGAGATTCAGATCGGAGTTGTATAGCATTATTAGGTAAATTAAACAAGTTAAACATGTTGTATGTCATACATGATTGTATATATTGTTTCTTTCTCATTATATTTGTTGTTTTTTTCTTTTCAATTTTATAATTATTAACTTTATATACAATTATTGCTGTGTTACTTTATTGTTACACTCGCTGTACTATGTACTAGCTAGCTGTTGAAATTTTTTCATAATCTTTTGCTTAAAAAAGTAAAATATTTCTTTCATTGCTGATTTGACCTTCTAATATATTTTTGGTAAAATTATATGTTATTAATTGAATTTATTTACTCTTACTATAAAAACCCAATAGGCGTTTATCAAAATAAATAAATAGTTATGTTTGTGCCTGGACAAATTGGAACCCACGAGCCGCCACTGCCTTTATTCTATTCCCATACCGAATTGATTACATACCTACTTCTTTTAAATAACAGTGTCGTAACTTCACATTTCGCAAGTTTTATTCCAGACATAGGATTTTATTTAAATTACTTTTTTAAAAGCGATTTTGTGTATCGTGGCTTTACGCATTTTCAGTACTTTATCTGGAGCCTCCCTTGCTAATATATCTCGGCGTTGAAAGTGATAAAATAAAAAGCTCTTTCTAGAAATGTGCTTCTATGCTTTGTCAGAAATAAAAACAAAAAAAAACCAAGACAGGGGAAAATAAAGCACAGTTTATTCACCCAGTCAGATTTTAAAATCACAACACCAGCCCTTTTTCAGACAATATATTTTTTTTAAATATTGTGGTATATTTTTATTGAATATGTAAACCGTTAAGCAGACTTGTTAAAATTTGAATTTACTACTCGGCTTTTCCTGTTTTTAAATATATTTTTTAACTTACTGAACAACGATGAAAACTTGGAATAGCGTTTTTTTTTCATTTTAAATATTTATGGGATATTTCAAAACCTCATAGCTAAATATGAAAAATGCTATTAGATTATATTAGGTGTACTAATTTGCTTCCTTTGTTTTCCTTTAGATGGCTTTAGCGGTAAGTAGTGGTCGAAGTAAATAGATCACAAACGTCATGCAATAAACTTAGGCATCTGTCAACATAACCCCATAGAAACATTCGTTGATTTGTTTCTGCATCATAAAGTTATTCTCGATTGAAAATGTCAATTTACGAGCCAAATTCAAGTGGTCAAGACCTACTTGAAAACGTTACAATGAAAAATCTCACCCTATCCCATCTGTCAACATAACCCCATAGAAACATTAGTCAATTTGTTTCTGCATCATAAAGTTATTCTCGATTGAAAATGTCAGTTTACGTGCCAAATTCAAGTGGTCAAGACCTACTTGGAAACGTTACAATGAAAAAACTCACCCTATCCCATCTGTCAACATAACCCCATAGAAACATTAGTTAATTTGTTTCTGCATCATAAAGTTATTCTCGATTGAAAATGTCAATTTACGAGCCAAATTCAAGTGGTCAAGACCTACTTGGAAACGTTACAATGAAAAATCTCACCCTATCCCATCTGTCAACATAACCCCATAGAAACATTAGTCAATTTGTTTCTGCATCATAAAGTTATTCTCGATTGAAAATGTCAGTTTACGAGCCAAATTCAAATGGTCAAGACCTACTTGGAAACGTTACAATGAAAAAACTCACCCTATCCCATCTGTCAACATAACCCCATAAAAACATTAGTTAATTTGTTTCTGCATCATAAAGTTATTCTCGATTGAAAATTTCAATTTACGAGCCAAATTCAAGTGGTCAAGACCTACTTGGAAACGTTACAATGAAAAATCTCACCCTATCCCATCTGTCAACATAACCCCATAGAAACATTAGTTAATTTGTTTCTGCATCATAAAGTTATTCTCGATTGAAAATGTCAGTTTACGAGCCAAATTCAAGTGGTCAAGACCTACGTGGAAACGTCATAATGGAAAATCTCAACCTACCCGCCGTATTTTCCAGACGTTACTCTTTCTGACTTTATCACTTATTTTGACCAATGCACCAACAGCGCCCTTGAAGTGATTTTTTTTACAAAAAATGGCGCTATACAAATCATCCAAATAATATTATTATTAATGGCACACGACCTGGTTGACCAGCACTTCCGGTCTCATGAAGAAGTCAAAAATTGGATAGATTCGTGGATCGCTTCAAAGAATGACCAGTTTTTTTCAACGCGAGATTCGTACGCTTCCAGAAAGACGAGAGAAAGTAGTGACCATCGATGGACCATACTTTGAATCATAAATCTATAGCCAGTTTTTTACAATAGAGCCTCGAATTTGGGAAAAACGGTGAGAGCAAATTTGTACACCTAATATAATAGTTATGTTGACCTAAAAAATTCCGAGACAAATTCTAATTCGAGTTTCATGACGACAGAGCTCAGCTAGCGAGAGATTTTTCTGCTTAAGATAAGTGCCATACAAACAAATTTTCATCTTAATAGAATAGGTATGAAATTGTTACTGTAGTATACTATCTATATTTATGTATTCATTTCGTTTTTATTTTATTTACTTTATTTTAGTTACTTTTGCATCAAAGTTTACAAAGTATCTATTTATAATTTATGTTACATTTGACTTAAAAACAAAATAAAAATATCTTATATACAACTCGACACTACTAATGTTTTTTAGATGGTTCTTACAGGCTATTTTTTGATTGGCATAATTTGGATGGTTTCCGGCAGCGCATTATAACATTTCATCCCTTTATAAAGTTAGCTATATTGTGTAATGGTTTTGTTCTTTTTTAGTAGTCTGATTTCTTTGCATGCCCTTGTATTATGTTTGTGTTACGTTGTAAATATTTTTTGTATTTTTTGTTGTTTTAACTCATCATATCGGAAGTTGGCTTTCACGAGGACACTCTTTACCATTCATTATTGATTGATTTACTGAAGTCGCAAGGTACATGACAACAGCAAGTGATAACTAACTAACTAACCATAACGTCGTTTCTTCGAAGGGTTAGGCAGAGAAGACGGACCGCTATATAACTCTGCCTTGGCACACACTTCTTGCTTCGTTCACATTCATACATCGTCTCATACATACTCCTCTGTTATCCTGACTCTTCATGTGGCCCGATTCAAGTATTTGATTCACTTGATCGTGCCATGTCTTCCTCGGATGTACCGGACTTCTTTTTACACTCCTTTATTTGTTGATTTGCTCTACATGCCCAAACCATCTAAGCGTATCTTTATTGATCCTATTCATTACGCTTACATTAGCCTTTCATTCTTTCCGGATATCCACATTCTTAACACGGTCATACATGGTTTTACCGCACATACGTCTCAGGGATCTCATTTCCACAGCATTCAGTCTACTTTCATCCTTCCTCTGCCAGTTTCATGTCTCACTGCCATACATCAAGGTTGGTATAAGCACTCCATTGTGGACTGCTAGCTTCGCTTCTTTGGACAATTTCTTATTAGCGTCAACAGCGTTCAGTCCTCTCTTAATGGAGTTTCTTGCGTTCACCCTTCTTTCAATATCCTTATCGGCCTGTCCATCTCTCGTAAATATACTGCCTAAATACACAAACTAATCCACTTGCTCCAAGTATTCATCATTCACAACTAAGTAAGTGTTAACCATAGGTAAAAATTATATGATGTAACAAGATCTCATAGAATTAAAATAAAGCGAGTTGAAAAATAATTGCCAAGGATTTGTTGAAGTTCCAAGGATTTTTGTTTATTTCATCCTACCGAGTCAAGGAAATAATACATCTTCATGGTGTTTGTTGGGAAAACTTAACCTTATTTCTCTCGCCGCAGATAAATGGTATCCTTGATCCAAATTTCTCTCCTGCGCAAAATTAAGAATAACGCCCTATACACCGTTACTGGAGCTAGTTGGAGTGGCTCGGAGTTCTGATAAGGTTGCCAGTGTTTTTCAGACGGAAAACTCGTAAGGAATAAAATAATTTTAAGATTCGATTTACGGCCCTCCGCGGCGGTTAAATTCTTGTAAAAACATTGCAAAATCTGAGATTCAATCGAAGATCTAAGCTTATACTAAAAAAAATGAAAATATGGATAGATTTACCTTAAACTAATAAATTTTCCGATCGTTTTTTTTACGTTTTCATTTCAGATTTCTGTTTAGAACATTCCTAAAATCAAACGTAAGTTAAGCAGAGGGCGTCCAACTCCAAAAAGATGAAACTGAGAAAAAGGCGTTTGAAAATATGACGGTAAGAAAGCATTAATGTGCGTAATCAGCATTTGTAATGTGAATATCAGTGTGTTTTTCTTTATTTGAGTTATTATAAATAGGTAATTTATAATATACTAGCAGATAAAACCCGCTCCCGCGTGGTTTAATCACGACACACACATCAAAAGGAACATAGTGAGTAAATCGCGGAGGACCGTGATCGGAAGAAAGTTTCTTACTTTTGTATGTATGAGCAATTTTTCCATCGAACGTGGCAGAAGACGGCTTACGGTATTAATACTATCAGATAATGTTTTTAAACTTCAATTTAAGTCAAAAATCTACAATGCTCAAATTACCATAAATCTATTGCATTTGGAGTTTGGATGTTTTCATCAGATATGAATCTCGTATTTATCTATAGGAAAACATGTAAAACTCGATTTTGGCAAATTGTGGGTTGGACGCTTTCTGCATAACTACGTCCAATTGCAATTCAATAGTTGCACTAATCTCAAGCATGAAATAACTTTAACAGCGTTTAGTGAAAATTAAATAATCAGACACTTCTTAACCTTGGTGTATCTTCACGTTCCCTGACTGCACTTTTTTTATGAGAACCATATCCCCAATAGGGGATGTTGTGAGGTAAAAAGATTTAGAAAAATATAAGGGATTAAAATTATCTGGCTATGCAGAACTGGTCACCAAACACGGCTAAAATAATTTCAATTAACGTTTTAATTCTGAATGGCGGTCTTTCACCAGAGCCCCTAGCACGAAACATCGATAAAGGCTACATCGACAATGTCAGTAATCTAAAATCGTTCCCGAGCATTACTGAAGATCACTGACGAACAAACAACACTTCGCCCTGACTAAAATGCTTAATTTCGTCAGTGGGAATTGTCGTTTCTTCGTTGGCGATCTGCAGTTGGGTCGGAAACGATTCCAAATTACCGACATTGTCGATAAAACCTTCATCGATGTTTGTGCTAGGGCTCCAAGGTTATAGCAAGAGCATCTATCACTCTGGAATGTGCGGAAAAAATATTATGCAGTGTCATTTGCTTCATAAAACGACCAAATTGCGACGCAATAAGTTTCATTAGTAAACTGAGTACCTAGTATTTGTCTTCACTAATTAAAAGTAGTACATTTCATTTTGCGAGTAGCTAAAAAAGTTTAAAAAAATGAATAAACCACTTTGTATAGGACCACGAATATTATTTTAATTTTTATGACCGACCCGTTTCACTCATCCTAAGCATCATCAGGGTGAAAAAGTAAACTTAACAAAAAACACAACGTGTGCCGTTATATTTACATACAGCTTGAGAACAAATTATAAAATAAAATAACAAAACAGTGAGAAAAAAACAAAACAGAGAGAAAGACACCGATTAAAACCGGTCGGTCATAAAAAATAAAATAATATTCGTGGTTTTATACAAAGTTATTTTTTCATTTCTTTAAATATCTCAAACCACAAAGTGATTGCTTTCTACAAAAATATGAAATTTGCACTTTGCCCTCGGATGTGTTCGCGTATTTAAAAGTGTTGAATCCGCCCCCCAGAATTCCGGAACATCTCCCGCCCAAGCCTTTATTACGGCCAGTATAAGGCTTTTGAGTAAACTATCCCAACTTTTACACAACTACTAAAAAGTCTGCCCAGAAGTTGGGCTAACTACCCCGACATGCAATATTCCGGGCTACAGCTTTAAAACAGATGTATGCACTACGATTAAACTTAAATCCTATAAATAACGTATGGAATTTTGCAGTTTAAAACGTGCAGGAAATATGGGAAGTTTGTTTTTAGTTGGCAAAGCCCAATGCATGCTACAAGAGATCAAAATATTTATTAAAATTAGAATTTACTTGAAAGCATTAATGCTTATTTATTATTCAATATTTAAATAATCTACAACACAAATGTGAAACAGAAAAAGACCAGAAACTAAAAAGAACAATAGTCATGACCGAGACTGCTCTATCCGGGAGTAACACTCTTCTAATCTTGGAGAAACAATGTATGGAGAGAGATCTAATTATTTTTAGCCAACCGATACAAACTTGCGATAAATCACTTTCTCCGGGTTTTCACGTCGTACACCATGAGATAGAAAGAGACAGCAAATATAATACTTCGCTTCTACGTACTGTCACAATGATCTTGGGCTCCTGGGTCATATTTTTTTATGCCACTAAACTTGACACAACTAAACGGTTTTTTAGGTTAGATGCTATATTTTTGTTGAAATCAATACTGTGAAAAAGTGGTTATACGAATAAACAAAAACATTATGTCGATATGTGCTATGAATGGATGTATAAATACCCTAGCCTAAGTCTTAACCACGCCCAGGTCCGCCGAGTCAGGTAAAAAATCATAAAAAACTGACTACACTGCCTTGGATTGATACCACTCTATTTACTCTAGGCTTCCAATTAAGCCATCAAGACCCCATTAGAAAGCGGCATTTTTTAAAAACGATCTCATAATTGTATTGACAAGTCTAACCAGTTACTGAAGATTCGTTAATTTTATTGTAAAACAAAAAACTTGTAAACTTTCTGAAATGGCGCTTCAGCCCTTTTGCCTTTCCGGCGACGATATGATTTAATCAAAAGTTTGATCTTTAAAACGTCAAAACAATTTAATATTTAACCTTACCACCATAAAATAAATACACTTTTCTAACAGTTGGTATGAACTAATTTTTATTCGTTAAATGCCTTATAATAAACAACTTAGCCGACTAAATAAAGATATTATTAAGATGATCATAATAAAGTACTTGGAGAATATACACTTGAAATAAAAATGAACGATTTGATAGAAAAAAATGTTTGTGTCACGGTGGGAGAGCTGCATTTCAGATATTTTAGCGTTTCATAACTTTGATATTTAATTGAAACATATATTGCGCAAAATTTCCACCTGTAATTTGCCGTTTGTGGGGAGAACCGTTTACTCAATTGATTTTATAATAATTCAAATTTAGTAATGTTGGCATGGTTACCACAATGATCTGGAAAACTGGCGGGTTATATATATTTACTTAATCACATCGCATGCATAATGCATGTTCTTCTGAAAGGCATCGAATGCAATATACGATGACTGTCTAGTCACCAATCAACTATCTTGTGAACAACCCCTAGTTAACAATTAAAAAATAAAGATTTATTTCAAATAAACATTATCAACAACACGTCCCTCCTCTTGGCGAAAATAGGCTCGATACGTACGAACTAAGAAGATTTAAATAATAGAATCGATTCATATACAGTTTATCTGACAAAAAAATAACTTTGAAAAACTTAACCGGAGAGCTACTGTTATTATTATAAACATTAGTTGTTATCCGTGAAAAATCACTGGATGTAACATGACTTGCCAAGAAAAAATGTTAGTCGCTTTGATCCACCCATTTCAAACATAGAATAATGTCTGCCAAAATACATTATGTGTAGGTACTTTATTGGGTAGGTAGGGAGTTAAAAGACATTTTTTATAAATTTGATAATTTCAATTAACATCAGTTTCAAATGTGAAATTTTCACACTCGTACGTACGCAGGAGATTATTCATAGTTTGTTTTCTTCGAAAATGTGATTCCGATAAATTTATCTTTTCCCAGGAGGAATCATTCGATTTGCTGTAAATAAATCTTTGTTTGTAGCTTCGCCAAAATTTGAGAATGAATTCTGAAAGTGAAACAGCTAATAAACCTGAAAATTTTGACTACTAGCAAAACTTTAAAAAGGTCGAATACGTATTTTCGAAATTTTCATTTTCATTACATATAAAATGGAGTACAAAAACAATAGAGAAATTGCAAGCCAATGCGTTTATTTTTATCGTTAGACATTATTATTTTTATCATCGTAGTGCTCTGAAATATTTTCAGAAATGGCCGTTGTTATGAATAATGATATATATGAAAATAACAAATTCAGATAAATCAGAACAACGTTTTGTTTTTGCGACTTTATCTGTAAAATGTCGCTTCCTTAATTGTTCGGCAGTTCAATTTACATAATACATTGAACTGGAATTGCATCAAAAAATAAATAATTTTCCGAAGGGATGGGTTGCATGCACAACAAATATGTCGAAAGGAATCGATGGCACGAAAAAAACCACAATTTAATTTAAAAACATTTCAGTTTTTTTTACATTTACTATACTGCTTTAAGCTCATAAACTCTTGAACGGTGTATTGTTTATACCTGACATCCTGGCGGAAATTAGATTCTATGTCCCTGATAATTTCACGCGAGGCCGCCAACACAAGCTTCTGTTTCTTCCCAGGTACAGAACTAACTTACCAATGGTGATGCCTCTGGGAAGACATTTTAGGTCAATTAACTGCCTCGCAGGAAATGTGGATATTTTTCATATAACTTATAACAGGTTTACGCACGAACTGGTTATTAAGTTCTAACTATATTAAGTATTTCTTAAAACCTATTTTTTCGTTTTTAAATTTATTTTTACCTATTTTTACCTTTTTCTTTGTGATTTTCATTTTTTGAGGGTTTTGTTTTAATTTTTTTGGTTTAAAACTATTTTAACAAAAATAAAATAAAGAAATAAATACACACATGATGATATTATCCCCACCCTTAGAAAATTAACCCTACCCTCGGAGATGCTGTGTGGAGGGTATTTATAAGGAAGGAAATTTGGTAATGAACTAAAGAGTGAGTCTTTTCGACGACTCGTTCACTATGTACAAATGTTAGACACATTTTTGGGGTATTTGGTACATATTTTATGTGAATACCGCACAAGAGACCCAACTGCCTGGCGCCAGTAAAATTATGGTATCCTCAAGTAGAATATTGTTGGAGGAGGGGTAAAATTGATGGGAAATAGGAAGGTTTAGAAGTACCTGATTATTATATAGTCACCAAAGACGGCTAAAGCCAATTCAGGCAAGGTTTTCTTTTTGAATGGTGATCTTTCACCAGGATGATACTGAGGAAATAATATTTGGATAATTTGTATAACATTGTTTTTATGGAAAATCATCTCAGTATCTACCATATCTACCCTTCAGATAATATTCTTATGAAATATCGGTAGAAAAGCCAGTTATTTTACTTGATGCAACTAGACGGTTTATTGATACAAAGCCTCCACACCTTCATCTGTAAATGTAGTGTAATATCGGTTGCCAGACAGCAGTACCTGCGCCCCGTGTATTCTGGGATCCATACGATCGGCACGTGCGAGCACGTGGCTCTGAATGCCTGTCGTGCCTGAGGGTTAATTGGTACCTTATTACTTATAAGTAACGGATAAGGTTCCCCTGGCATTTTTAAAGAGTCACATGTATGTTAGATTTGTGCCCAAGATAACTCTTTCAAATAATAATATACTTCCAAAGTTGACCTTTTCATACCCAAGATGGCAGTTGAAATTATTTAATATTTTTTTTGTCTTTGATATTTTTTTTATCCTTATTTCAGGTTTAACCTTTTGCTCCCTGACGGTACAAATTTGTACCCTTCTTTAAAACTTCATGTATCTTCTATACCAAAAACAATTTTCGACGTATTATTCTTGTAAGTACATTATCGGACAACCTTTTATACGTACGCCAGTTTTTAATAGTTATTTTAATACAAGGGGAACCGGTTTTGCGTCATTGAGCTGTTACAAAGTTAGTCGAGTTATTTTAGTGCTTGTTTGAAAATATAATTATTGTGATAATGGATTCAGGTATGTGTGTTTTTTTATATAATTATTTCAACGAGTATCATAATGTCATTCAATAATGTCATTATACTCGTATATTATTGCCTGACGGTACAAATATGTACTGGAAGAATTTTTCCTATAAGGAGTTTTCCGAAAATTCAAAAAAAAAAATTCAAAAACATTACGCTGGCGTGTTATTTTGGGATCGAAATGAATATTTCGAGTTTGATAACGGAAATATTAAAAGATTCTGCTTACAAGTTACTATCGCTGTCAGCCAATAAATTCTGGTGCATTAAATGGCGAGCATCGTTGTAAAGTGTAAAGAAGCGTGTACATAAAATATTTTGAAGAGGGTTTTTATAGTAAAATGTTTCATAGACACATCACCCAATGAACTTGTACCGAGGACTTAAGGATCAGCACACAAAAATACACACATCGTGGTTTTCTAGTACAAGCAAAACTACAAATTATTTATCTGTCAATTCTATACGGGTAGTTACAAAAATGTCTGAGGTTTCCAGTAAATACAATTCTCAAACAGTAATCTTTTAAATTCTTTTTGAAATGCATACTGTAATTTTAGGTAAAACGTTCAAAGATGCTTTTGCTGGTTTTAAAACTGCACCTTTTGCTGACATTTCAGTATGTTTTTCATAGAATTTAAAGGATTACTGTTTAAAAATTGTATTCACTGGAAACCTCAAAAAAAATTCTAACTACCCATAAAAAAATTGCAGATTCATCATTTGTAGTATTGCTTATAGTAGAATGCTGCTAAATGACGTTTAGCCTCATTTTGGGTGCTGGCCTGTAAAGCTAATGTTAAAATAATATCTCTGTATTTGTATTTTTGAGCAGTTTTTTACTTTCGATATTTAACTTTTAATGTTTGATTTAGTTATAATAGCCAAGTTAAATATAATTGTTTAATCTGGTCCCCGATTTTTTTAAACCCACTCCGACTCCATCAAAATATTTAACACAAATGACTTAAATACATTTACTATACAAACTCAATAATCTACTCACTGAAAACATAAACTATAACTAAAGATGAAAGATTTAAAACTGTAAAAACTTACGATCGAAGAATTATTTTCGACTTGACTTTCTTTTATTATTTTCAATGGTATTAAAGATAGAACTGATTTATTGAACCTTTTTGCCTTTCATATACCAACGAGAACTACTCGATTCAAAATTCTATTTAGTTATAACAATAGTATCAGGACTGAGTCTTTCAGATACTCGCTTGTACCTAGATTGCATGTAGTTGGTAATACGTACGCAGAGGTGGCTGATGTATTTACAGATATGTGCAAGGAATGTAGACACAAGGCTTTAATATCATATATCTTTAATTATTATTAATTTAATGTAATCAATCAAATATAATGCATGGAATACTTATGTGTACAACTTATTCATACTTTACGTATGAGCAAATATGTATCTGTTCAATAATGTACCTTTATAAATATGTACAATTAAATAAATAAAAATTCTATTACTTTACCTGTACTATTTCTATGATAAAATAATTGTTTGCACAACTTGTCATGATTTACTTCTAACTAGGCAGATACCGGTTCTAAAAAACTAAAAGAAACAAAATTAGAACAAAAGTAAATAAACAAAAAATGTATTCCAGAAAAAAATATATATTGTCGCCAATTTAAAATCTTAACAGACTCGTTTGGCAAAATCCAAAGTGCTATAATTTGTTGATCAATGCAGACAAATAATTGTAGATTAGTTCAGTTGTCGAATGGGGTTAAAGGTTAATATGCCTAACCTGTTAAATGAACATACAATTCGATCTCGTTACTTCCACGAAAGATAATCCAATTCAAATACAAACCAAACCCGAAATAAACATTTTTATTTTATTTATTGTATTTATTAAACCGTGTGAACGAAAATTGCCAGTGAGCGTTCTAACATCACTGTATACTTTATTACCTCCCTTTATTCAAACGACAATAGGAGACAGATATAAGGGATGCTAATGTAAAAATGAAACCCTAGAATGTACCCCAACAGTATTTTCATCCAAAAATACACAAATCCAACACAATTCAACAGTACGCGCTCACAAACTGGAGTATTTTCTTTGTATTCATATTTAGCATCCAAGTATTTCAAATGAATACATCATGACCCTAAACAACCCTTTGAATAAAAGGGCTAAGTGTGTCAGAGGTCTTCTAAATGATGCTTCAACCTTAGTAAACCCTTTCTATGAGGTAAATGAAAATGTTGATTCATTAAAGTACCTTAAGTAGGCAATTATCTTGTTTATTACATTGTTTTTAATTATTGGATTATTTTAACAATATTCAAAGATATATTGTTTAATTATCTCGTCTTGTAATTAGCGGTTAAGCTTTGCAATAATTTGCTGGCTTCTGTGTTATCTCACTTTAAAAATATAGGCCCCTTAAAACATAGGTCGATATTTTCCTCTCTTTAAAAAAATCCTTTAAATATGGTAGAACCTCCAAAGATGAAGGATACCTCAGAGCTTCCTACACGTAGTTGAAATAAACATAAAATAACACATTTTTAAGCACAATTACTCTCATTTAAATATACTTTTATGTATAAGAGACCTTGGAGAAAAGTTAAAGCTTTCTGTGAGGAATTACATCAATAAATATATTTGCGAATTTATTATATTTAGGAATTCTCTCAAGATTAAATCTAGACGACCTGCAATCAGAATTATTTCCTGTCATATATAGATGTCCTGTAGATATAACCAAGATCCCGCGGGTGAATAAAGCTATGGTTATTTAGTTAATCTATTCAAATATGAATGTTTGACGTTGCCCACAGCGAATTGGAAAACACATGTTGACCATCATGGAATGCACAGTTCAATGGTATTTTTATTTATTAATTATTATCGTTTCTGCACCGGATTGTAAGCATTGAAAGTATTAATGTTATAATACAGAAACAATTCACGAGACTATCAAAGGGAATTAAAGATATTTAAAAAGGGCAATAATAAGAATACATTATTATTGCATACAGAGAGGGACTATTTTCAAAGTGAAATATGCGGAAAGCAAGTAGGTTAAATGCAATTAAAATGCGGTCAGTCTAGATGGTAAAAAAATATCTTTTTGAATTCATAACTGACTTATAAAGAGTACTCACTTCATAAAATAATACATTTATGGTTTTCTTCTATGAAAATACCTAACAAGACAATTAGTTTAATATCGTGCATCGTACAGCAGAGAGAAGTCAACCAAAATATAGGTTTAAGATAAACAGTTTTTTTTTAAATAATGTCTTATGCCATTTATGTGATTGACAAAAGTTACCGACCAACTTCACAATATTAAGACCTAGCAGAGCACTAGTTCAATTGTTCAAACAAATCATATTTTAATATAATATTTTTTAAATCATGGACATTTTGTCTTATTTTTCACAGTTCAAAATGATATTTCTATGTTTCACTTGTCTTTTTTTAATGCGAATACAAGGATTCGTTATGAAAGTTAATAATTACCTGGCAGTCAAAATCTGTTGAGAAAAGACGGCTAAAGTCACTTCAAGCTACAATTCGATTCTCATTGGTGGACTTTCAGCAAGGTGCTACTGAAAGTATCTACCACTCTGGCGAATTCTTTAAAATACTGCTTGTGGTAGAAACGACGTTGAGATTAAATTGTTCCTTTCACCGAAAAAAATTCGCCGAAAAGCTCTGCAAACACATTGTTTATAGCAGACGTACAAAACAGACTTTCTACATTATATCGTCGCTGGAAAGGCAAAAAGGCTTAAACGACAATTCGAACAAAATGAGTGAAAAGTGCACTTTTAATCAGTATTTTACTCTGCATCGATTGCTCTGACTTTCGTTTGATTCTGAAGACTTCTGTGGCCCTTCAGTCCTTAAATATATTTACCGTTTGGGAGAAGGCTTGACTCAAGCAACACAAGTTTGGGACTTTTATTTAGCTTTTTGTCGTTTCAGGTAACTCAGTGAGAGCAATGAGTTACGTAAGTCAACTTTTTTTTCAAAATTCAACCAGGTACTGAGACTAAACAAAAAAAAAATCTGATGTAAAGTTCTCGAAATGGCGCTTCAGCCCTTTTGCCTTTCCGGCGACGATATTAAAATCTGTACCTACTATTATTGTGTTGAAAAAAACATGTTATTTACTTCCTTTGGGGAATTTAGATCGGAGCGTTTTTTATAAATAGTAAACCAAAGATTTAAACGAAGCGAGTGTTTTATTTCAAATTTCGCCCAAAAAATAACAATTTAACAAAGTGAAAAATCGTATACTAAACAATTAAAACGAAGTTAACGAAAACAACGGCTTACTTGAAACTCGGTTAATTACAACATGACCCTAACATAAAACACAAAACCGATTAAACTTCGGCTTTATGATTGTGTTTGCTCTGACGAAATTTATCGACATTTGTATGTCAAACACAGACGAGTTTGAGCAACGAACAACGAACTCATGAATAATATTTGTACAACCTTCATGGAATTGCTTATGCTTAAAGATAACCTTTTCACCACGTGAAAGCCTTAAGTAAAAGTTACTCATTAGCAGGAAAGGTCAAAGCGAGAGCGAGGCTGATTAACCTTTTGAGTCCCGACGACTTTTTTTAACGACGAGTCAATAAACTGAAAACGAAAGGGTTGGCATTTTCACACTCCGCTGAAGGGGCGATGAATGGGATTCGAACGATACTTAATCATTTGAGTCCCTTAATGTTTGGCTGTGAATCTAGTACCATATTTTTAATATGAACACCAAACAAGAGTTTTACTGCGACGGGCAAGGGGGTTCGTGTACTCCATAAGGTACCTAAGCACTGCCTACCCTACCGTATGTTCATAAAAATATGTATGATATTGGATTAATATTCATTTATTTATAAATTGACGGACTAAAGTCCAATTACAAAAAATACATAAAAAACACGAAATGGAAAAAAGAACAACAGAGAAGAAATAGCATTTACATAAAAATAAATGAAGCGATGACAAAAATAAGGCAAAATAAACATAAGAGAGAACATTCAAGCCATAGTCAAAGTTTTGGTAGAGTCGTAAAGAATGACAAAAAATATTTAGACTGCTACTAAAAGTTTGAAGACCATGGCTTGAGTTAATAAGTCTTGACATTCTGGACATTGGAGAATTATACCCATAATTATATTTGAAATAATGTGAAATTATTGTGAATTTTATTTGATTTTTTTGCACGCGCTCATGTGTTATTTCACATATATATAATAAAAAGCATATTTACGGCATGTTCAAGAGTGGTAGATACTCTCAGTATCACCTTAGTGTAAAGCTCCCATTCAAAATTGGAACGTCGCTTGAAATGTGTTTAACCGTGTTTAGTGACCAGATCTGATTAGCCAAGTACTTTTCAACTTTTCCCTTCCTCATGTCTTTCCCTTCCCCACTTCTTTCAACCAAACAACATACCCCAATTGGGAATAACATAGTGTCCCACTGGGTATTTTTCTTTAGAGAATACCGCACAAGAGTCCCAAATGCTCCCAATCGTTTAGAGCCAGTAGGTGGTCTATGGCATCCCTAATTGGGATATGTTTTGAGGCTTAAGGAAGTGAGTAGGGGAAGGATATGGGTAAGACGAAGGTAGTAAAATACCTGGCTATTCAGATCTGGTCACCAAACAAGCAACCTTTCGATTCTCAACGGTGGTCTCTCACCGGGGCGATACTTGTTCACTCTGGAACGTGCCGCAAATATACTTATAATATGAATTGGGGTATGTTGTGAGGCTGAAGGCAGTAGGGAGGAGAAGTGAATGGAGAAGATGAAGGTTGGGAAGTACCTGGCTATTCAGATCTGGTCACCAAACACGACTAAAAGCCATTTCAAGCAACGTTTCGATTCTGAATGGTGGTCTTTCACCAGGTCGTTACTTAAAGTGTCTACCACTCTGGAACGTGCCGCAAAAATATTACTTTATATAAATTAATTTACTATGACACATATTCATTTCCAGTCTCCATTTTTCAATTTTAAAAACAGCATTTTACAAATTTTAAATGAATGTGAGAAAAGAAACAAACTCATGCTGTTTGCACTATATTGCGTTACCACGATTAATCTCCATTAATCAGCATCTGAAGGTGTTGATGTGTACAAACATGTAAGTGTGCCGCTTTAAGCAAATCAATCCGTGACTACCGTATGATCACTAAAGTGCCAACAAACTCGCACAGGGCTGAGGTTTTCGAAAAGGGTCAAGGATTAGGGTGGTATAAGCCCGTAGGTGTGGGTATTATTGTGTCCGGAGCTACGTACGCAACGGAACGGTACACGGGACCGTTGAATCAAATTGTGTTTGTTTTTGTTTCGTACCTTTGTGCGTTAATGGGTTACCCAAAGTACTCAAAGGGGTTAAGAATGTTCCAGTCGTACGCTTACCGCCGGCTTATGTTTTTAAAAACATACTTTCACTATTGTTCGGCCTGTTTCAAATTATTTTATAGGGGTCATATTTAATTAAATTGTATCCAATTAATATTTAATTTTAAGTACCTGCGTGCGGAGCATTCCAACATTGAATTCAAGCAAAGTATCTTGGAATTAGTGTAAGTACCCACTTCTAGTAGGTATTCTACTTTACCAGAAAGGCAAGTACCTACCTGTTAAGCGTTTTTATGAAGTGTTTCTTTTTCGTCACATTTTTGTCTATTGGCGCTATGTTGTTTTTTTTTACATTTAAACGGTCCTCAATTTTTGACTCGCTTCAGTTTTTTGTCGATTCGTCTTACTTATTAGATTTTTACGCGCCCGTTCAGTGTGGGTTTAGTTACACGTGACGTAGGCCATTAAATTAAACGCATTAGCTGTGATTGTAAGGTATTTTTTTCAATATTCCAACCTTACGCCACGTGTAGCATTTACACCTCGTTTGTAATTTATTTATTTTATATTTGCAAAAATAGTTTTACACCAAAACACTGCAAAAAACGTAAAAAGTGAGAATCATAATTAAACAAAGACTAAGGTAAAAAAAAGTTTAAAAACAAGAAAAAATAGTTTTCAAGAAGTACGTAATATAGTTAGAACTTAATAACTAGTTCTTGCTTAAACTTGTTGTTAGCTCGTGTGAAAAATATCCACATTTTCTGCGAGGCAGTTGATTAACCTAGTTAGTCTTCCCAGGGGCATCACCATTGGTAAGTTAGTTCTGCACCTGGTAAGAAACAGAAGTCTGTGTTGGCGGCCTCGTGTGAAATTATCAGGGACATAAAATCCAATTTCCGCCAGGATGTCAGGTATTAATAATACACCGTTCAGGAGATTATGAGCAAAGAGCAGTAATGCGATATCCCTCCTCGAACTAAGGCTGCAGATACCCAGCATTCCCGAGATAAACGCCATTGGAAACAGCCATTGGTTAAAACCAAACTCCCTCATGTAGAGGAACCGTAAAAAAATATTTTGAATTTTCTCGAACATTAGTACATAGGCGGTGTCCTCTGGCCCCCATACCTGATATGCACTCTCGAGAATGCTACGCACTAAGCTAAAGTAAAGCAGCCTTATCACTGCAAGAGTTTTCAACTCCTTTGAATTATGAAGGATAAAACCCAACATCTTTGTGGCTGATTTGCAGATCTTTTCAATGTGACTATGAAACGTTAAACGAGCGTCAAATACTGTTCCCAGGTCCTTACAAGTAGTCGTTTGCTTCATAAAGGGGGGTGTTATTAGCTGGCAAGCATAATAGCATAACATGTAGGCTTTAAGACTGATGCCAATTTAAACAAAAAATGTAAAATGGTCTTGAATCGGCGTTTGATCGGGACCGTTAAAATGTTCAAAAAAACAATATGATGTTAATCGATGAATTGCGGCGACGTTATCAAATTAAAGGCTCCCCATTGTTATGGTTGGTTTCAAACATTTATTACATTTAAAATTGTCACAATTTAATGTTTAACGCCATGTTGTGGTTTTTTTTTAATTTCAACGGTCTTTTTTAAACGCCGATTGTCTCTCCGTTTCAGTTTTTGAATAAATTGTGGAAAACTTGTCGGTCGTGCTGATATCCTTTCCACCACAATATATTCTAAAATTGAAACAGATCGACAATCGGCGTTTAAAAGGGACCGTTGAAATATCAAAAAACAAAAAGGCGCTAATCGTTGAATTGTGACGATGTCGAACGTGACGAATGTTTGAAATGCTACAAATGTCTATTTTTCTTTACAGTTGAATGGCGTTCTTCAATTTAAATCCTCGTGATGGAAACGACAATGTTTACATCAGTGTTTGAAAAAACAGTCTAGAATTTATATTTGAATTAAAATGAAACCTTTTTTTATGTGAATACCGCACAAGAGTCTCAACTTCTCCCAACCGTCTAGAGCCAGTGAGACTCTGGCATCCCCAAAAGGGGTATGTTGTGAGGTTAAAGGTAGTGGGAAGGAAAAGAGATTAGGAAGAGGAAGGTTAAGAAGTACCTGGCTATTCAGATCTGGTCACCAAACACGGCTAAAGCCATTTCAAGCAACGTTAGAATTCTGAATGGTGGTCTTTCACCAGGGCGATACTTAGAGTATCTACAACTCTGGAACTTGCCGCAAATATACTTTCATTTTTTTATGAATTAAATGTGTTATGACACATATTAATTAAATAAAAGTTATTGGCGCACCCCGGGTTTGAACCCGTGACCTTTGGAAATATGGACAATTTTGGTTTAGCCGACAGCCCACAGATTGGCCTGAATTTAAACAATGACGCATTATATTTCAGAACAATTTCAATTTCGCCAATTTACGTGCAAAATGTGCGATCCGCCAGTAATGTTATTTATATGAATCACGCCCAAATACAATCCATCACTGATATTTGATGTGTAATTAAACAGCTGATCAATTATGCTAATAGGAATAATAATTATTATATCTGATTTCAGAGCAGAATTCTATCATACTTGATCTAACGACACCGCTATGATTAATGACAAATTTAGATTCAATGGTCCTAAATTGTTAAAACTTTGGTGTGGTATATCATATTGACTAAACGGAATTCTGCAATGAAATTTATCCAGATTTGATTTGATAGATTTTGTTCGAGCTTTGAAATTTCGGTGATAATGATGGTGAATATATGCAGAACTTACGATAGGTTTTGATTGAAAAATAAACTTTTGTTTAATTGATGTCTGTACATTTATACTAACAGTGAACTAATATTTCACCTCAAATTTGCTTCACACTAAATTAATTAAGCTAATAAGACTAACTAACAAAGATAATATAATATATATTATTTATATTAATTTAAACTATCCAAAATCACGATCTTTATCATAAATCAGGTTCAGATATGGGTATAAAAGTACATGTGTACATCAACAGATTACAAAAGGAGCTAAGGGTCTAAAAATCCAGATGAAATGTATAAATTTATATTAACAAATTTATAACTACGATAAACATAGAGTAATGTATAATAAGACTAGTCTGAAGATGACCGTTATAGGCTGAAACCGGTCCAGTCAAAAAAAAAAGTGGAATAAAGTTAAAAATTTGTTTTTATTTAATCATTAAAATGGAATTCCACCATGAATTAACAGTTACAAAATTAGAAATAATATAGAGTAATGTATTTAATTTTCATTGGAATATCAAAAAACATGGGTCACATTAACTAATTTATGATAATTAACTTTATTACGTTCTTTATTAATTGTTGTTATTACAGAAATTTAAAATACCATTTAATTGGAAGTAAGACATGTTTTACAAATATACATTTATGTTTAATTATGAATCACACTATCATTTTCGGATACAGGTAATATATTTTTTTAAATAAAGTTTAACGAAAAACAATATCGTCATAGATTTCAGATAAAAACAAATTAAAACTAAAATATAAGATTCCTCCTAGCAACTGAATTCAAATTCCATTTTTTAGGCGAAGACCGCATGAAAAACCAAAATGCGTGTGGGACTATGACTTCCCTGATTAGGGTATATCGTAAAACTGCAGAGAGTGGGGAGGGAATAGGAATAAAAAGGTGGGGAAGTATTTGGTTATTCAAATCTGATCACCAAACACTGCTAAAGCCATTTAAAGTAACGTTTCGATTCCGAATGGTGGTCTTTTACCAGAGAATTCTAAGAATATCTTCCACTTTTGTCATGTAGCAGTGTGAATAAAATTATTTACGTATATCTACGAAATATTGAAAAAAAAACTCAAAGTACACTTTTCAATAAAATAACCTAAAATATATTATATTTGTATGATATTTATTTTTAATCATAAAAAATAATTCAAAAAACCCATAATAGTACTCCCTCCCTAAGCACAAGAATTTTCTCAGTTAGGGAGGTATTTATCATTAACTAGAAACTAGACATTGTATATAAAATGAATTAATATTATACCTACTGTTAGTATTAAGTAAAAATGTATATTTTTTGTACAATTGATTAAATAAATAAAAAATTGAACACTTAATAATATTTTAAAAAAAGAAAAAAACTTTGTATAAAACCACGGATTTTATTTTATTTTTTATGAC
Organism: Drusus annulatus; assembly: GCA_022651775.1. NCBI lineage: Eukaryota > Metazoa > Arthropoda > Insecta > Trichoptera > Limnephilidae > Drusus > Drusus annulatus. The sequence continues at coordinate 471,441 of JAGWCC010000080.1, forward strand.
CGACCGGTTTCGCTTAGCAACAGGAAGAACCAAAAAAAAACAAAATCTCTTTGTATGTATATTAAATTGTACACTCTGTATTTTTTTAGTTTCATTTTGTACCCTGATGATGTGTAGGCTAAGCGAAACCGGTCGGTCATAAAAAAAAAATTATATCCGTGGTCTTACACAAAGTTATTTTTTTTTATTTCTTTAAATATGTCAAACCACAAAGTAATTACTTTTAACTAAAATAAATAATGATATTATAACAGAATCTGCAAAGCATATAAATCTATCCCACGAAATATATAAACAATGAGGCACGACATTTTTTTTCTTCTCGTTTTAATGTCTACTGCTCTAAAGGATTAGTCCTATTGTAAAATACATACTTTTTTTTCCAATGACATCAGATGAATAAAAAATTACGATTTTTTTCAAATATACGAGCAAATATTGCATATTGTGACCTTTTCAGATTTTTCTGTTAAACGTCATAATATGAGTTATAGTTCAACCACCTTATTTCGCATCCAGAGCCGGAGAGCTAAGATCGAGTGATCCAATTTCATCTCCACCGTAATTGGAAATACATGTTCTTAGAAACTTCACCTCCCACATCTAGACTTAGAATAGATCAGGGACGAACCAGTCCCCGATCTAACAGAGAATCGTAATGTGGTTAAGATTGATGGAATATTACATTTGTAATCAATGTTTTCTTTTCTGTTCTACGAAGGAGAATCTTACTAAATGAATGACTATCGTAAGATTCTGTAGGTGTAAAAGATTGCGATAGGTAGGTCAATTGAAAGTAAAGGTAGATGACAGAACAAGGAAAATCATGATCGTTTGAATGCTTCAGTGGAAGTGACCTAGAAGCGGGCCGTGGATGGAGGGGACTGGAAATAAATTGCCAAAAAATATGAATTTGATAAAAGCTCAGCACCCAAAATCCATATACAAGCAATACTACAAATTATTTATTTCTAAATTTTTTATGAGTAGTTAGAAAAAAGGTCTAAGATTTTCAACAATACAATTTTTAAGCTGTAATTCTTTAAATTCCAAAATTCCAGCTAAACAACAAAATTATTAAACTGAAAAAAAAACAATAGTCACAACCGAGACTCTAACTCAGATCCTCTACTCTATCCGGGAGTAAAGATTCAACCAATTCAGGCATCAGGACCATATTGAAAAAATAATATCAATAATCTTCAATGAAAAGTATGAGATCGATAAAGAATGTCGGTTTCTAATGAAAAATAAGGTCCCAATGGCTGAATTGGTAAAAGCGTTAATACCGAATAGAGCAGAGGATCCGAGTTCGAGTCTTGGTTGTGACCATTGTCTTTTTATTATCTGGCTCTTTCTGTTTCATAATTGTGTTGTTGATTATTGAAATATTATAAAAAAACTTTTGCCTATCTGATGTGCCGCAAATACGTTTTCTGGTAAACAAGCTACTTATACAACGATTAGGCTTAGATATACCAGAAATATCATAAATTATAATCACTCTGGAACAAAGCCGTAACCGTGGTTACTTACAACGCGGGCGTTTCCTAGAGAATACTGAAGGAAATACTAATTATAAAGCATTTTTTCAATATCTGACATCAATTCCAAAGCGATACAATTTACATCCATACCTTCCTTCTATATTATTTCGTAATGTATAATTTAGTATGTTTACAAATTCTAAGAAGGAAATATTGAATGTTCTGAACATATGAAAGACAGGTGACCTCGTTAACATTGAATATATAATATTGTATTTTTAATGACGTAAACCCTTTTTGGCGTGGTAAGCATTAAAATAAACCAAGCTGTTTTCAATGTGAAAATATGTATCTAAATGCATACACAAAGTAATTTATAGAAAGCATCATCTTAATGTTATGAAGGTTCGAACATTATTATACAAATTACAGAAACAATTTCAATAATTTTATTACGAAATGTGAAATGGAACAATACAAAAAATATTGAAAGTTTAGGTTGCGACCGAGACTCGAAAACGAAACTTCTGCTGTATCCGGGAGTAACGCCTCTGCCAATTGAACTACCGAAATCTTTTTCAATACTATCATTTTTATCAATCTCATATTTCTTTGAAAATTGTTAAGGTTTTTTTTTATAAACTTTTTTTTGAAATTGTACATTTTTAAGTCGCTTTTATTCTTAACTTTTAATTTAAAAATTAATTTTAATAGAAAATGGAATGATAAAAACTACACTATGGCAATTTGAAATAAACGAAATCGAAGACTTCCAATCGAGATTATAATGAAATCATTTAAGTAATTGTTTTTTTTTTTCTCTTTTTGTAAATAATGTTTTTTCGCAAAGTTAGATATACGGATTGAACGCACTCCTTTAATATTATTTGAACGTAGTTATGTACAAAGCATCCAACCCCAAAAAGATGAAACCGAGAAAAGGGCGTTTGAAAATATGACGATACAAAAGCATTAATATGCGTAATCGACATTTGTAAAGTGTTTGTATCAGTTTTTTTTATGAGAATGATTATTAATAGGTTTTTTATAATCTAATAATGTATTTATAAAAAAAACAGTTATTTAATAATAATAATATTTCCTCTGTTATCCTACAAATTTAATGTTTCTAAACTTCAATTTAAGTCAAATATTTGCAATGTGCGTTAATAAAAAAATAAATTGCCATAAATCTATTGCATTTGGAGCTTGAATGTTTTAAGCACATAGAAATCTCGTATTTATTTATAGAGAAATATTTTAAACTCGATTTTGGCAAATTGTGGGTTGGACGTTTTCTGCATAACTACGTCCATTTGATTCATTGTTCCAAACAATTGCGCCATTTCGAATTCTCCTGAGACTCCCCCCCTTCGTGCAAAAAAACGTGAAACGAACAGTGCCAAGACATAGTTGTGTGGATTTCTATCCACTTTTCCAACCCTAAATGTATCTTGAATTCTTAACATCGTCGTGTTTGATAACTAATTGAGCGGTTAATGAACAGAGAAGAAAAAAACTGCATTTACTTTACAATATATTATATTATTCTCGAACGAATCTTTTTCTTTCTTCAGTATTTAATTGGAACCATTTCCTTCGTATGCCGTTTCGCCATCCTTTACTTTATAGTTTAATTTCGAGTACCCTTGACAAAGAGGAGTGTTCTGTTAATTTCTACACTTCTTAAGTATTCCCTTAGTAATTTAAAACACAAGGGTCTCATTAGGCCCCGTCCACTGTCTTTTATCTCCGACCCCTTTTTGATTTTCAGATAAAATAATACTTCGTAAAGAATACATATAAAGGTTTTTTTTTACTTAAGTTACTCGTAGTATAAAAATTGCTAATTTTAATTAAATTTTCTTCGTCAAAGTAAAATATTTTAAAATTAGTATTAACTTTAAAGCTTTTGTGCTTATAACGATCGTACTACGAAGATGACAGCCAAATCGGAAGAAATTAAAAATAATATTAATAATTTTCAAAATCAAGTATGAGATCGATTAAAATGCCGGTTTTCAATGAGGTATTTGTGGCTGAATTGGCAGAGGCGTTACTCCCGGATAGAGGAGAGGTTCTGAGTTCGAGTCTCGGTCGCGACTGTTTCATATTTATGTTGAAGATTATACATTTCATTTCAATAATTAATATCTAAAAAAAAGATGCCTATATAATGTTTTTTGCTTTTATTTGAAAGAAAACGAGATATCCTTATAAGCAAGAGCTGGAAGTTTCTGGAGCGCAAACCCTTATGCCTCTACTTCCTTTTGACGTTCAACGAAAAAACAACGAACGATTTTTTACTTAGTGCGGGTTGTTTTAAGCTTCCATCACATTTCACATCGTCACAATTCAATGATTAGTGCCATTTATTTGTTTTTTTTTTTTTTAAACCGCCCACTTTAAATGTCGATTTTCGGTCCGTTTCAGTTTTTGAACATGTTATGCTGAAGTGAAAAGCATAACGGTCACGTTTTTACGTTTACCAGTTGTTTGCGATTTGTTTAAAAGCTTAAATGAGCCTAGAATTGACTTTTATCGGGAACCATTAATATGCTAAAAATATTAAATGGCGCTACTCGTTGAAATGTGATGGTTTTAAATCAGGAGAAAATTGAAAACACCTCAATCTTAACTGCGTAGAATTCAACTTTTTTTTCAAACGTATAGAACAATTATGAACACGTTCATTGCTGACCCCGCGCGTTAACAGACGTGTGACCGGTATGCGCACAACGCGCCACGCGCATTGTGCCGCCACTTCGCTTTGAACTGATCTAAAACAGACGCAGCCATGTGGTTTTGAGTCGTTTCATAGGGAACAGGGAAACCCGTTACTGTTTGTCAGTTGGAATTGATCCATCATTCATATAGCATTAATATATACGAATTTTAGTTAGCAATAAACGTGAATACTAGACCGTTTGTGAAATACTTTTTCCTCAAATAAAACAAAATTGTTATTTTATTTGTTTCCACTTCGTAAAAAAAATCGCAGACCAGGTGTCTGGACATATACTAAGAATGCCAAAAGACCGACTTCCGAGCAAAACACTGGCGGTAATTTTAGAGGAAAGACGTCAAGTTGACTACCCCAGACAAAGCTGGGAAAAACAACTCCAGAGGCTGTGCGAGGAAAGGCTGTGTCTGCAATAGACATAGATCTTTGAAGTAGGTCAGTACAGGAACGCCTAGAGGCGTCTTGCAAAAGAAATGGTTTCCTGGCCTGAATAGGTCAAGAGAAAGGAAATGATAATTTATTTTCCACATCATCATGTTGTTATCATGTACATTTCTTTAAAAACAACAAACTTAAAACTAACTAAGTAACCATCACGCCTTTTTTCTGGAGGGGCATACATTCCTGTCTCGACATACGCTCTTTGCTTCATTCACACTCACACATACTCTTCTGTTATTCTGAATTATTTATTTATTTATGACTAATTGGACTATTGTCCAATTACAAAAAAAAAAACAACACGAAATGGGAAAAATGAGCAACAGAGAAAGAACAGCACATACATAATATTATAATAAAGCCATGACAAAAATAAGACAAAATAAAACAAAGTTTTGGTAGAGTCGTAAAAAATTACAAAATCGTTTAAGCTGGTACCAAATATTTCAAGAACTTTTTAATTTCTGACCCTACTCAAGAATTTAACTCGCCTGGTCATGCCATGTCTTTTGATGTTATGTCAGGCTTTTCCGACTTCTTATATTTCATAGGACAGCTACTTATAAAATACATAAATTTCTGCTTGATTTATATTATTTAACAGTTTTGCCTTTAAGGGAAAATGGTATTCGAGCGTAACAAAAACTTAATTAATCAAAATTTGAAGATAACAAGTAAATAGGTTTGATTTAATACTGAAGTACATTAAAATAGAACTTAGCTCTACAAAAATGTTAATAAATATTAAAGTAGAATTGAGTAATAATATCAATAATATTCAATACCATTAGAAAGATGGCAGCCAAATTGGAAGAAATTCCAAAAATGTTATTAATAACTTTCAATGAAGTATAAGAACGAATTTAATGCCGGTTTCTAATAAGGTTTCGGTGGTTTAATTTGGCAGAAGCGTTACTCTCGGATAGAGTAGAAGTTCCGAGTTAGAGTCTCGGTCGCAACCGTTATTTTTTGTGTTTCATATTTAAGTTGAAGATTATTGATTTTATTTCAAATTTATGTGTTAATAAATAATTTATTCGACTCTTAGGTCTAAAAAAATATTTATCCGTACGGTAAAAAGCTGGAAGCTCTGGCAAAACATGAAAAATGTATTTGATTACCAAATTGACAAAGTGATGATTTTATCATCACGATGATTTAAAAAACTGAATTCAAATTCCTTATTGGCTTTTTTCGACTATTCTCCCGGGAGTTTCGTCGATAAGTAATGTGAACATAAAATTAAAGTCTAAATCTGATTCTAAAAAAATAAATTGCTCCGAACGCATCAATTTATTGCACTCTCGTATGTTTCGAGTCGAAGAATAATAAAAATGTCAACTGAGGGTACAAAAGGGGATAGAAATACGATAATCGATAAAGGGGATGATTCCAGCGGTAAATTTAAAATCCAACGACCCTCGTATAAAGGGGGTGTTTTGTTTGTACAGCAAAGTGTTTGATCATTATAAATAACAGACTTACGTCAAACCATCACTTTGTGAACCCGAGGAATGGGAATCCAATATTCAATATTGGTATGTTCGTGTCACATTTTTTGTGCGAGTCAAGTTTTTTCGTGACTTGTACCCATGGTTTCGACATTCTAATATAGCTAACATTGATTTTGAGAGAAAAACTACAGACAATTTGTGTTTTTTTAAACCTCGGTGAGTATGTAGAATCAAGTTGTCTGTACTGGCATAAACTCTTATGTACCTAATTATTTAATATTGCAATAAAACAAAACCCTTAGTCACAGATGTTTACTGTGATAAAGACTCAATAAGCGTCAATTTTGTATTTTTAAAGTATTATATACCATATATTTAATTGAATCTGTAGCAGTCTGAAGATGCCCGTCATAAGGCAAAACCGGTCAGGCCTCATAAAAAATAGTGAAATCAAGTTAAAAGCTTGGCATTATTAAATCATTTATGGCCTCTGTAGTTGAGTGGTAACTCACTCGACTACGAATCCAGAGGTTGCGGTTACAAACCCGGCATTCGCAAATAAATGTTGTTCAACTAATATTTATCAAAACACATTTAATTCATAAAATATAATATATAGTATTTTTGCGGCACGTTCCCGAGTGGTGATACTACAAGTATCGCCATGGTGAAAGTAAATCATTTAGAATCTAAACGTTGCTTGAAAAGGCTTTAGCCGTGTTTGGTAACCAGATCTGAATAGCCAGGTATTTCCCAACCCTCCTCTTCCTCATCTTCTTGGCCTCTCCACTACTTCTAACCTTACAACGTACACCAGTCGGGGATGCCATAGTCTCACTGAAATCTTTTCCTATCTTTAAAATTAAATCTTCTCTAAAGATTTGTGGAGCCATTTCTTTGAGATTTATTTAACCCTTATCATCAACATCACAACACCCAGACCTAGCAGCGCCCGAATATTAAATAAAAAGATAATATTAAGTAAGGATTAACTTTAAAGTTTTTATACCTATTATTTTTTTATCAATTATTTAAATAAAAGAAATAATCTTCGACGTAAACATAAAACAGAAACACTATCCGGGAGTTACTCTTCTGCCAATTGAGCCACCAAGGCCTATTAAAAACCAGCATTTTTAATCGATCTCATTCTTCACTTGAAAATTATTAATAGTATTTATTGATTTTTTCTTTATATTTGACTGCCATCTTTGTATAATATACAAAGCTCTAACCGAGGACATATGATACCAATCTAGATGGTGTCTTGGATAATTATAATAATATTTTGATAGTTTGTATAGCGCCGTTTTTTTGTGAAAAATCACCTCAAGGGCGCTCCAGGGCCGATAAACCATAGAGTAGAGGTTCCGAGTTCGAGTTTCGGTCACGACCTTAGAGCAATAATATACAAGAGGTAACGCTGTAGATCGATCTGTAGTCAGTTTTTACTAGGTTTTACTGACTCGATTGGACCTGGGCGTGGCTAAGACTAGGGTTACGGTATTTATACATCCATTCATTGCACATGTCGACACAATGTTTTTGTTTATTCGTATAACCACTTTTCACAGTATTCTTATAAAAATAAATATACCATATAACCTAAAAAACCGTGGAGTTATGTTCAGTTTAGTTGCACATCAGAGCGTGTGGGCGGAGTCCCGAGAGACGCACGAGTCAAAGAACATGGTTACAATACTTTGAAGCGGTGTGAAATTTTGCCAAAATTTTGTTGTCTCTTTCTCTTTCACGGTATACGACGTAAAAACCCGGAGAAAGTAATTTATCGTAAATTTGTTTAGGTTGGGTAAAACAAATTAGCTCTCTCTCCATAGATATTCTTCCTCCGAGGTCACGACCGTTATTTTTTCTGTTTCATATTTGCGTTGAAGATTATTGATATTATTTTAATAGGTACGTTGGGTCTGCGCCGTAATTCAAACTGTTATAAAGTTAAATTCGCAGACCAATTACTTGAAATATGACCGTTTTCCATTTTAGTTGTTAGTGTGAGACGAACTAAACAGAGAAACTTAAGAATTGTGTAAGAATAAGAACTGTATTTGAAAATGTTTGATCAATTTTAACAGAAGTAAGCAAAATTTATTTAAGATAGGCATACAGACACGCCTACAACACACTGCTATGTGTTTATTTGTTAGTAGGTGAACCAATGTAACGTTAACCCTTGACTAGGCCCGCCTAAATACTTAGATAATTGACAGAGGGATTGATGATACTCTCGGCGGCAGCGTTGGTACATTGCTTACTCGTACCAGGACCGCAGAACCGCACGAGTGTACTTGTAATTTACTCCGAAACCTATGTTCGTTCAGAATCGAAGTGTAGGACTCTGTATGATTATTTAAAAAGACTTAAATATATATTATTATCCTATTATTTCACTATTACCACACGATTTTATTTAAACTAGTTTTTTTTGTCGTTAAGCTATTCATGTTTTAAGCTCAGCGTATATTTAGTGACATTGACATAATGCGGAAATTGCAACCTTTTGGTCACTGAAATACTGGCTTTTTTGATAAAATTATCACTTGGCAACTAGACCACCTTTGATGTGTGACTATGTTAAATAATTTTATATCATAAAACATTCATAAATAATCAATAAACATAACACACTTTTTTTTTAGAGAACAATCACTTTGTGGTTTGACATATTTAATGAAAATGAAATAATAACTTTTTATGAGACCACAAATTTTATTTTTATTATTGTGACTGAACAGTTTTGCTAAGCCTTAGGCTTTCTTTTGTGAAATTACCACAATGTTGATTCGCATTAACAAACACTTTCCAAATGTCTCTTCCAGAACCCGCTTCACATTGTCGCCCAACAGGGTGGTGCTATAGTTAAGCTGGTTAAGGTCAGTACAGAGACTAGATTTCGCTTCAAGTGTCACAAGAAAAATATTATAATTTTTTGGTAATAATTAAACTTGTCCAGCAGTCCAATATTAGGTATATTTCCTGTAAACCCATAAAATTTCTCATTATTCTTTTATCACGTTCTCAGTTGACATTTGGCCTCTTTGATTTCATATTATCTGTTTCTTTCTCTCAGTCCTTTTGTTATGATTTCAAACGTTATTTTTTTTGTTTTTTTACCGTTCTCTTTTTTTATTTTATATTATGTATGTACTCCCTCTGTATGTATGAGTATGTATAACACTACGCACACACTATGATTTTTTTATTAAGTTTAATGTTGTACCCTAAGGTAGGTCATAAAAAAGTAAAATAATATCAGTGGTCTTATACAAAGTTTTTTTTCATTTCTTTATTATTAATTTGATTGTTTTTTTAAAGAAGTTTTCATATAATTCTAACTACTTAAACAAGCTTTTGTAAAAACAAAGCAGCTTTTTTTTTAAATTTTACAGAAACTAATAGTTACCATGCGGTTTTACTTCAGATTCGAACGAACCTTTTTTCTTGTTAAAAATACGTAATAAATAAAATAAAAATTCAAATGAAGCAAACGCAACATGGTGAAATTATGTATATTTTTTTTAATAAATCAGTTATTTTGTAATACACCACTTTAATTTTTACTAATGCACACCAGGTTACGTTATCATCGTAAATACATCTCGGCAGCATTAAAAGCATTAGGGATAAAGAAAGCCACAAATAATAATAAAGTCATTAAAAACAAAATTAATTTAATCTAAAGTCCTATACTGAACACTCTGTAATAAATTTAAATAAACCATTACTATCCCTATATCATAGTGAGTATAAAAATATCCATATCCACTGTCCAGTACGAAACACACGCTTGGACCAATTATTCCCCATCCCACACTCAAAAAATAACTACACACAACATTCATTTTTTCCGAAGAACATGCTCAAAACACCACATTTTCAGAAGCTGATATTTCCCATTTATCCACAGGTTAGTTTAATAAATGCATACGGGACATAATCAAATAACAAGGTTAATTATTACCGCCCTACAACTGCTGTGCGTTACAGATCCAAGATAATTATGTTATTTATTTGTCTCTATTTTCATTTATACACAGTATGGTGTGTTTCACTTTATTTATAAAATTTTGTACACAACTGTATGTTTTCCTAAATAATTTATTCGAAAAGCACCAAGAAAAGAACATGTGTTATTGGTGCAACCGGAACATGAACTCGGTACCTTCCGCTAAATGGGCGTTCGCTCTATCCACTGAGCTATGACACCAACATGCAGACCCGTTTTTTTAGAAATATTTTTTTCTTATTTCAATATTAAATATCTTTAAAAATCTAGTACTAAAAAAACATTGTCTAAAAAAATACTTGTGCAGCGTTTTATCAATTTTTTGACAGTTTCAATAATATTTCAAATCTCTAAAGCTCTAAAGAAATCACGAAGTTAACTTAAATAGTTGAGTTGATTTATAAATTTCAGATATAAAGAGCTGCGCCAATTGATTGATGCCAGTGTTTACCAATCGAGAGTATTTTCAATAGACACCCAAATATTTTGTGTTACAAATTTAAATGGGAAAATACAGTCAATTTTTTTACCGCTTAAACGTGGGATGACAGATTTTTCTTAAAAATGGATAATGGACATTAATTTTGTTAACGGCATTTATTTCTTTGTAATGAATTACTTTTTGGATAAATGGATGCTATCTTTATAAAGGACGTCCTTGACTCTTCAATTCCTCGAACCGGCCTTCGATCTTCTTAAAGATCAATTACTTTCGTTTCTTCTTTGAATAGCCGTTTCTTTCCTTTTTTACTATAAATCCAGTCACTTAATGAAAAAGAATACAAATTGTTAACACAAACCAAGATTTCTATCACGTAATTCTGACATAAATCACTTGTAGTGTTTTCGTGCTATTTTGTAGATGTTTTGTGTTTGTAAAATTCACTCAAGTTAATTAAAATGACAAAATGATACGATTATCTTGCATTTAGTTTTGTTTTGGTAGTTATTTTGAAATTATTAAAATAACTCTCAGCTGTTTTTAAAAACGTAATTTGTATAAAATATTAAATCAAGATATCTGCACAAAACGCTAAAAGATGAAGATGGAGAGGGGTGGAAAGGAGGTGAGAAAAGGGTGTGAAGTAGAAGGTAGGGAAAGTACCTGTATATTCAGTTGTGATCACTAAACATGGTTGAAGCTATTTCAAGGAACTTTTTGATTCTGAATGGTGATAATTTACCAGGGTCGTGTTTACAAAATTTAAAACATCTCTGGAACGTGGTACAAATATTTTTAATTAACAACTGCATAGAATTTTGTTTTCTCAAGCACAAAAACCTCTATTATATCTCTGAAATATATCTTCAGAGATATAATACTGTTTTTCTTACATTTTTTATTATTTGTTATTAGAGTAACTAATATATAATTTCTTTGATTTTCCTTCAAATAAATATTCAATCCATCCATTTTAAAAATAGAATAATGTCTGAGAAAATACATTATAAGTAGGTAGGGATTTGAAAAGATTATTTTTTAAATTTGATAATTTCAAATAAACTCTGTTCCAATTTTGAAAAGATCACACTGGTACGATTGTGCGTATTTAGGAAGTTATTTATACTTGTAATTTATAATTAATTAAAACAATAAACAATTATTAATCAATAATTGTTAATTGTTTTTACAAATCATTTTGTATAAATTCTCGCTTAAAATTCGGGCTAATAATAATAAAAAAGAGTAATGATTCGATTATGGCAGGTGTATTACTGTAGGAAAAAACAGCTTTGTCGTAGAAAATAGTGGGGTTAGGACAACGTTCGAGATAATCGATTACACGTTTGAGAGATGTATTAAAGAAACGATTTCTAAATACAATAAGCAGAAGGAAGGGAAAAAACGCGAAGGTTATTTCAATAAAAAGAACCGCGTAGTTGCTGTAAACAAGAAAGTTTTTTTGTGGAAGAATATACAAACCAAGCAACTTCACTATTTTATGGAGTTTAATAAAAGATCGTTTTCACTCATACTATTAAGCTTTGATAATATGTTTGCCACTTTTTATAGAAAACAATAGTTTTATTTGAAATTTTATTGTAAAATATTTTCAAAACAAGTAAACCGTTTTTTGGAATATTTAAAATATATTTGATGTAATATGTAAAACAAAACACACACGTTTTATTTAATGTCAATTCTTAGAATATCGTTGTATGAAAAGGGGTTAGTTTTTTTAATCTCTTTATAAGCTTCATACTAAATTAATTATGTTAATAAGATTAACTAACAAGGAGAAAATAATAAATAATATGTATACAAATTAAAACTATCTAAAATCATGATTGTTATCATAAATCATGAGAGAGAAAGGTTCAGATATGGGTATAACAGTGCATTTGTACATGAACAGATTAAAAAAACAATTTACCAGAAGCTAAGGATATAAAAATTCAGATGAAACGTATGGATTCATTTTAACATATTTGTCAAATCAAAGAAAAGGAAATTAGATTGAGGACAGTTTATATGTTGGTACTTAAAACATTAATATTCAAGTATTATAAGTAAACGATTCTAAAAACGCAAAGAGTGTAAATATAACAAGTAACAAAAAAAAAATATGAGAATGAGAATGAGTATATGGTTTGAATGTATGTATATATTTATTATTGCATAGTACGACAGCTCCAGAGCCATATTGTAGGACCTTTGGAAACTTTACAGTAAACATCCAAAGCATAAAAAATATCTACCGAAAATTCCAACAATTTTACAAAAACAGTCGCGGAACAACAAAACACATAATTATTCAATTATTTTTATTCCCAAAATATTTTTATGCTACGGCAGCAATCAAACTCGCAACTTCCTGGCTCAAAGTTATGTATTTTGAGAACGGAGGTTCTGAATCGGAAGAAAATTTATAGGTTTGTTTGTAATTAGTAAATATTTTTTTGAACATACGGACGCAATTTTATTTTGATTAGCAATCAAAATTTTATTACTTTTACGTTTAGTTGATGTGGTATTGTTACATACTATTTTTACAATGAATATTTTTGGTTTTACGTAATGCTCTTTTATATAAACCTTAAACGTTTTTGTATTCGTGAGAATTCATTCATTTTTCAAATAACAATCGAATTTTTGTTAATATATTTTTTTAATTATTCGTAATGTATAAAAGTTAGAGCTTATAAAATCTCTCAAAATATTCTAAGAATCAAAAGAATTATGTTATTTGGAGGATTAAATATATTTATAAAAATCGGCTTTTCAGTCTGAAGGTTGAAGTCTACGTGACGTTGAAGTGTTTAGAAAGGTTACGCAAGGTGAGCTTTTTTTAATTACTCAAGCTTTGTTGTAAAATAAAATTTAAAATGCCTTTAATTTCATACAATCTTTTGATGTGGAAAATATTGGTTTATTTTATTTGAGAAAAATATTTTTTTTAAGTTTTTTTTTATATTTAATTCGATTGAATTAAATTTTATAGTTCTGTTGGTTTTAGTTTTTAGTGACAGCCTCTTCGGCGTTTAATGCCATTATCAAACTGTGGTTAGGCTACATGGAACCGATTTATTTATATGATTTCAGTTCCTTGTTTAATTACTAATTACGTTAAGTACCTCACAGAATAATTCAAGACAATTTGATTTTTTACGTAACCACAGACAAAATTGAACACAAAAGCTATAAATAAAAAAAATGAGAGTAAAATATCAGTTTTTGAAACCCTGGGAAATTTTGCGGTATTTTTTTTTGTAAAAATATAATTTGATGTTTTAGTGATGTGTTATAATTTATCAATAATTTGGTGTTTTAGTGATGTGTTATAATTTATCACTAAAAATCTATTAGTAAACGAATTCATGCAAGTTGACGAATGTGTTAGTTTTCAGTTATAAGTTATGAGCAATCAGTTGTAAGTCACTGATTCTAGGTGCTTTCTAGGTAAATACTTACTAGATAGTAGGTTAAAAGAAAAATCTCAGAATTTTATTTGCTTCGGTAGTTTGACGAAAAATAATAGTCGGTGAAGACCCTTGGTGGGATTTTTCAGAATAACCGCGGTATACAAGTATCTATTTATTTTTTATCATCATTTAGAATTCGAAAGCTTCATCGACCTCGTATGTATTTTATCATTACCTTTACATGTATTTTTCTCTAAACAACACTCTTATAATGGAGGTGTTTCAACCTTAAAGGCCAGTGTTAATTGGAATTAACACAAAATTTGTTAAAAAATCACGCAACCATGGAAATTTAAAAGAGTCGGGTTTTTGTTTTCTAATAGCTGGCAATCTTCTATATTATGACGTATTTTTTTCCGCTGAATGACAGTCCTTATCCACTCCACCAAAACATGCTAGGTATTTGTATTTGTTTTATGTTACCTTTATATTTATTCATGCTACATCAATTTTTTATATTAAATTTGTATGTATTTGTATAATACGTTTGTTTAACTTCACTATTTTAAAAGAGCCCCCTGAGGTCCAATGTTAATTCAAATTAACGTAGAATAATTTTCTGATGTGTTATCAAGCAGTACATGTGCTCTACGCGCTAAAGCAATAATTAAGATGTCAAGGAGTTAAATCGCCTAAATCTCTTGTGCTGTATCATAAAAAAAACTATGAAAAAAACTCCCTAATAACAAACTGTCAGCTTATCCGTATACAAGATTGAAATACGAGATTGAAAAAAACATGTAATTACCTTGTTCTGCAAACATATGGAAGAGAGCAAAGCACCACGTCAGCAGGAAGATTCTCTGAAACGATAAAGAAAACAGTTTATCAGTTAATCCACTTAGCATCGTGTTAGCAAACTGAGGTAAACGCAAAAATATTCATAAATGTATTAGTATCTCATGATGCTTACTTTTATAAATTTTAATCTCAAGTAATAAATAATTGTAAGCAGTTAATCCTATCGCAAAAGATGGATAAAAATCACACCTTTCGATTGAAAAGCGATTTATCGCTGTAGAAGAGAGGAAATGAAAACAGGAGTAGAAATGTAATTAATTTGGAAGTATATAGCCAATGCTGACAAGCCTAATTGGCTAGCCGTCTTGAATAATAAAACACGGGGGAGGATTGCGCATAGAGGATGAAAAACGGGTAGGCATGGATTATGTAAAAAAATAAACTTTAAAAAGTGAAATTGGATACAGATTAAAATAAATATATATCTTCAAGATGAAAATTAAAATCTGCCCCTGGAACAATTCTTAAAACTTATATTATTCTATTGCATTCCTCTGACTAAGCGGTTAATATAACGGTTTTTTTTGTAATTAACCATAAAATATTTTGCTTTGAGAGTACGTACATCCGTAGAAGTGTGAACTTTTCAAATTTTGAACTGATGTTAGTTGAAACAAGGTTGAAACCATCAATTTTTTAAATAAGCTTTTCAAATCCCTACTTACCTTATCAAGTGTTTTAAGAGAAAGTATTATAAATGTGAAACGGGTATTTAGCAAATAATATTTTTTCATGGCTTGTAAAGTTATATCCCGTGATTTTTAACCGGCAACAACTATTTATAAAATAAACAGAGCAACAGTATATAGAATAAAACAAAAAGCATTTTAAGTGATCAACTCAAATAAATATTTAAGAATATATTTAATCAGGTTAATTTGTCTAGTAGTCCAATATTAGGTATATTTCACGTTTCAGTTGACGTTTTGTTTATTTTAATTTATAAGATTTGTCTCTTTCTATATGTTACTTAGTAATAATTTAATTGTTATTTTATTGTTTTCTCATTGTTTTGTTTTTTATTTTATATTTTTTTCTCCCTCTGTATGTAAATATAACCGCACACTTTATATTTTTTGATTAGTTTAATTTTGTACCCTGATGATGCTTAGGCTAAGTGAAACCGGTCAGTCATAAAAATTAAAACAAAATCTGTTGTCTTAAGCAAAGTTATTTTTTCATTACTTTAAATATTTAAGAAGTCGTTCGACTAAATATTATTACCCTTAATATTATTTTTATTTCACACCTTTTAGCACTATACCATTTGGTCGAATGATAAATATTGAATCACTCTTTTCTAGTAAGTATGTGAAACATTTATTTATTGATTTCCTCAACTGTAGTAAAATATCATAATATACCAACCGCAAAACGGTAGAAACGACACACATATATATATATATATATATATATATATATATATATATATATATATATATATATATATATATATATATATATATATATTTTTTAAACCCGAAATGTATTTATATGAATAAATAATTACACCACGACATATTCACCATTTTTTTAATAAAAATAATCATGATTGTTTTATTCGTAAACGTCTTGTACTGTGTTATGATATTTTTTAATTTAACACAAAGTTAGATTCTCACAATAATATGTTTTATCAGTTTTCTGAAATATGTTACGTTCGTTGCTTATTACGTTTTGCCTCGTGACAGATTTTTAGGCACCATCAAATTAACTTATTTTACCACTCTGTAAATTACACCACGTAAACATATTTCTGCGGTTGTTTTACAAACGTTGAAGATCCTGGCCCAAAATAGAAAATATTTAAAATACCGGAAATAGGTATGTGCCCAGCAATGATAGATAAATGCATAGGAAATATTAGAGGAATTATTATTCATTTATTTCTCTGTTCTGAAAATTGAATTTTGTTACAATACAAAGAATAAAGATTCTCAGCATATTCAAAATCAATTTCTGTAAATTACTTAATGAAATCAAAAAATTCCAAAAAACTAAAAATGCTTTGTCCACGTTTCCCGAATTCCCCCAACATCCCTTTCTGTTTTTCTCCTTTAAACCTGGACCCTTTCCGACTGAACTAATTGAATAGACATTGAGTGAGTGAAATTTTCAATCCTTGGAATTTAAAATGCGTCCTGAATCCTGATACACAAATTCAGGGGCAATTGTGTTCGAGAAATTCGGCCGAGAACTTCACGGAAGAATGTTTCGATTTAAAAAATCACATATTTGTTGATCATTCGCTCAAACGCTCGCTATTATCAATGTGGAGTGTTATTATTGTAGCTGAGCGATGTGCATAAAGCTAAGCCATCTATTTTAATCTGTCAACAACATACAGTAATAAATTGTATTTAATTACTATGGCTTATTTCATCACATTTGATTTATAAAAAAATATATATTTCCGGCACGTTCCAGAGTGGTAGATACTCCAAGTATCGTGAAAGGCCACCATTCAGAATCAAAACGTTGCTTGAAAGGGTTTAAGCCGTGTTTGCTGACCAGATCTGAATAGCCAGGAACTTCTCAACCTTCTTCTCCGTCTCCTTTCCACTACCTACAGACTCACGACATACCCAAATTGGGGATACCATAGTTCCACTAGCTTCAGACGGTTTGGAGCAGTTGGAACTTTTGTGCGGTATTAGCTATGATTTATTTTTTTTAAGTTAATTTTACTAGTTTTCAAATGGTAAAAAAAAAATCACAAATTTTTTTTTCAAAAGTATTTGATTTCTATTAAATAAGTGTAAAATAGTACTTAATATATTACGATGCCTGTTGAAATTGCGTTAGTGAGTTGAGACAATAATTAACAGAAAAAATGATAATGTGAAATGCTTTCGCTAAGAGTAAAATTGTTCCTAACATGCGTTACGCATTTGCTTCGAAAGAGTTTGAGAAACTTTACGGAAAATATTAAGTCAATTAGACTTTTCATGATGAAATAAAGAAAGCAGAATGAAAACAAAATTCTTTTATCAAAGCGACATTGCATTTTTTTCATTAATTATTAAAGTATTCCGCTTTTTCTGAGACGTATCTGTTATTTAATTAAGTTTCCTTTTTTATTAAATTAACAGACGTCCTGCAAGACATTTGAGAGATTTGTTTGTGGTTTTATAAAAAATATTTTTCCTTGCTTGTGTTTTGTCATTTTGAGACGCCTTTGAACAAAAGTAATATCACAGCCTGCACTCGAGATGAAAATAAATGTTTTTTTTTTTAATTTTCAGTAAAAAAATTTCGACTAGAAAACAAATCTCCTTAAGTAGACACGTTCATTTTTTGTTAAGTTTAGTCACGTTTTTATTTTATGGGCCCATAAAACATAAACAAAAAACTGAGCAGATTTTGAATGAACTAGAAGTATTTCTGTCACAGTTTACATACATGTTTATCTTAAAATCTAAGAGTAGGCAAAAAGGATAGACCGCTAACCAACTTTACCTCGGTATACTCACATTTATGCATCGTTTCATACATTCTCTTATTCTGACCCTTGACATGATCCGAATCAAGTATTTGATTCACTTAATCATGCCGTGACGGCCTCTGTAGTCGAGTGGTAAGACGTTCGACTACGAATCTGGAGGTCGCGGGTTCAAACCCGGCGTGGGCAAATAACTTTCATTCTATAAATATCGTTTGTAAAACGTTTCATTTATATTAAATAACATAAAGTTTATTAGCGGCACGTTCCAGAGTAGTAGATACGTGGTATATACGTGGTGTCGCCCTGGTGAAAGACCACCATTCAGAATAGAAACTTTGCTAGAAATGGCTTTAGCCGTGTTTGGTGACCAGATATAGTCAGGTATTTCCCAACCTTCCTCTTCCCCATCTCTTTCCCCTCCCGACTATCTTCAGCCTCACAACATAACCCGAATGGGGATGCCATAGTTCCACTGGCTCTAGACTGTTGTAATCAATTGGGACTATTAATGTTGTATTCGGGCGTTCCTGACTTCTTCTACCAATCAATTTCGCGTCATATACGATATTATCCTTCCACTCCTTTTTTCGAGAATCCGCTCTACATTCTCAAACTATTTAAGCATCCCTTTGATGGTTTGGTTAGTTAAAAACAAACTAAAATATTCATGAGGTTTTATTAGTAGATATTAAAATATTTGCTCACGAGAGTTAGATTTTCATTTTTTAAAAGATAGACTAATATTCCCATGTTAAGAATTATCGGACGGTATTTAAATGTTTCTTACTTCCACCATTATATTTCAAAAATGTTACTTGTGTTGACAGAAGACTAGCGTTGGGAAAAACTTCAATGTTTTGTGAATGCTTCACGAATTGTTAGTTCTTTAAAATGAACCCTTCGATGTGAACCCTTCAATTGAAATAGAACTCGCGAAAAAAGAGATTTGGATTTATCCGCTTGTTCAGTTATTTTTGGAACCGGTTCCAAAAAGAACTGCACGTACTAGTCGGTAGAGTTTAGAAAGTAAAAGGAACTGGAACTGGAACTGGAACCGGTTCCTTGTCAACTTACATAGTACTAGTTGGTAGAGTTTTGAAAACCAAAAGAACTGGAACTGGTTCCTCGCCGAAGAAAAGCAACAAAATCAATGCCTTCACAACGATACTGTTTCAAATTGAAGTACTTATTTCAATGGGATGAAGTTTATCAAATGAATTAAGGCTAAAATGAACTACCAACTTCAATTGAAGTGTTGGTTCAGTGAAATGAAGTTAATGAAATGAATGAAGGCTAAAATGAACTACCACCTTCAATTGAAATATTTGTTCAATGAAATTAAGTTACTAAAATGAATGAACGCTATAATGAACTACCGACTTCAATTGAAGTATTTGTTCAATGAACAATGAATGAAGTACGAACTGTTGCCAAAAGAAGTAGTTCTTTGAAGCAGTTCTTTCAAAGCAGTCGCAACGTCTGAAGACTAAGATGGGAGAAGTTTGAATCCTCAACACCTTGGACCACTATACCACTAGCCGATCTAATTATCAACCTTTCTCATGGTAAAACTGCTGTTGCCTTATATATAATAACCTAACAAAACTAAAAATAAACAAACAAAAAATTATGGTGGTCACAAGGGTTGTACTATGAATATTTTATTCGATGAAACGAATCAAAAATACAGTATTCCATTTGCTTTTTTTGTCACTCCGGGGCTTAGACCCGCAATCTACGAGCTATAACCTATGGCAAATAAGCCTAAAAGGTTCGTTTCTTACGATATTTTACGTAGTTTATGATATATAGGTATTTGTAAAAGATGTTTTTTTTTTTTTTCTAAAAAGAGAGAGAACGATAACGCCGTGCAATATAGATGTGAATGATAAATATTTGGAGCAAGTGGATGAGTTTGTGTATTTGGGAAGCATGTTCTAGAAAGATGAAAGAACGGTGAATGTAAGAAACTCCATTCATGGAGAACTGAAAGCTGTTGGCGCAAATAAAAAAAATGTCAAAGGAAGCGAACTTAGCAGTTCACAATAGAGTTTTGATACCAACCCTGATATATGGCAGTGATGCATGGATCTGACAGAGCAGAGGAAGGATGAAAGTAGACTTAATGCTCTAGAAATGAGATCCCTAAGGCGTATGTGTGGTAAAACCATATATGATCGTTTTAAAAATGTATAGATCCGAAAAGAATGTAAGGCTGGTGTAAGTGTAATAAAATTAAGAAAAGGACGCTTATATGGTTTGGGCATCTAGAGCGGATGAAAGAAGAAATTAATGTAAGGAAGACCCATGACGCGAATATGAACAAAAGAAAAAGTCGGGGACGCCCGAGAAAGACATGCTACAATAAAAGGAATCAAATACTTGAGTCGAGTCATGTTGAAAGTCAAGAATAACAGAAGAGCATATATGAGGCGATATATGAATATTAATGAAGCAAAAAGTGTGTGCAATGACAAAGTTTTTTGGCGGTCCATCATATCTGCCTACCGCCACGAGAAAACGACGTGGTGGTGAGTTAGGTAGTCAAAAAAATTATATTAAAATCTAACAACGAGTGATCAGTATCCTCTCATATAACATGAAGATGTTTTTTTTTTTATTATTATTTATAAATTATTATCACGTTTACTTTTGGTTTGATAAGTTAATACAGAGGCTCTGCTTCATTGAATCATCCATAAACAAAGTGTACATGTTTA
Source organism: Drusus annulatus (assembly GCA_022651775.1). Taxonomy (NCBI): domain Eukaryota; kingdom Metazoa; phylum Arthropoda; class Insecta; order Trichoptera; family Limnephilidae; genus Drusus; species Drusus annulatus. Next base: position 492,480 of record JAGWCC010000080.1, read on the forward strand.
ATGGTCTAGGTCGGAAAACAAGTAACTCGACAAGTAAATATTCATGAGATACGCAGTGATTAAATTATACGTATAATTACACGAAACTTTATCTCTGCGCAGGTATTTTCGAGGTGAGATTCAGAACTTTTACATAAATTATTTTCAAATATGATTTTTTTTTATTATCATCTAGGAAGTGTAATGAAAGAAACTAACTAACTAACCATCACGCCGTTTTCCGCAGGGGTACGCTGAGAATACGGACCGCCATACAACTCTGTCTTGGCACACACTCCTCGCTTCATTCACATTCATACATCGTCTCATACATACTCTTCTGTTATTGCGACTCTTCATACAGCCTGATTCAAGAATTTGATTCACTAACACGTGACTCTTTCTGTGTCGCTCTTTGTTCCTAACACGAAATGGGAAAAGAAGAACAAAGAAAGAACAGCACATGTATAATAATATGATAGAACAATGACAAAAATAGGACCAAATATACATTAGGAAGAACATTCAAGTCAAACCCAAGGTCAAGTCAAGGTTTTGGTAAAGTCGTACAGAATGACAAAAATCATTTAGACTGCTACCAAAAAATTCAAGACCCTGGCTTGAGCTAACAAGTCTCGACATTCTGGACAGTGGAGAATGATACTAATAATTAGTAGAGTGATGATTGAGGAAGAGCAATTTATTTTTATGAGTCTACGGCAAGAAATTTAGAACCGAATGAGTTGCAACAAAAAAGGTGAGTCAATGATACAATTAATATTTAAAAAAATGCAAATTAAATCTAAGTCTTTCCTACGCTTTTCGAATGAAGAAATTTTTAATGATTGTTCAATTTCATCATATGAATAATCGCTTTTTTCTCGCCCTAATCTCCATGTAATTATAACTTGCTGATTTTCTAAACACATGGAACCACTATTTATACGAAACTATTTTATGTGGTTCAATTAGCATCCGACAGCATAAAAATCAAAGTAGTTAACAGCTGACAAATATCCATAATTGTTTTGTGCATCCCTTTGCCTGCCCCCTCGGGACCCGCGCCCGGTACAGCCGAGTGCGCAAAGTTTTTCCTGCGCTTTTGTCATGAAGAAACATGTAATGCTTGTTCAATTTCATCATATAAATAATCGTAATAATATTTACAATAACACTTCACTTCATTTCTAGTATTTGTATCGATAGCGTAATACACGCAAATTAAAAATAAGTTTGGTGCGTAAAAACAGTTAATATTTGAATACATCATCATTTCTGTAATGGGAAACAGAATGAACTCTCCACTCTTCTTCGTGAAGTCCGTCACAAAGGTAAACATGTTACAGTATTCAGATACATACCCGATGTGAATAGTTGTTGCTGAGGAGTTTCAAAGCAACGAAGATACAAGTAATTAACCTGGCTTCCAGCTTTGCGGCTTCTTGTTTTGAATATTATCACATAACTTGTTCAAACCCGTCCCAGGACGGGTGCGAAAAATGTGTACGGGACAGTTTTTTAAATGGAAAATGCAACAAATTTACTTACTCAATAAAATATAACGTAAAACTATGTTTTCGTAAAATGGATAAAATTCATAAGATCATTATATAATATCACAGATGTGGGCTCTCAACGTACGTTTTGAGCTTTTTTTTAAATATCATTCTCTCGACGGTCTTAAAAGTTACGTGTGAATGTATAAATTATTGCTTCATTTTTTTATGACAGCTTTGTATAGTGGGTCTTGAAAATGGCACAGTAAGCGTTATATTTATTTAGAAAGCAATCACTTTGTGGTTTTAAATATTTAATGAAAATGTAATAATAACTTTGTATATTTATACAAAGTATAAATATACAAAGTATAATATAATATAATAGATAAGTGTATTGGAGTAAATTATTGGCCCCAACAATCTTGACTCCCTCTTGATGACGTTTTGCAGAAATGAGGCCTAATATACTCCATTGATGTTTTCTTACTTATATTCTTTAAAAAAAAATTATCATCATTTTTATTATTTCTTTTATATTTTTTTTTATTATTTTTTATTTCTTATGAATTTCTGTTCATTTTTTTTATTTTGTTATTATTATTATTACAATGTATTGATATCAATTATGGAAGGTATTGCATTGCACTACTCCTGCAATCCTTCCGGAATAAAACTTTATTATTATTATAATTATATATTCTCTATTAAAATTCTTACTTATATTATTATTATTATTTTATTTTTATATATTTTTTTTTATTATTTTTTATTTATTTATTTCTTATGAATTTCTGTTCATTTTTTTATTTTGTTACTATTATTATTACAATGTATTCATATCAATTATCGAAGGTATTGCATTGCACTACTCCTGCATACCTTCCGGAATAAAACTTTATTATTATTATTATTATATATTCTCTATTAAAATGGTCACGGCCACAGATTAAATAATTTAGAAGCACTAGAAATAAAGAAAGCCATTAAAATTAATATAAATAGTCTTAATAATCAGTTAAATAGGTCCAGTAGTCCAATATCAGGTATATTTCCAGTAAACTAATTAAAATTATTCTTTTATCATTTTTTCGATTGAAGTCTCTTTTATTTCATATTATCTGTCTCTTTCTCTCTGTTTTTCTTTTGTTTTCTTACTGTTCTCTTATTTTATTTTATGTTGTGTTTTCTTTCTGTATGTGCGAGTATATATAACCAAACACTATGTATATATATTTTTTTTAGGGATTATTTTTGTTCCCTGATGATGCTTAGGCTAAGAGAAACCGGTCGGTCATAAAAATTAAAATTAAATCTATGGTCTTATACAAAGTTATTATTTCATTTTTATTAAAGAAGAGGTATTTTGCGAATAAGCTATAACTATAACTAACTTTCTATTACTATACTGGTTAACTTTCTTAAATGAATAATATGATATAGACATAAGAATGTATTTTATTATTATACAAATATTATACTTTTCAGCAGTTAGAGGACTGGAGTGTAACTAACAACAGTTTTTCCACGAATTTTCTTTAGTTTTGATCAAAATTTCTAATCACCAGCTATTAAAAATCATACTTAATTAAAGCACCGTAATGTAGGTACTGAATAATTATAATAAATTATACGGGCTGATTTTGTAGAATGTTAAATTTATAAAATTGGAATTTGAAAATAAAACTCGTATGAATATTGAATGGTTTAGTTAGGCATTTAGGTTAGTTATACTCTTGAAGTAACAATATATGGAGAGGGAGCTAATTATTTTTACCCAACCTTTACAAATTTGGGATAAATCACATTCTCTGGGTTTTTACGTTGTACACTATGAGAAAGAAAGAGACAACAAAATCTCCCAAATTATCAAACTGCTTAAAAGTATTGTCAGAATGTTCTTAGTGTCCCGCGTCTCCGTTGACTCCGCCCACACGTTTTGATACGCAAAATAAATTAATATAACTCAACGATTTATAAGGTTACATGCTATATTTTTGTTTTTAACAATACTGTGAAAAAGTCGTTATACGAATAAACAAAAACATTATGCCGACATGTTCTATGAATAGATGTATAAATACCCTAGCGAGGCCCAGGTCTAGCCGAGTCCGGCAAACCTCATAAAAACTTTCTACAGCAGCGCTCTCTCTCGTATATTATTGCTCTGAGGTTATACTAGTTGCACGAATAGGTAGAATAATTGTAACAATAATTAAACAATAGTTTCGTATGCTCCAGTCTTTACGGGCGTGGAATCCACACTGTTTGGGTAGAGGCAGAGGCTTAGGGATGCTGTTCCCATCTGTGCTGTCAAGGGCATTCCTCTCACGAGTGTTGATTGACATTTTTGGGCGGAGTGTTAATTGACATCTTTGGGCGAGCCCATTTCTATTCACGCTTTATAATATGAATGCAGCTTGGACCTTAAATAATACTTAGGGAAGCTAAACAAAAAACGTCTCACTCAGAACTTTGGCTTCTGATACCGGCGCAAAAGTATAACAATATTCATTTTACTAAGCAGGCGTATTTTTTTTTCTTTTTCAATTTCTAACGAGTATATTTATGAGAGATTTATATCGTGAAAATTAAGCGATAAATTATATTTGCTTAGATTAAAAATAATAAACTTTGACATGAAGCACTCACTTTGTGGAAAGACATAATTAAATTTTAAATAAAAGTAACTTTGTTTTGAAACCACTTTATTAGATACATATACCAACCGGTTTCGGGTCTACCTGAACCTTCTTCGGGGCTGAACAAATATGTATTACTTATTTTACCTTCTTCAGTGCTGAACTTGAAATTTAAAATTTAAAAATAATACTTCAAATTATTTCGTTATAACGGTTTAGAAAAATTATCCACAGTTTTCCTTTATGCTTGTTTTTGACGGCTAAAAAACTAATTATTTCCAATTGGAAAAAATCATTTAAGATCTAAAGGTTAAATTCAACATTTTGACTCTTTGAAAAACCTTTTTATTTATGCTAAAAAAAAGCTTTTTCAAAATAAAAGAAAGGTAGACAAATAATAAAACCTTTTAAATTTGCCCAAAGAGACAAAGGTTTTTTTTAATAAAAGAATTGCAGACAAATTTACACAATATTATTAAAAATATTTTATTTAATAATATGTTTCATCTTAATTTCAGCTTTCAGCACTGTTTGAAAAAACTGCCTTTGAAGTAAATTTATTAAATATGTATTTCATTGCTTTAGCATTCAGGATTTTGGTTTTAAATTACATAATTACAGCAGTTTTGAAAAGGGTTTTGTAATTCACAACATCTGCCAAATGAATAATTTGGCTTCCCAGTGTTTTATTCCCATTTCTACGCAGCAACGTTATCATAAACCAACCTGGGCTGTTTTAAATGAGCGTTTGTATTTTTTATGAATACCAACTTAAGTTGAACATTTTAAAGCCGAAAGGTTAAAAGTACGAATTTCCTAGGATCACAAATGAAAACGTATAATTAAAGCATGGATTAATTGCTAATTAACGAAAATTAAGTTTTTGTATAAGGAGAAATTTTATAACTAATAGAAATTTTATCAATATTATTTTTGGTTCAACAGGGAAAATTTATTTGTTTTATTTTATTTAGGAAAACAAACAGTTTTATACAAATTTTGATAAATACATTTAATGCCGCATTCACCAATGAAGTTGCCGCTAATAATATTTTTATTTTACCAAAGTGGAAAAATAAATAATAAAAAACAATAATATTAAAAGACAACGAATATTATTTAAATTTTTATGACCGACCGATTTCGCTTAGCCCAAACATCATCAGGGTACAAAATTAAACTTAACAAAAAAATACAAAGTCTGCGGTTAAATATACATACAGAGGGAGTACAAATTACAAAATTAAAATTAAGTAACAATGAGAAAAGAAAATGTACCCTGATGATGCTTAGGCTAAGCGAAACTAGTCGGTCATAAAAAATAAGATAATATTTGTGATCTTATACAATGTTATTTTTTAATTTCTATAAATATGTCAAATTATAAAGTTATTGCTTTTTACGAAAATACAAAAATATTAAGTGATTGTACAACATATTGATAGTAAACTATATTAAAAAAATGATAAACATAAAATAATGTTAAAAAGTAAAAAATACAAACAAAATAAGATAAAGAAACACAACATTATAAAAAATGAAAAAAAGTTCAGGAACATCGTTATCTCTAAGGACGCAGTGTAATTGAAGGAAGTCTTGAACCCAGGTCTCGAAAAAACTCACATTGTAGGAGGGGAAACATACAAAAAGTGTTGAAAATGTGAGTTTTTAACAAGGCCCGTTCCCGTAAGAATAAAAATCTAATCAAATACAAATCTGGTACTGGGTAAGAGATTGCTTTATCCTTCGACTACGCATTGAGGCTGAAGTATTAAATGATCCTACTTGTCTCTCAAAGCTTTTTGCATCGAGAAACTAGTAAAACAGACATTGATAAAGAATTTTCGGTGCTATATTTTTCCTACCGATGTTTCAAATGAAAATCCTTTGAAAATAATTCATTTAATCTGTTGACACCAAGTAGAACAAAGATCGACATCAACGATCAGTATGGATACACGAAAATGTCCAACAATCGCACCCAGGTGACATATGACGTATGAGAATGGGGCGTTTTTAAAACGGTTGCTTAAGTTATGTTTCCTCCTCTCTACAACATGATTTTGTTCGTTAACCAGATTTCCTCTTTTCCCTGCTAAAAAAACCTCCGTAAAGCATCTCTAAGGAAGAGGTGAACCTTTGGGAATACCTCAGGACCTTCTGTGCAGAATAAGAAAATTTACAAACTAAATTAATTGACGCCCATTAGGCTGTCAAATTTTCGCATAATTTTAATGTCACAATCATTTTTTCTGAACTCATAATCCTCATTTATTATTAATCATTGAGCAAACTACTTCGTTCCTTTAACCATTTTTAAAACAGGCTGTATAAAAAATTATCACAATATCTACCCCACTGCCACATAACCTCCAGCGTAGACAAATGTAAAAATATTCGTAAAGCGTTCACTTGGTGGCTTGCCATTATTATAATATATAGTTATAATATATGTAATAATAAATACAGACAATGAACTCTGGAGTGTAACGCGTCTAAAATGTTTAATACGTTACAAAACTATATAAAAATACGAATTATTGTTTCTAATTTTGAAATTGTTCATTTTGAAACTGTTTTCGCAGACATATAAGGGGAAATCTACAATAGATAATACCATGATGTGTACCTATTATTTCTATTTTATGATATTTTACCAAACAACCAATGTAAATATACCTTCTACAAAATACACTAACCAAACAGAGACGGGAAAATCAAATGGTAAATTCAAAATAAAGCTGACAACTATAGATATTATATAATTATTATTTTTAATCAAACAAAAGCATTTAACGCACCCCGTGTAAACCGTCTCCCAGAAGATAATAAAAATACTTGAATGTATTTTTGATATTCAGATTTATTCTAACTATTTCAAATATAGAATAATAACAAATTGTAAAGCCGCCTCTGTCAGTCATAAAACTAAAATCCTTAAGTCACAGATGATTCACTATGAATATCAATATTCATCTCTTACAGACCTAATAGTATATATTCCATAGAGTTACTTAAAATTGTACCAGTTTGAAGATGCCCGTCATAAGGTAAAACCGGTCAGGTCTAAGATATAAAATAGTGGAATAAAGTTAAAAATTTGGTTTTAATAAAATCATTAAAAAGTGAATTGTTAACGGAGTCAGATATACTCGTATGCTGAAAAATGGCTCCTATATAGAAATACCTTATATTAGGCGCTTATACCATATAAATATCTTGTATCAATTATGTATACTGAAGATATTGATGTATTTTTGTACTATATTCTGTTGCACAGTGCATGGTATTGTGTTATACTCGTGGTATATCAATTTCTTAAGATGTGTGAATTATACTATTATGTACATTTTTAAATAATCTGTATTTCCATTATATTTTTTTTTGTATTTTATTTTTATTTTGTATTTCTATTGCATTTAAAATTCTGTTGCCAAACTACTTAATTAAAGTCTAACGGGATAGAACGGGAAGAACAATACAAAATAACAAATATAAAAACATATATAAAAATAAAAGTTTTAATATTGGCTTGGCGATGGAAGGGTACATCCGAAACCGGTGAACAATTGTATGAAATAAAATAAAAGATAGTTCATTTTGAACAAATAAAACTACTTACAGGGTAATAATTTACAAGCCATGGATTTTGTAAGGTTTTCAATTACCATTTTTTTAACGACCCACATGCTGTAATAAATTCTAGAAAAAATCACCTAAATAATCTGCTTTCCATTACACATAATCACCACACCCCTTCATGATTGGTCTTTCATTTTTTCATGCATCCACTAGAATTGTGGCTTTAGGGTAGGCCCAGGAAAGCTGGAAGGCTATGTGAGGGTGGATTCTAGTTTGTATGGGGGATGAATGAGAAGTGCGGTGTTAGGTAACAAACAACATCCCCGGGCGATAGACATCCCATTTGCTGGAAAAACCTTTTGTAACTCAAAAATGCACTAGTGGAATTGTAAACGAGCTTTTTCGCAAAGGAAAGATAAACGTTTTTATCGATTCACCACTGAAAATTTTTAAACGTTGAAAGAAAATTGGAATCAACAAATATCAACTTTACATAGTCAACTTTTTATTATTTGAGTTAATTTATTTGGTGAAAATAATAACTTTGTACAAGGCCACAGATTTTATTTTATTTTTTATGACCTACCGGTTTTGCTTAGCCTAAGCATCATCAGGGTACAAAATTAAACTTAACAAAATTAACTTTAAAAATACATAGTGTGTGTTTATATAATAATAATATTTAATTTATAACAAAGGAACAGAGAGAATGAGACAGATCATACGAACTCTGTTGAAGTGATTTTTCACAAAAACGGCGCTATTCAAATTATCCAAATATCAAATATTATTCTGTATGTATGAGTATATACAACCACATACTGTTTATTTTTTTGCTTAATTTTGTACTCTGATGATGCTTAGGCTAAGTGAAACCGATCGGTCATAAAAATTAAAATAAAATATGTTGTCTAATACAAAGTAATTACTTTATCTTCATTAAATATGTCAAACTACAAAGTGATTGCTTTCTACAAAAAAAAAGATAATTAATTTGTTTGCACCATGCTTGTAAAACGTTGCTTATTTATTAAAAAAATCTTTTAATTATTTTTGTGCAGTTCACAGTAAATAGATTTTCATAATTAGGATTTACACAAACTTTCCGTCCAAAAATCACATTTCTACGGAATTATTATAATTAACATATGCACTATCTGCACTTAATTGAACACTTATCTGATTGATCCGATAACTGCACGACCATATCGGTCCATTCTGTGTAACTATTCCGAATAGTACTTCTAATTAAGCTAATAACACTGCCTGTAAACTGACATATTAACTCGTAGTTAATTATGGTTAATAATAGCTTACTGTGCATACTTAATTGACAGTCGTAACTAAAATAATCCAATTATTTTCAAAGTAATAAAAAACATACTTTGTATAAGACCACGAATATTATTTTAATTTTTGTAACCGATCGGTTTCGCTTAGCCTAAGCATCATCAAGATACAAAATTAAACTTAACAAAAATAAATAGTGTGTGGTTATATAACAATAACATTTAAATTATAACATAGGAACAGAGAGATAGAGACCGACAATATTAAATGAAAGAGGCAAAACGTCAACTCAGAAAGTGAATAATGGGTTTAAGGGAAATATTCCTAATATTGGACTACCATATAAATTTACTTGATTATTAAGAATATGACTATTAATTTTAATGGCTTTCTTTATTTCTAGTGCTTCTAAATTATTTAATCTGTTTCCATGGCCGTTTTTTATGGAGAATATGAGTATAACATTAGTGATATAATATATTATTAATATAATACAACATTAATATACTATTTTATTAAAAAATATATTTATACATGCGTAGTCTTATGCAAAACTATTTTTTCATTTCTTTGAATATGTCAAACCAAAAAATGATTACTTTTTACGAAAATATAATTATTTTCACATAGATTTTATGTTTTTTCATTTTATATTATCAAAATGTTTTTCAATTTTTCATAAATCAATCTTCCTAATTCTATATTTTCAACGTTCGCCATTCTTACACGAAAAAAAATCTAAGTTAAGTGGCCTACAGTTTTCAGGAAACAAAAAAACTTCGGCAAAAAAACAACACTTTTCATTGATGAAAAAATCAATGAATTTCAAATTTATTGAAAATTATTACTACTGGTGTTTTTTTCAATTTTACCTGTACTAGAAATCATCTTGGCGTTTATGAGCAAAGCTCTATCCGAGCACAATTGGTAAGATAGATGGTGTCATGGATAAAAAATATGGAATTTAAATAGGTTTCGATAGCACATTTGGTAGATGCGTTACTCCCCAATAGTGTAGAGATTCCAAGTTTGAGTAACGGTCGGAAGAACAATCTTTTTTTGTTCATGTCATATTCTTTGAACGTAATTGAGATTGTTTCAATAATAAAAATTCAGAGGTAGGTTACAAAGAATACCAGTAATAAAAAAGAGAGATTTTAATGTGTTATTATAGAATGTAATTTAGGATGCCTAATGTCAGCAGACTGTGTGGTTTTGTAAATAAATCCTAGAGTGGAATAAATAATGACGGAATACTTTATCACGGGTAGTGGCGTCTCGTACGTAAAAATAAAGATTGACTTCTACCGCCAAGTAACATAAACAATGATTAATATGTGAATTAGGCAGTGGTTTGTGGCGTATAATCCTCTGTTCTTACCTCTGCAGTGATGGATAGTAAGTTACTCAGATTTTTCTTTAGGCATATCCTTGCTGGAAAGGCAAAAGCTCTTAAGCGACACTTTGGTCAAAAATGAGTTAAATATGCAGTTTTGATCAGTTTTTTTCTGCGTCGAAATATCCGACTCTTGTTTAATTCTGAAAAATTTTATTTCCATTCATCCATCTAAAATATATATTTACCACTTGAAAGGCTTGCCTTAAGCGACACAAGTTTGGGACTTTTTTGGATTTTTGTGAGAGCATTGAGTTATCTGAGTTAACCTAATTTTCAAAACCCAACCAGGTACTGAAGACTTATCAATTTTATTGTAAAACAAACAAAAATATATAGTGCTCTGGTGTAAACTTCCTAAAATGGCACATCATCCCTTTTGCCTTTCCAGCGACGGTATATGCATCACCATTGTGGGCGTGTCTTTAAGCCCGAAGTTATCTTGATTTTCTCGAATGTCGAAATTCTGTCTTGAACAGAAAAGCTATTTTGGTGAACTGTCTGAATCTTGAGAGGGTAAAAATCTTACGCAAATCGGCAACATCAATTCTCTTTCAAATTCGAAAATACCACACTTTCATCGTTTTATCTTTTCAACGGTTGCAGCTATAAAGCACGTGTCTAGTAAAAAAGGTAACATAATCCATCACTCAATAAGTTCGTAGGATGACATATAGTTGGTGCCACTATTGAAAAATTCATAAGCTTTTTAGTAATAAGTACCAACCTTCAAACAATATGGGTCAAAATTTCATAAAAATCTGACGTTTAGTTTACAAGTTACGGTGGTTTTAGGGACGCTACTTTTCATAACATACATCAGAATTTCATTTGTTGATAAAGCATTGCTTTTAAATGTGAAAGAATACCGTTTAAGCAAAGCAATGGCTTGACAAGTGTTATTCGGTCTCTGCTCCATCGAGACAAATAGTAGAGAAGTGTTTTGCTGATTTTAAGACCGGCTCTACAAACACCGATGATGCTGAACGATCTGGTCGCCTAAATTCGGCAGTTGTTCCAGAAAACATAAAAAAGTTCACAAAATGGTTTTGGCCGATCGTAAATTGAAGGTGCGTGAGATAGCTGACACTTTAAAGATATTAGAAGCAGTTTATTCCCCATTTTGCATGAGAAATTCAACATTTGTCCATGAGAAAGCTCTGTTCGAAGTGGGTACCGCGTTTGCTAACAGTCGATCAAACACAACAACGCGTCGACGATTCAGAGCGTCACAAGTCGATTGCAATAATAGCATAATTGCACGAATCGCACTTTGAATTGCTTCCCCACCCACAGAATTCTCCGGATGTGGCTCCCAGTGACTACTACCTGTGTGCAAATCTGAAAAAAATGCTCCAGGAAAGATATTTGGTTCCAATGAAACGGTGATTGCCGAAACTGAAGCCTAATTCGAGGCCTAAGATAAATTGTTCTACAAAAAGGCATCGAAATTTTAGAGAAGCGTTCGAATGAATGCATCACTCATGAAGGAGACTATGTTGATGAATAGAATCAAATTTAACTTGAAAGTTGTTGTTTTATCAGTCATCCTACGAACTTTTTGAGTGATGTGTTATAATTAATTTATCAAAAATAATTCTTATCACACGGTTATATAAGCCTTTTACAGCGTATAGGCACAATATCTGTAAATGCGTATTTCGTCCTGCACACTCTTCGATTAAACATTATTTTGTACTGCTTCTCTGATGATCAATTCCACCTAGTACTGTGACAGAAGGGCCACCAGCGGCAGAAACTGATTTACTTCAACCTAATCAAAAGCTACTTCACCCATTGGTGTTGCAACTGAATTCCTATTCTAACTTCAGCAGACTGAAGTGATAGGGAGGTTAATTTTTAATTGAAATAAAGCTCTGAACTACATTGAAGAGGGTCAAGAAGAGGAAGTCACTAGAAACTCGAAACCGAACAAGAAGCCCGCACCTTGGAATAAAATTTAGAAGAATTTCAGTAATTTCGTTAATGATGTTTTTTGGATTTACTGACACTAAAATTGTTAGTTGCATACTCGGTCTGTAGCTAATTTAAGCATGAATTTAAACCTAACAGTTGATTGTCAATGATAAATTTAAATGGATAGGTACAGTACCAGTAACTGAAAGTCCGTAATTGCAGGCACTACAGCGTATAAGTTATTTACAGCGACGCGACGTAAAGTACAAAAAGGTTAATATCATGCTATTTTAATAATCTTATATAATTTCATGTGTGAATTGATATTCATCAAAATGTATTTATAATTCACGTAATATATTTTAAGAGCATCAGGAAACGACTTTTGTATTTTTAACTACCACGGCGTCCGTGACATTTGGGTTTATTGTTGTGGGGTCTCTTTTGTATGACTCAATTTTTTGGGTTTCGGTTTGAAACATTAAATTTGAAAAAGATTTTTAACGGCACATTTTACTGATAACTTCCTTGCAAAGTTCCCCCATTTCAGAACTTACTGCAAAATCTTCAAGGTATTTTATTTTAGAACTTTTTAATAAATCATTTCTCAATTTAAATTCCAGGTAAAATGAACTATTCACATCAATAATTATTCTAATAAAAACAAAAAAATACCACCGAGGCAGAACTGAACCTTTAGCTCATATTTCATCTCCTGAGATACTGCCCTAGAGCCAAGTATAACTTTTTAGCTTAAACGTATAAATAGCCATGTGTGTAGGTAATTTTCAATATTCTATGTAACCCCCGTTACATAGAATAATTCTTAAGCTCGTATTTGTACAGCTCAAATGTGGAACGATCAAGTCTGTCTTTACTATTTAATTTAACCCGAGCCTATTCAAGGCCTGTTTTAACACATCACCTTTTACAATCCCTTCCTTGACCAGCCCCACGACGTTACCCAGCCGGGTAGTGATATAGTTCCCTCCTCTGTACATCGTGTAGAATTGGACCACACAACATTACCCATATCTGATATTACGGTTTCAGTGACCCAGTTGAACGAGTTTTTAATTTTTATCTATAGCAAACAAAATCACTTAAGGAAAGGTGTACATTATTATAATACATAAGTTTTAAAATGGCTTTAAATGATAATATTTCGATGCACAAAAAGCTTAAATTAATATTCCAATGAATCAACTGACTCATAGAAATAGTAAGGCCATGCCATTGGTGTGAAGTAACGTGCCTAAATATGTTTGCCCAAATCGTCAAAATGTTTTGAATACGGCAAAAAGTAGAGACAAATTAAATAAATATAAATTACTTAGTCGTGGAAGTATTTAAGGACGCATATTAAAGTATTTTCGTAGAAATTAATCACTTTGTGATTTGACACATTTAATGGAAATAAAATAAAAACATGTAAGACCAAAGATTTTATTTTATTTTTTATGACCAACAGGTTTCGCTTGCCCTGAGCATCATCGGGATAAAAATTGAAACGAAACAAAAAACAAAGTGTGCGGTTATATATACAAACAGAGGGAGAACACAATATAAAATAAAATAAGAAAACAGTGAGAAAACAGTAGAATAATATTTATTCTTGGTTAGATTTGGTTTATCCAGGACACCTAGGCATATAATATGTGCTTGGGTTGAGTTTTAATACCATACAAAGATGGCAGTCAAATTGGAAGATTTTTTTTTAATAAATGATATTAATAATTTTCAAATGAAGAATGAGATCGATTAAAATGCCGGTTTTTTATAACGTCTCGGTGGCTGAATTGGCAGAAGCGTTTCTTCCGGATAGAGTAGAGGTTCCGAGTTTAAGTCTCAGTCACGACCGTTATATTTTTCCTGTTTCGTATTTACGTTGAAAATTTTTGAAATTATTTCAATTATTAATATAAAAATAATAAGCATAAAAGCTTCAAAGTTAATTCTTATTTAATAAATTTAACTTATGTTAAAGTTTTACGCTTCATTGTGATATTAATTATTGACAGAATATCAATAATACCCAAAGAATATGAAACCGAAAAATAAAAGAATAAAATGTGATCGAAAAATGAACACGGCCACTTTTCTTTTTTTTTCTATGGCAACTCCGATTATGGAAAATTATTTATCATAGTATTTTACTTAGGGATGTGTTTTGCAACGATTAGACATCTCCAGATTTTAATGAAGCTTATTTCGAATAAAGATAATTACCGGTAATTAAAATGTACTTAGGTATATACTGAGGTTCGCTTAATAATTGAAGAAAGGGGAAACGTTGAGTTTCTTTATTATGCTTTCCATTATTCGGTATTTATTTCCAACTGCTCCGGTTTTTCTCGCACGAGAAACACTAAGCGATGGTTTTACGATGATGCATTATAGCATAGATTAATATTAATGGTGGTAAGAGAAAAACAGAATTAGTGGGTAATCAGTTAGCAACTCTAACAAGTCAACACAAATATGAAATATCTGTATGTAATTGCCACTTTCTCGCTTTATACGGTAATGTTGTGATTATTTAACAAACTTTCTCCCTTTTTATATTTACTCGAAAAATAAAAAAGGGCATATTAAAAAAATTACTTTTGTAAAATGTGTTAGAAAGTAATGGATGATAAATTCAAAGCAAAGATATATAATAATATCAATAATATAATAATATATATTTTAATATGTATATCACACATAATAAAAATACAAGGGCCAAACTACAAGAAAGACTTTTAGTACCTAAATACAATACAGCTTTTGCACAAAGACACCAAATGTACATCGCGCCTCACACTTACAACAAACTCCCACCACAGACTGTAGCCATCACCAATATGTATTCCTTTAATCAAAACATTACTAAATGGCTAATGAGTAAGGACCTCAAGGAAATTGAAGACCTCCTAAAATAGCACTTGAAATTCTTCACCATGACAAACTAGAACATTGTGTAACACATATCTTTTTAAATTATTATACTTGTACTCACTGTCACTTACCTCAGAACAGGTTCTTATGACCTAGTGAGGGAGGTAATGTAAAAAAAATAATGTAAGAAACAAAAGTTAATAAATAAATACTAAGTGACATGAGTCGATCTTTCCACGGAAAGTTACGTAGAAATGAATTAGTTTGATATACCCACAAGAAATGTGTAAAATTGTCATAAATTTTGCTTAAGGGTTAGCACCCTAAGATACGCACTTTTTGGCTTTCAAATTCAAGTAATACCACAAATAATGTATCTGTTAATTATATACGGCTAGTAAGGCAAATGTCTAAGGTTTCCAGTGGATACAAAATTTCAACAGTAACCTTTTAAATTATTCATGAAATGCTTACTGAAATTTAGGTTCGTAAAAACGTTCGAAGACGGCTCCGTTGGTTTTTAAACTGCACCTTTTACTGTCATTTTAGTATGTTTTCATAGAATTTTAAAGATTACAGACTTGAAATTTTATTCACTGGATACCTTAGACATTTTCCTAACTATCCGTGTAGAAATTATAGATAAATCATGTGCAGTGTTGTTGGCATTATAATGCTACAGAGTGACTATTAGCGCCACTGTTATTTGTATTGCCTTATCCCTTCTTATCTTCGTCATCATCTTCTACCAATCTGTTGTTTCCTTAACATTCTGATAGACACAGACTCTGAAGTCCAATGAGAATATCATTTTATAAGTGATGTTTAATTAATTTCGCCGTAATATACTATTACAATATAACCCACCACCTTTTTAAACCGTTAAATAAAATGCTCGCTCGTTCTGTCGTATTATCCTGAAAAGTGTATTTTTTTTTTTATCAGCCAAACACAAGACGGGTCAGATTCAGTCCCTTTCCTCCCTCTTTTGAAGCACACATACATACATAATCACCTCTTAAGTCTCGGCCACGGCAGTGTAAACTTTGTGCTTGATTTTTAAGAGCCTCCCCTCTACCCCTGACCCTTCCCCACCCCATGACGGTGCCGGTCGTGCCACTCCCGCTGCCTTGCAGGATCATAAAGTGTAATGAACTGGCCGACCGGACATGAGAGCTTTCCACGGACACAGAAAGCTTTCGAACATCTCGGTTAACTTGGTATTCGTGTGAGGGCCGGATTTAGGTTTGCATTATTTATAAAATAATGATCTGTAAATTTAAACAACCCTTGATCATCGACTGGGAAGAAAGCGAAAATAAATATGATTATTGAAATGTGTAAGATTTTATTTTAATTTTTGTGACTGACAGGTTTCGCATAGCCTAAGCATTATCAGGGTACAACATTAAACTAAACAAAAAAATACAAAGTGTGCGGTTGTATTTACGGAGGGAGAACACAATATAAAATTAAATAAGAGAACAGTGAAAAAAACAAACAAAAAAACATTTTCATTGTAACAATGGAACAGAGAGAAAGAAATAAAGAAAGAAAAGAAAATTAAAAAAGGTAAAACATCGACTAAGTGATAAAGTATTGATGAGAAATTTTATGAGTTAACAGGAAATATACCTAATATTAGACTACTTGACAAATTTACCTGATTATTAAAAATGTGTCTATTAAAATGAGTGGCTATCTTTATTTCTAGTGCTTCTAAATTATTTAATCTGTATTTAATCGATCATTTTTGTGAAGAATATAGCTTTTTTACATCACTACGTAACGAGATAATTATAATAATAATATTTGGATAATTTGTATAGCGCCGTTTTTGTGAAAAATCACCTCAAGGGCGCAAAAACTTGACATTGCTAATATGGACGCAAATTGAAACCGCCGACATTTTTTTAAGCCGGCGTGATTCAGCTCTGTATCACACACGAAAGCTCACGACAGGGTTGAAAGTTTTGCCCGAAAAACGTACAGCCAGAAGGAAATTTTTAACAAAAACAAACTGGCGGACGGAAACACAGAAAATATTTTAAGAAGTTTGCTAATACCTCGTACTGCTGCTCCTCCTTCACTCAGCGTACAACCTTCCCCGCCGCAACACCCGCCGTTGGAAAGTTGGACTGAATTACGACCGTTCAGCTGTTTGTGGGTTTGGCTTGAGAATTATGATCAACAGTTAGTGGCTCGTAGATTTGGAGACTTTTAAAAGCGACCTCGTATAGTTTTTAAAATCGTCCTGTGGGCCTTACTTTTTGTTGTTGCCAAAAATAATCCATGTTTTCTCCCCAAAAGGGGGTCGTCTATCTTTAAGGCTCCTTTATTAAAATTACCAAAAATGATTTCATACTGTTTTCAAAGAGTCATCGTCTTTCAAAATCCTCTACTGGAATTACCTAGAGTGATCTAATACTGTTTATTTTTAGTGTGGTAGGTAACGATGATCAACACGGATCAGTACTTAGTAACCATATTTGCATTTTTTAATAGTGAATACCACACTACAGTCCCAACAGTCTAGAGCCAGTGAGACTATGGCATCCCTTTATTCATTTGACGGCCTCCATGGTCGAGTGGTAAGACGCTCGACTACGAATTCAAAGGTCGCGGGTTTAAACCCGGCGTGCATCAATAAATTTTATTTAATTAATATGTGTCATAACACATTTAATTCATATAAAAATATTAAAAAATAATATTTGCGGCACGTTCCAAAGTGGTAGATGCTGTAAGTATAACCCTGGTGAAAGACCACCATTCAGAATCGAAACGTTGCTTGAAATGGCTTTAGCCGTGTTTGGTGACCAGATCTGAATAGCCAGGTACTTCCCAAACTTCCTCTTTCCAATCTCCTTCCCCTCCCAACCACCTTCAGCCTAACAACATACCCTATTTGGGGATGCCATAGTCTCACTAGCTCTAGACGGTAAGGAGCAGTTGAGACTCTTGTGCGGTATTCATATAAAATTAAAAATAAAACTCATTCGGGGTATGTTGTCAGGCGGAAGGTAGTGGAAAGGGGAAGTAGATGGGTAAGAGCAAGGTTGGGAAGAATTTGGCTATTCAGATCTGGTCACCAAACCAGCGGAATTGAACCTGCGACCTCTAGATTAGTATTCGAGCGTCTTACCATTCGACTATGCAGGCTGTCAAGCAGCCAGGAACTTTCCGATTTTTCTACATGTCCTTTTTTTTAGTACACGTACTTATAAATCAAGAAGACTTCGTATATTTGGCATCATTGTTCATCATTGCCTTTGAGGCAGTGGGACTCTTGTTTAAAATTTATTATTAATATATTTCAAATATCAAAACGGAAAATAATGCCTTTTCATTTCCATTTTCAGTAGGTTACGTATTGCCTCTTTCATTTCATATTATCTGTCTCTTTCTCTCTGTTCCTCTCTTATAATTTAAATTTTATTATTTTGTTTTCTTACTGTTCTCTTATTTTATTTTATATTGTGTTCTCCCTCTATATGTATGAGTATATATAACCACATAATATGTATTTTTTGTTTGGTTTAATGTTGTACCCTGATGATGCTTAGGCTAAGCGAAACCATTCGGCCATAAAAATTAAAATAAAATCTGTGGTCTTGTACAAAGTTGTTCATTTTCATTTACGAATAAATTTATTTTAAATATTGTAAAAAATGTGTAGATGCTAATTCTAAAATTAATTTTCTTTTATTTTTGCTCAAATATTAGTAAAAAAATAAATTAATCATAATAGCATCGCCATTCTAGATTTTTATCTTAACAAATTTAACAGTGTTTTTCTATTAGAAATTCTGATTAATATCCAAATGAGTTGCTGGGTTTCTTTCGATTCATAATAATAGACCTTCTCTACAGTGAGTATTAAGTAGGGGCATGCCTCGACATTAAATTGATGAACCTCCATTAATTTAAGTCCTTTTTCCCGAAAGAGTGACTTTAGTTTATGCCAATTCGGGGAGAGTTTATACTCCGTAGTTGACCTTTGAGAGGTCACGCGTCGAAAAGCATTGATTATCATAAAAGGTATCAGAAACAAGGGAACATTCAGAATGATTAAAAAAAATACAATTAAACGCTGTTGGCGCAAATAAGAAATTAGCGAAAGAAGCGAAGCTAGCAGTCCACAATGGAGTGCTTATACAAACCCTGATGTATGGCAGTGAGACCTGGAACTGGCAGAGAAAGGATGAATGTAGACTGAATGCTGTGGAAATGAGATCTCTGAGACGTATGTGCGGTAAAACCATGTATGACCGTATTAAAAATGTGGATATCCGGAAAGAATGCAAAGCTGATGTGAGCGTAATGAATAGGATCAAGAAAGGGACCCTTAGATGGTTTGGGCATGTAGAGCGAATAAACGAAGAAAAGAGTGTGAAAAGAATATATGATGCGAAAGTGAATGGAAGGAGAAGTCGACGACACCCGAGACATGGCACGATCAATCGGCTCATGTGAAGAGACAGAATAATAGAAGAGTAGGTATGAGACGATGTATGAATGTGAATGAAGCAAGAAGTGTGTGCCAAGACAGAGTTATATGGCGGTCTGTCCTCTCTGCTTGCCCCTGCGGATAAACGGCGTGGTGGTTAGTTAGTTAGTTAGTTACAAATAAACTGGAACATCAGTTTATATTCGGGAAATTTTCAAAGCATTACAGCACACAACATTATTTGAATAATTAATCTCGACGAGGAAAATTAGTTATAATTAAAACTGAATTATTTTAAACTAAAATTAGGTATTTTATTGTAAAACAGCCTCTTAGATTCGTAAAAAATGTGTGTTTAAAGATAGCTCCATAGATTCGTAAAAAAACTTTGAAGCTTCAAAAATATCTAAATAAGATCAAAAAAGGCAAAAAGAATCGGTAGGCACCTACCTATTAATGTAATTTTCTCTTTCAGAAAAAAGAATCGCAGTATCTATATTTTTTTCGGTAAAAAAATAATTTCAATTCAATCAGTACTACATCATCAATATTTCAATTTAAAAATCGTTCTTTCAATGCGATATGATTTTTATTTTAACATGAATGCACCGCAAAATGATCCCGAATATCTGGAGCCAGGGCTATGGTATCTCCGATTGGGGTATGTTGTGAGGCTGAGGGGAGTTAGAAAAGGAAGGATATAAGACAGAGAAAGTTTGGAAAGTACCTTGCTATCCAGATCAAGTCACTAAACACAGCTAAAGCTATTTTAGGCAACGTTTCTATCCTCAATTACGGTATTTACTATGGAGTGTGCCGAAAATATATCACATATAATTATAATGGTAGAGTAAAAACATCCTCATTCACTGCACTTCAAGGTTTTTTCTTTCTGTTTGTTTCTATTTATAATTTACTTGTATTTTCTAATAATACTTATTACCATTTTTTATTCTGTATTTTTTTTATATGGATTTGATTTATTATGATTTATTTTTGTTTTATTACTCTGTATTTGTATATTTGTTGTATCTCATGATCTTAAGATTACTAAGATCACAATTCATATCTGCTGTATAGGAACCTTATTAACCATGTTTGTTCTATAATTGTGAAATGTAAAAATGTTTTTTTTTTACTAGATGTGTGAAAAAAAATATTGCATACATCTAAATAAAAATACAAAAACAAACAAAAATCATGTATTTTTTTAATTTCCCTTGTCCCAGAGTGAATTTTGTAACTCATCGGGATTGCTATGTATGTTAGCAAAAAAAAAAAAAGTGAAATGACACATAAACATTAAAACTAAAAAAAATGCGCATGCCAGGTTTCAAACCCGCGACCTCTAGGTACGTAGCGGAAGATTTTAACCGCTCGGCCACCAAGGTCGTATTGGTTCATGTGTTGATTTTAGTTTCAGTTTGTATCGTGTATTTTCAAGTGCTAACCTTCGCATGATCGCTTGCTATGAACGTCACGCCTTGCCTTGAACTATGTACATGGTTTATGTGCCCTACGTCGTACGTCATACAAAAGAACGTCATATCACGACAGAGCATTTACCATTACTCATGACCGCGTTGTACATTCGGAGTTTCAGAGTCGTCTGCATATTAAATACAAGCTCTCAGTTTAAGCAGGCAAGCGGTTCTACAATTTATTTTTTGCTGCTAAACCCACAAGTTGACATAACTATGCAAAGCGTGCAAGCAAATACTTTTTGCTGCCTTTAATGGCAAACCTGAATCATTTAAATTTATGTAACCGATGCAGGTTCGTCTTCAAAAATGAAATACATATCGTCGCTGGAAATGCAAAAGGACTTGTGCGATACTTTGGTCAAACTGAGTTAAATATGCAGTTTTGATCAGTTTTTTTTTCTGCATCGAATGCTGTTTTTTTGTTGTTTGATTCTGATTTTTTTGTGGCGCTTCAGCCTTTTAAATATATTTACCATTTGAGAGAAGTCTCGACTCAAGCGGCACAAGTATGGAACTTTTTATATAGATAATTCAGTGAGAGCATTTAACGCCATTACACAGAGAATTAAAACTCCCAGTTGCGAACAAAAAAATATTGGTAATGCACTGAAAGGATATTTTCTCAACAATTTTATAAATCAGTGATATTTCCTTTTTATAAAACCTTTGTGTGTGTGTGAACATTTTTCTTATTATATTAGGATGTTTATGTAAGTAATCTATATTCTTTGAGTATCTTTTTAATGTATTTACTGGTATGCTCACTATTCTTTTGTACTCCAATTTAAAATTCTTTTCAAAATATTATTCCTTTTTGCTTAATAATTTTATCCTTCCCAGAAGAGGATTTTATTTTATTTATTTTTATTTTATTTGGAAAACAAACAAAATATATACTGAAACATTTTTAAACTATTATCAAATAAAAAGGTGAATGTAAATATTTCAAATTAATGTGCAACATACATAATAGTATTGTAATTGACAAAGTTTTATACAAAAACGCTGCACTAAGCGCAAAATTGTGCCTAGGTAATTAACACCTGATGCACACTCAACTCCTCGGGAATAATTTATCGAAAACGTACCTTTTGTACAGTATTGTCATTTTTTTAAAGCCTCGTTGCTGAAATTTCTGAATATGATAAAATTATTAAACTTCTGAATAAAATATTACTGAAGTTCAACGTAGAAATCAATTGTTTTAATAACATTATTTTTTTAACCTGTTCTAAAGTTTGACAAGCTTTTATCATTTGGACAGCGGCCAGTGGTGTAGCAATTAAGGTCATGAATGGGTGACCCCTTTGTTCGAGACAAAATCGTCTCTGGAATATGTAATACACCCCTGTAGAAATAGACTCATCAAGCATTGCATGAGTTGAAAAAAAAAATCCTTCGAAAAGTTTACTATGTTTAGGAGCATTAGAAAATATCTGAATAGCTGAATCTGGATATGTTATTATAACAATATAAAGCGGATATTTAATAGAAACTCATTTATTACCAATATTTATTGGTTTTGAATTAAATTTAAACACCACAGCAATACATTTACCAGTCACATAAAAAAACGACTAAATCCCTAGTTTGGAGAGTGTAGGGAAGGTAAAGGAAAAATAGAAAAGAGTTGGGTTGAGAAGTACCTGGCTATTCAACTCTGGTCACTAAATATGTGAGTCAATTGCAAAGATTGGGTAATTAAGAACGATATAATCGACACAAAGAGAATTGGAAGCTTAACAAATATACAAAAACCAATTAACTAAAGCTAAATGCGATTCTTGACATTTATATCAGTGTTATATATACTGTATAACTCTTTTATATGCATTCTGTATTTTATCTTATTTTTGTATTATGTTATTTAAAAAGAAAAGTAAATTCCGCTAACTGACGTAAATAAATGAGTGAAATAAGTTTTCTGCCGATTACTCAATGTAATACGTGCAAAAACTAATTTGATTGTTTTTACCAATTATTTTTTCAATGTGGAAAAACTAATATTATTTTTGGGATTTGATTCTGCGACCTCTGAGCCCAAATTAATCATACCGCTGTACCATAAAGGTTATCAATAAATGAAAGTATATCATCACGATACGTATTGATCTTTCGCGAGTTTTTTCAAGCTGAATAAACAGAATAGGGATGGATCTTCAGTGAAAAATATTAGGTCTTTGAAAAAATATATTCAGAGAGTACTACAAATGTTTATTCCGAGTATCTGGGCTTTATATAAAGTGATTAAAAAAACAGTAAATCAAAATGCTCTTGACGTCATTCCACATAGTTAGATTGAAAACGATCGTGACGTCATCTAATTCAAATTAAATGAGCTGGAATGTCAGAGGAACTAAATTGGCTTACAGTGAAACAGATGCCAACATTAAACACATTGATATTTATACATAAAATAATGAACAACTTGTTCTAAAAATTTTTCTTGACTAAATTATATACAACTTGGATATTCACAAACATAATACAAGGACATGCAAAGAAATCAGACTACCAAAAAATAATAAAATCAATACACAAAATAGCTTCCTTAATAAAGGGATGAGAAATGTTATAATGCGCTGCCGGAAACTTTCCAAATTATGCCAATTAATAAATTTAAAATAGCCTGTAAGAATTATTGAAAATACATGAGTAATATAAAGTTGTTTATAAGTTATTATTAATATATTTCAAAAAGAATATGAATAATACTTAATAAACTTTAATGTGCAAGTAATTAATATAAAATTACATAAAATTCCTATTGAGTTCACTTTTGCTTAAAAAAACTTTATTTCGTTTAGCTAAATAAACTTTATCTTAAATTTAATTATTTTTTGAAAACAAATTGAAACTCAAAAATAAACTGGTACTTAAGGGTTTATTATTGCAAAAAAACTTTTGCTCAAATTTTGTATAAATGAGATGCATCATTATAATTATGCCTTAACCTTAAAATTGTGTGGCTACACTTCGACTTTCACTATCAAAGTGATAACTTACACCGAATTTCAATATACTCAATCGCTTGCTTCACATCGTGCATTCCATATACTATATAAATATGTATTTAAATTAATCCCGCCTGGCGCCAGCGCCCGGTCAGAACTGTGGCAAACTTCAACAATTTAGCCTCAACTTAATCGTTGGCAAACAGTTTGTCTTTGAAACATAAGCCGAATACCAACAGAAGTAATTATTATGAAGTCCTTCGCGATCCCGTGATTTAATAAAACGGTACAATTGCATAATAAACCGACGCAATTAATACTTGACCACTCCGTATCGAACCCCCATTAGGTAGAGTTATTTGAAAAGCTGAAGCCAGAGATAGTTCTGTGTATTTCTCTGAGGAATATATTACCACGTTCGATTCTAATTCGTAACGATTTTATATTAAAAACATCCTCATTCGTTGCATTTTAAGGTTCCGCTGACTTTCGTGGTGATAACACATCACAGTCTTGTCCACGTGAATTATTACCTTAAATATTTTATTCTTTGAGACAATTCAGATTCCAAAAAAAAAAAAAAACAATGAAAACAAAAGCCATAAATAAATTATGCTCTTACTATTAAGTTGATGCCATCCAAAAAGATCTAGAATTCATACTGACGAATCGAACGAGAAATGAAAGGAGATCGAGGCTGTAAATACTAACATTACTAAGAGAATGATTATTTAAGATTTACGAATTTGTATTGCTAATATATATTGTGCATGGGCATCAGAGACGTGCACTCCTTAATGGTCCATAAGCACTGACTACACTGTCGTACTCGTATAAAAATAGGAATTATATTGGATTAAATGATATGAAATTATAACAAAAAATTAATCTATATTTTCAAAAATACGAGCGAAGTTCAGTTAATCGTAACGCCGCGAGCGCCCCACCAAACGTCCTTCTATAACGTGTCAAAAGCAGTAACTACAATAGCTCAAACGTTTGCAACGTCAAAGTAGATTATTTTATGCTCACTATACTACACAAAATATGTATGCTGTGAGCTGTGTGTGCGTTAAAGTGGCTCGTTTGTGTTAGTCTTTGTTAGTGGCTAGGCAGTGCTTTTACACAACAAATGCAATTGCAATCAGTGACGCATGTTGGTACCTATCGCTATCATCAATTAATTTGCTGTTTTTTCTACTGCCTATCCTGATCAAAAACTCTGTGCAAGCTACTATACGCATATAATTCTAGGATTTTTCCATACATAAATATTGCCAACACATTATTTCGCACGCGATTATTTCACAAATGAATACTACTAACAATGATTATTCTCAAAACAGATTTTCGCCCACATTCAAAACATTCACTAATTATTATGATAATAAGGCATATTTTTAGCGCTTAAGTTAGATTTTCTTAAATTTTCAATGATAGAAGGCTTATTAATTTCTAAAAGAGGATTTCTTTTGCACAATCATTAAAGACATCACAGAATGTATTTAAATGCCTTACGTCAAGGGTTCCTAATATATCTTTAATTGGAAGCCACTTTTACTGTGCAGCATAATCAGTGTCTGGAGTCAATGTGCGCAATAATATTTGTACGGAATAATCTATGTCCCAAGTGTTCGTTTTACGGAATCATCGTGTCCGGAATAATTGGCGCTCAGTATTCGGGTGTGGAAAAGTATTGTAGGCTATCACCGAAACCATTTAACTACATTTATTCAAATGTGTGTATAAGAAAGCTTATCAATTCTGTTGCTTGAAATGGCTTAAGCCGTGTTTGGTGACCAGATCTGAATAGCCAGGTACTTCCCAACCTTCCTCTTCCCGATCTCCTTCCCCTCCCCACTACCTTCAGCCTCACGACATACCTAATTTGGGGATGCCATAGTCTCACTGGCTCTAGACGGTTGGGAGCAGTTGAGACTCTTGTGCGGTATTTTTGTAAAAAAAAAAAAGAACCGAATATTGCATTTCTTTCAGGACGTTCAGCATTTTCCAGAATCTTAATATTATTATTATTTAATCCGGCAGATGTCACCTGAGGAAAAGTCTCGGGAAAAATGGTTCTTTGTTTGCTCCGGACGGAGCTAATGGTTATGAAATGTTTTGTTAGTCGCGGAAAAAATACGAAGGTTTCTTCGAGAGGAAGAAAAAGCAAAGTTTTAAGAGCAAAGTTTCAAGCCACTCTTGCGCGGAGTTGCCTTTGTAGGCGCTTTGCGACAGAATTATTGTAAATTATGAAAAGAAAGAAAAAACTAAGGGAAGGTAGTGTGTTTTCATCAGCGAAGGTGTTTTTGTCACTTGGAGTAAAATAAGTTAGAATTCAATAAAAAATACTAGTCGGTCCATCCATGATAATCCCATTACAGATTTAAAAAATTCCCTCAATCTCTAATGATTTTTATTTAATTAAACAAAAATGGTGTTTTAGTTTACATCGTTTTTAACTAATATGCCAACTAGTTTCAAAACAACCATGTCTTCATTAGGACAATGTGAAACAACAGTTTCATTAGAAATAAGAAACACAAGTGGACTATTCATATTTTGCTGATTTTTTAAAATATTGTGTATCGCTGTAAACAGAGTGTAACATAACGTGCAGAAGTAAAACTCCATTAATTTATTTATTATGTATTTTGTTTTATTATAACAATTATTTTTACTTTTATTAAAAAAAAACGATTTTCCCAATGAAAAAGTTTTTCTATGCGTGATAGCTGTTTCGCCTTTCGAAGGCATTCAGTCATTTTTGGAAGTCGAAACATCTGTCATAAGATTTCATAGTTATTCGTTACCCGGTAAACTGTCTTCCTTAAAAAAAAATAGTAAAATATGCTATAAATACTTATATTTGTGTTGTAACGTGAGACCGTTGTGAACTTTTCAAATTTGGAACTGATGTCAATTGAAATTATCAAATGTAAAAAAAAGTAATAATATCAAATCCCTACTTCCTAATTGATTACCTACCGAAAATTTATTTTAACAGGCAATATTCTTAAGTTGAAGTGGGTGGATTAAAGCAACTGATGTTTTTTTTCTTCACAAATCAAGTTATTAAACATTCTGTTATTTATCACTAGTAACAACTAGTTATTGAATAAAAGCAACCTAACTTTAAAGTTATCCAAACAAGTAAGCAGTGCATTTTAGACCAGTAATTTAATATTTTATTGTAAGCAAGGTACTGTTTTGTATAAATTAATAAACAAAAAGTGAAATATATCAAATGCAGTAAACCTAAGAGGATTAAATAATAAAGATTAACAAGAGTTAATGGGCTCTTTACGACACTATTAAAATAAGTAATAAAGAAATAATGGTTCTTCCAATAAATATTATAGTTTATTTCGCAAAGACGTAACAATTACCAAACGGAGAAGAAACATAATATGGTTAATTGGTTTTCATGGAAAGAAATATGAAAAGTTTGTAAAAAAAACTTCAATTTAACATACTACATTTGAACGAAATTACTAACTTTACGGTAAAACATTCTTGAAAGAATTGTCAATTCGTAAAGATATGTACATTAATAACAACATATCAATGACGGCCTCCGTGATCGAGTGGTTAAGATTCTCGACTACGAATCCGAAGGTCGCGGGTTCAAATACTAGCGTGTGCAAAAAACTGTATTTAATTAAATTGTTTTATTTCACAATCCATTATTTTAAAAATAATATAATCTTTGTTTACGGCACGTTCCAGAGTGGTGAATACTTAATATCAGTATCGTCCTAGTGAAAGACTACTATTCAGAATCAAAACCTTGCTTGATATGGCTTTAGCCGTGTTTGGTGACCAGACCTGAATAGGCAGGTACTTAACAACCTTTCTCTTCCCCATCTCCTTTAACTACCCGCTCTCTTAAGCCTCACAAAATACCCAGAATGGGGATGCCTAAATCTCTTTAAGCTCAGACGGTTGGGAGTTGTTGGAACTCTTGTGCAGAATTTACATTAAAAAAAATTATAATCAAACTGGTTTCGACGCTGTTATGTCTATTTCAGTTTAAATTTAGCTTGATCGTGGTTGTGCCCAATCCGCTTAATAAACCCAAAAATACACATTTTTTGGTTTTCTAGTACAAGCAAAAAAACAAATTCTTTATCTTTCAATTTAATACGGGTAGTTAAAAAAATGTCTAAGGTTTTCAGTGAATACAATTCTTAAACAGGAATCATTTTTAAATTAATTTTTAAAACGTTCAAAAATGGCTACGCTGGTTTTAAAGCTGCACCTTTTACTGATATTTCAGTAGGTTTTTCACAGAATTTAAAGGATTTCAGTTTAAAAAATATATTCACCGGAAACCTGAGAGCATTTTTCTAACCACCCATAGAAAATTTGCACATTAATCATTTGTAGTATTGCTCGAATTATAATGCTACAAAGTGACGGTTAGCCTTATTCATGGGTGCTGACCCTTAACGGGCTTGCTTAAGTGGTGTGCAAAAAGAATATGTTTAATTTTTTTGTATTTATTCGTTTGGATATTTTTTGAAAAATTCAACGATGATTGAAAAAAGTGAAAGATGGAAAAACCACTTTGAATAGCAATAAAATATCTTTAAAATGTTTTAAAAAAAATAATGCATCCTAAAATTCTGTGTGCGAAATCAAGAGAGGATGATGAGTTAAGTATGCAGAGTTGTTCCTTAGATACATATCTATCAAGGAAAAACTAGATGAGTCAGAAAATAAAATAATGTTTTATTAGTTTTTGAAAAATGTCATGTGACATTTTGGCTCTCCTGAATATCTAGGTTTACTGACTCATCCCTCTCATCCTTTCGCACACAGAATTGTCAAAGCAATATTAGCTGTTGAATTTTAGTTTGATAGTTCGAGTATTTTTGTGTGCATTTTATTTGCTTGTCATCAAATACTGAAAATCAACATTACTAAAAAAAATGGTAAATACCTTCGGAAAAAGAATTGAAAAAAGTTGTTTCAAATGACGCTTCTTGAAACGAGGTTGTCATTTTGTCATTGTAGTTGAGTTCTCTCCGAATTGCGGTGGGAGTAAAAAAATAAGTTTTTTCTCATTTAGTTTTTGTGGATAAGCGGTGGAAGCGGAAAATGAAAGGAAAAAAGGTTCAAATAGAACATTATGCTGGTGGAAACATAATGTATCTCTTTCATTTCACCTAGAAAGGGGCGTTTGAGAGAGCACCCTGTTTATCAGAAAGCACCTTAATTCAAAGGCGTGTTGTTTGCGCTCTGTGTGAATGATTAAGGGTAAACACTCTCGGTAACACTGGTAAAAAACGACCATTGAGAATCGAAACGTCGCTTGAAACGCCTTTAGCTATGTTCACTGCCCAGATCTGAATAAACAGAAACTTTTCAGCAATCATTTTTCCCATCTATTTTATTTATTTATTTAACGGAAATATAAAAAAAACAGTGATTCACCGAATACATTAAGAGATGAATAATATAAATAAAATATTGTAGATACATGCAAAGTGTCATAAAAAACTAAACATTTATTTACACCCCGCATATAAACAAGGTATTATATATCCGAATGAGTTATATGAGAACAAACTGAAAGAGTGTGACACTTTAAAAAAAATGAGCGCAGGATTAGGAATTCAAATATTAGGGATAAATATTAACGGCCTCCATGGTCGAGTGGTAAGATGCTTGACTATGGATCCAAAGGTCGCGGGTTCAAACCCGGCGTGTAACTTGATAACTTTTGTTTAATCAAATATTTGTCATAACACATTTAATTCTTATAAAAATAATAAAAAATACATTTGCGGCACGTTCCAGAGTGGTAGATACTCTTAGTATCGCCCTGGTGAAAGACCACCATTCAGAATCGAAAGGTTATTTGAAATGGCTTTAGCCGTGTTTGGTGACCAGATCTGAATATCCAGGTACTACACAACTTTCCTTTTACCCCGTTAAGCGTAAAATGCTGTTTTAACTAAGTATTTAAATAGTTTCGTAGTGCAATCACTTTGTGGTTTGACATATTTGATTGACGGCCTCCATGGTCGAGTGGTAAGACGCTCGACTGCGAATCCAAACGTCACGGGTTCAAACCCGGCGTGCGCCAATAACGTTTATTTTATTAATGTGTGTCATAATTCTTATAAAAATAATAAAAAGTATATTTGCGGCACGTTCCAGAGTGGTAGATACTCTAAGTATCGCCCTGGTGAAAGACCACCATTCGGAATCGAAACGTTGCTTGAGATGGCTTTAACCGTGTTTGGTGACCAGATCTGAATAGCCAGATACTTCCCAACCTTCCTCTTCCCAATCTCCTTCCCCTCCCCACCACCTTCAGCCTCACAACATACCCTATTTGGAGATTCCATAGTCTCGCTGGCCTAGACGGTTGGCAGCAGTTGAGACTCTTGTGCGGTAATCGTATAAAAAAGATATTTATAAAAGACTAAGAGAAACCGGTCGGTCATAAAAATTAAATTAATTTCCGTGGTCTTTTACAAAGTTATTTTTTCATTTCTTTGAATGATATTATTAAAAAAATATATATTTCAAAACAGGAGTTCTTTAAATGAATCACAGTGCATAAATAAAAATGCCTTTGTTCACGTTGACGATTTACAGTTGAACGATTCGTGGCTATGCGTCGGATTCGACATGCGTTCGCACGGATTGCGTTATTCGCATTTGAGTGATGACATCGGATTTGTGTCAATATCAGACTTTACAGCATTTTAGTTTGCAAATACGTGTCGTATACAAAACGTATACGCGGCGTCACGTCTCTTTTATCTCAATCCTATTTTGACTCCCCGGTTTCATCTGTATAGTTACAATACTTTTTATACGTGTTATTTATCTACCTGTACATACATGCTTTATATTGGCTGGTCAAGCATCAATAAATATTTTTTTAAACCTTTTTTTTCAGAACCAAAAAAAAAATATAGTTTTTATATGAATGATTAAAATAATATTAATAATTCCCAATGTAAATATAAAACGTAAAAAAGATAACGGTCGAGGCTGAGACTCGAACTCGGAACTTCTGATTTGGCTGCTATCTTTGAATGATGTACAATTTGCGTTGGGGATTATTGATATTATTTTAATTATTAATTTAAAAATAATAAACATTAAACCTTCAATGTTAAAACTCCATTTTAATTTTATATAATTCAATTGAATTAAATTTAATATTATTATTATTGAGTTCTTTTCGACTTTGTAAGAAGTCAAAAATCTTCTGTTAAATAATAGATATCACCATACCATCTAGGTATATAATATGTGCTCAAGAAGAGCTTTGTATATTATACAAAGATGGCGGCCAAATCGGAAGAAAAAATAAAATAAACGATATTAATAATTTTCAAAATAAAGAATGCGATCGATTTGGCAGAAACGATACCTCAGGTTCCGAATTTGAGTCTCGGTTGTGACCGTTATATTTTTTCCGTTTCATATCTGCTCTGGGGATTGTTGAAAATTATTTCAAGTATCAATATAAAAATAATGAGCATAAAAGCTTCAGAGTTTGTTCTAATTTAAAACAGTTTTTAATTGAGTGTGCAATTTTTTTCTCGTAAAAACCGAAAATCGACTTTTCGGTATATTTCGTGAAAAAACTATAAAAAATGTTATCTTAAAAATTCACCGAAAACTTCAGATTTACAAATAGATTACAATACGCAGGGCACGTAGATCTTATAGGTTTGTTATGTGGTGTGGCCCCCCTTACCCAACTTTATCCACTCTGTAACATACTAACCATTGATACAACTAGTAGGTGAAGGAACGTTTCAACGTATTGAATTTATTACCCATATTTATTTATTTATAAATTAACGGACTAAAGTCCAATTACAAAAATACATATAAAACACGAAATAGAAAAAAGAGTAACAGAGAAGAAATAGCATATACATTAAAATAAATGAAGGGATGACAAAAATAAGGCAAAATAAACATAAGAGAGAACATTCAAGCCATGGTCTAGTCAAAGTTTTGGTAGAGTCGTAAAGAATGACAAAAATCATTTAGACTGCTACCAAAAATGTCAAGACCATGGCTTGAGTTAACAAGTCTTGACATTCTGGACAGTGGAGAATTATATCCATAATAGTATTGTGAAGATTGAGAAATTGCAATTCATTGTTTCTGAGTCTACGGCAAAGAATGTTGAGATAATATGATAAGAAAAAATATGATGATAAGTTGCAACAGAGAAGGTGAGTCAATAAAACAATGAATGATTTTGTAAATGAAAATTAAATCAAAGTCTTTCCTGCGCTTTTCTAATGAAGACATTTTCAATAATTGTTGAATTCCATTATATGAATAATCGCCTCTTTCTCGCTCCAATCTCCATGCAATACCGCGTAAGAAGCGATGTTGTACGGATTCAATGTGATGAATACGAACGGTATAGATTATTATTAGATTATTAGGTTCATATTTCCTTTACGAATCACTCCTACGTATAAACATCAGTTGTGAGGTTATGCACTGACCATGTTATGTTTATTTAATGAAAAAATACAGAGAAAGAGAATAAAAAAGATAGCTATTAAGGTTCAATTACGTTTCATGTTTTTCAGAAATATTATAATTTATTTTAAATTTTAAGCCTTGAAAAATAATTGACGGTTACCTTTGTTTTCTAAGCCTTTTTCACTCGAGTTTAATCACCATACTCGTATATGTATACAGATAGGTATGAGTTAGTTTTAAAATGTGTATTTTTTACCATTTTATTATAAACACTTACAACTGTAACAACTTATAAAGAAACGTATGTATATTTTTATTTATTTCAGCGTGAAAATCAATTGTTTTGCACTTTCCTGAGTTTTGAACAATCGGTGTCCGACTATTCAACATGCGATTTACCAAATTTTGAACCAGGCACTCTCACAATTCTTGATGTCTTACCACGGAGCTAATCAAAACAATTCATTGTTGCAACTCATCCAGTTCAACATTCCTTGTCATAGAATCAGAAATAATAAATTGCTGTTCCTCAATCATCACTACACTTACTATGGGTGTCAATATCTACTGTCCAGAATGTCGAGACTTGTTATATCTAGCCATGGTCTTGATATTTTTGGTACCAGTCTAAATGAGTTTTTGTCATTCTTTACGACTCTACCAAAACCTTGTTCAGGCTTGACTTGAATGTTCTTTCAAATGTATATTTTTGTCTTACTGTTGTCATTGTTTCATTAAAATATTATGTATGTGCTGTTCTTTCTCTGTTGCTCTTTTTCCCATTTCGTATGATGTATTTTTCTTTTTGGAATTGGATAATAGTCCGACAGTTTATAGATAAAACAATATTTAAAAAAAAAAAACCCTGGGTTCGAATGCTGTCCCATTGATTGATACTAAGTACGCACTACCATTGGTAAATGGCTCATTAATATGAGGAACAAATTATAGTTTAAATTTTTCAGAAGTTGAATAAATTCATATTTTAGTGATGAAAGCAAGATCTGTAGTTTTTGAGTAGATACGTAGAAAAACGTTTTCACAGTGAAATTCATTTAAAACTTATAAAAACAAATTCTCAAAACAATCCATCATTTTCTTCTGAACTATTTTAATGCTGTGTTCTCGGCGTTTCCTTGAACGAATTGCTTTAAATGCTTGAATAATATTTTCTTTTAATTTCAGTTTCACAAGATGTACCTAGGATCTTTGATAAAAAAGTTACAAGAGAGGTTCTTTCGAATTATTCAATTGAAACTCTATGAAGTGATCTATGTTTAGTGCAACGAATATTGAATTTCAATTACAATATTTTTATCAGAAGGAGTAACGAACCTTTTTTTTCAAATATATTTCTAGTCAGTATCTAGAAATAGACGAAATGTTTCTATGGCATCCATAAAAGAATGCTCCAACACGGAATGCTTACCGCTGTACGATGGTTTGTACCTATTTCATTATTATCAAACGCCTGCGGTAAACAACTATTTTTTCCTTCTTCATATGGCTTCGGGATTCAACTTTAGATAACTAAAAGAAAATTTGAAAAATAATTAATTTCTTCTTCAGTTTCGCCTATTCTTGGAGGCTCATAACTATCCAAAACAAGCAGTTTTTTTCAGTTTGTCAATGCCAGGTCGTCTAGGGCGCCTTTTGCTTCTTTTTTAACAAAAACCAAAGACGTATCTATATTCTCTTTAGTATCGTGAAAAGGCTCAGTCAAAAGGCTGCAGAATTAGGTTAAGATTAACCTGTTTTTATTTCATTCTCACCTAAAATTTCTCTCATAAAGCTTAAAGATTTTTTTTATAAAGTATTTTTCCTTGCGAAAACTTTGTGACTATTTTGTAGAGATCTTCTATGAATCCAAAGGTCGCGGGTTCAAACCCGGCATGCGCCAATAACGTTTATTTTATTAATATATGTCATATAATTCTTATAAAAATAATAAAAAGTATATTTGCGCCACGTTCCAGAGTGGTAGATACTCTATGTATTGCCTTGGTGAAAGACCACCATTCAGAATCGAAACGTTGCTTAAAGATGGCTTTAGCCGTGTTTGGTGACCAGATCTGAATAGCTTGGTACTTTCCCATCTTCCTCTTCCTCATCTACTTCTCCTTTCCCAGCCTCACAATTTACCTAGTTTGGGGATGCCATAGTTTCACTGGCTTTATGACGGTTGGGAGCAGTTAGGACTCTTGTGCGGTATTCACTATAATATATATATATATATATATTAAACATTATTTTGTTTAAGTTGTCAAACCGAACATACCTACAAAATCAGTGTTTGAAAGGGCACATGTATCTGGTCATATTTTGAACTACGAAGCCCAACCTAGTTTATTATTTTCAACATTAACAGCCTATAGGCCACGGAGAGGCCTTGTAAACTTTCTGTCGAGCAACAAAAAACTTTAGCCATTAAAAAGTTTGATTACTAATATATTTATCTTTATTAATGAAGAGTTCTTCTCAGTGCGCAGATGAAACACTGCCAGAACTTTCAAATTTATTTAAGTACACACCATTTTTTTAAGAAAAATTTTGCGACATAATTTAATTATTTTAAAAATTAGTTCGAAAAACACGTATGAGGTAATCAAAGAATATACTGAATTCAATATTCACTGAATATACACCATTTTTAGATTTTAAAAAAATTACAACACATTCACTGTTTTTTGGTTTGAAATTGTATTTTTTGTTATTTTTTAAGTCTGCTGTGGTAAAGTGTTGTACAAAAGTTTTAAAGCCATTAGTAGCTTAGGTAAACTGAAACCTTGGGGTTTGAGAGCCGAAATCTGAAACCTGAAATCTTCTCCTTCCTGATTTCTATCTCTCTCTGATATTTTCTTCGGAAATGAGAATAGCGATTATAATGCCAATTGAAGCGTTGTTCCCTAAATCTAATGCCAAATGTAATTTTGGCGTCAAATTTAACCTAGTATCTCTATTTCATGAAGTGGGTTGTCATATCGATCATATTAGGGGAGATCCTGGGCAGTAAATTATTTTAAAAATGTACAAAATAATCACACAACATATTTCCTCATATTAAGGAATGAGTTTTTAATATGAGCTTACTGGCATTGTAGGAAGGCATGTTGCATATGGCGTAGAATGATGCTGGTCATCTAGTTATCTCTGACGGTATTGCCGGGCAGTTCAATCCACCTCGACGTAGTTGCAGTTCCTCGGCTATTTGTTTTCCAGAGAGAACACACTTCTCTTCCTCAAACTTCTTCTAAGAAATTTCGCGCTTCCGATCCCCTAGAATGAACCCGTTAATTATCTTCTTTTACTCTGCGAATCTGTGAGCAGTCGATTCCCTTCTTTGAAAAAACCCCTCTCCAGGCCGATATCAGTTGTATCTGACTCGCTGAGCATCAGCCAGATTATGTCTTATGCGC
This sequence comes from Drusus annulatus, assembly GCA_022651775.1. Classification (NCBI taxonomy): domain Eukaryota; kingdom Metazoa; phylum Arthropoda; class Insecta; order Trichoptera; family Limnephilidae; genus Drusus; species Drusus annulatus. The sequence goes on from JAGWCC010000080.1 coordinate 528,447, forward strand.
GGTTTCTCATTAGAAACGTCCGTGTGTAATAGAAGTATTGAAAGAATTGAAGTAAAATGATGTAGTGCTGAAAGTATGTAAAGTATGTAAGCCATGTTACACGATCTCTCGGACATGATTCCAAGAATGTTTGATCCTTAGCAAAGTGCTAAAAATTCTGTCAGGGTGATTTCAATGGCTTCTTTCACCTGGTTTATCCATCGCATGATATTGGAATTGTCCTATTTGCCTTCAAATACACAAAAGGCTCAAAGCTGACTTTCTGGAGCACTTTCTACTACGTTGAACTTCTCATGAAGTCCATATACTTTGTTAGCAAAGAATATTTGAAAGATTCTTTGCCGTCTAGTTTTGTGGATCTCTTTGGCTTTTGTAGGATATGAATGTTTATTCTGCGTGCTGTCCGAGAGATTTGTAGCATTCATCTCCAATATGAATGCATAAATACACTACCTACTCGTGGAATCTTAAATGTATGAAAATCAAACGTATTTTTAATTTTGTAAATAATATTATTAGTTTATTAGGGTTTAAGTACAATTTATGAAAAGATTATTTTAATGTTTTATTGGAAATTATAACTACTTATAATAACACATTTTAATATAAAAATGTTTCATGTTTTAGGATCTAAAATGAGATTTAAAAACGTTAAAAGTGGCTTTCTTGTAAAACTCATGAATTTCAATATATTCAACCTCTTCAACTTCAACTTATGTAAAAATTCAATACTCCGAGCCAAAAATCCTTTATTTAGAAAAAGACATCAACACGTTATGGCTGAAAATCTGAATACAATCGCCAGACACATTGATTTTTTGCCGCAATAGGGGTAGAGGAGTAGCACGGTCTCGCTAAAATGACATGAAGTTGGTTAGCGCACAAAATTTATACATTAAAAAAAACCTACCAACTGCATCCTGCAACTATATTTGAACACTAGAAGCGTGTAAAGCAAAAAACACCCAAAATGCTTCCGCAATTCTAAGATTTGATATTTTGCCGTAGTGACTTGCAAATGTAACATCGGTACCTGTTTGGATTACTATATTTATCCAACGGACAAAACTAACTGGTCAGGCAAAATACTGCCGCAGAGCAAACCTCAATTTATATATTTCTACTATCTTCAAACAACCAAGTTTTAACGTACGACCGGAGACCGTTTCCCAAGATATTTTCTCTAACAATGTGAGTTCTGAGAGAGTCAACTGGAATAATATGTGCTTTGTGACCACTTTGAGGTATGTTCTTCCAATAAACTCATAATTTAAAGGAAGTCTCTGATCAAACTAACCATACAACCACAGTCCTTTCTGTTTGGTGGGTTTTATGTGATGGTTGTTCAGATAAAATTTCAATAACAGTTCAATTTCAAGGTTAAACAAGAAAAAAGCCCAGACCGAAAAAGTTACTTGATATAATTCCTGCTTTTTTTCTGAGAGGTTAGGTCTAGAGTTTTTGTTTCAAAGGATTCGGTGGGGGTGTTCACCAGACCGGTCAATTCACCGGTTTGTAGACGAGTTGACAAATGCGTCAGATTCCCACCCAGGCATCGTTTTTTCAATTACTATGTTTGATAAATCCTCCATAATTGCACAAGAAACATTTACCGCTTATGCTGACGGTAGAAGGAGTTTTTCAAATATTGTCGGGTTATTCGTTACTTGAGAATGTGTGTCTCTTATCTTTAAAAAAAACGATATTTATCGCAACCTATCCCCATCTTGGGGGTCGGTGGACTGTTGGTGTTCAACCATTCATGTGGATGACTGATATTTCGGGGAAATTGAACCATTGCCAAGATGCATTTATAGCACGTTAGTTGAAACACATTCGCCCCGGAATTACAGGCGTAATGGAAGCGTTGAACTACTTACGGAAATAGAGACATTACCATTATTCGTAGTCATGCCGAGAATATATTTATTTCTGAATTTCTGATGTGTAAAACTGGCATCAATTTTTTGTTAAGTTTACAAAAATTTCCAAACTGTTTTCGGTCATCGTCGTCATCAACATTAGGGGGTAGTGTTAATAATTCGATCTGCTCATAAACTCGATAAGTAAAATCTTAAGAAAAAATAATAGTTTTCAGGATGTTTTCATTTGCAAAATTTTACAATTGGTACAAAAAACTCAAAAAATTCACATTTATTTAATTTTATAACAAAAAAATGATACCTTTAAACTTCTAAGATAATCTATAATAATTCACCTGAATTTTACATTCGTTACCATTCTCAAGTTAATCCTCAATGCTCTAAAACTTGACAACTTTAAAAAAATTAGACGTTAAGGTTTTTTTAAAAAAAATTATCTGTTATAGTTTAATTGTGCTCTATTATAATTAAACATATTTTTCAAGCCTCGTAAGTATCAAAGTCATCAACTGCATCAGATTCACACATCAACTTCACATAGTCTTAGCACAATTAAATATTTTTACGTAAACAAAAACCCTACCTCGTTATTTGTTTTAGTTCAACTCTACTACAATTAGGTTAGGGTGTTTCATGTTTTCGTCACATTTGATGAACATCAAATCGTTGATCAACCCCATTTTGATTTTTTTCACATTTTAATGGTCCTCATTAAATGCCGATTCTGGGCGGTTTGCGGTCTTTGAACAAATTGTGATGCAGCTGACAACCATACGAACAAACATTTATGCTTTGCAGCTGATAACATTTCTCACCGAGAATCTGCATTTAACGTAGATCATTTTTTTTTTATGTCAGAAACTTTAAAAGGCGCTGATTGACGATTTGATTTTCATAAAATATGACGAAAGTTTAAAACAACCCAACCTTATATAAAGCTATCGACATCAGTCAAATGAACATTGTACGTATTTTCAACGTCATAAAAAAACATACAAAAACATTTCCAACTATGTACGTCCAAAATGCAGGATTCCTATTTTTTTAGGTTTTCTTCAAATGAAAAATAAAAAAATCCCCTCTTGTATTAAAAATTCTATAAAATTCCGTTACCGTACATATTTTACTCAAATTCGCAGTAAAAACTGTGGACAATGAAAATATGCAATAACGCCAACAGCAAAATTTGAAATTAACCATCGGTTTGGCAATAATAATAAAATTTGAATTGCTGCAGGTTTTAATTTAGCGATCGGACCGCAGATGTCGTTTTGATGCTTCGATGAGTCGATACATCAGCCGCCATTTTACGTTTTCATCTATGTCAATTCGGAAAATGAAAATTGCCGTTTATAGTAATATTTTATGGCTACTAAACTTTATCAGAGTGAATTTAAATAAATACCGCAAACAACATTTTTCAAAAAAGTGTTGGAATTTTTTTGATTTATTCCAAACGAACTCTTTTTCTGTTTTAAAATAGATAATTCGCAATTAAAAAAAAAAACATTTGTTTCCAAGATTGATTATACTCCTTCAATGAAAGTTTTCATTTAAATTAAGTGTTTATTAAATTATTCAATAAACATTTTTATTTATATAATTATTGTTGATGTAACAATATCTAATGGAGAAAAATGATTTGAAGTTTTTTGACAGAATCATATGTTGACAAGTTGATAAATACTTATCAATATCAACTGTTATAAAGTCGGAAAGTAACAACATGTTTATTAAAGTATTTTTAGGTATATATTGTAAGGTATTTTTAAATACTCTTGACTATTCTTTTGGGAAATACATTTGAAGATATTTATGGAAATTATTACACAAAAAACGCCAACATAAAAAATAAATCATTTTTTAGAACCTTGTTACTGATTTAAACAAGATTAAATTCTCTATGATTAATTGACAAACAAAATAATTTCCACTGAAACCATTTTTATTCATTTCATTTCAAACATACATATCAAATAAGCTGTGAAAGTTTTATATTTAAATTAGAGAAAGAGACCTTTAATTAGTGTTAGTAAAACTGACGATAAATGATCCATATGGCTTACAAAGTAAGCAGATAAAAAAGTAAAAATGGGCATTATACACATAATCACGCGCATTATTTATGGCGCCAAGATTTAAAAGTGTGTAATATAGGCGTTATATTTAAATACTTTGATAACCACTGACATTTTCAGATTTTTAAAATCGATAAACGTTAGTTAATGGCCAACAATATAATAAATGTAAGAATCTAATATCTCAAACGAGCAAAGTCGGAATCAGAATTTGACTTTCATTGAACAGAAAAAAACAAGTTCAATTTTAGTTTAAGTACTAAGTTTTTGATACCTAAAAATGGAATATGAAACACTAATTTAGCCCTGAGATATAAGGATGCTGAAAAAAGTTAAAACCAAACGAGAAATAAAAATAGCACCATATAAAATACATATTAATTGATAACTTATTTATTTTTCTTTTAAAAATGTTTATTTTTTGTTTTATTATTTATTTTATAAAAATAACAACTAATTGTTGCCTAGTAGTTTCAACACTATAATGACATATTCGGAACACTTTTGAGATATACAAAATTAAAATAAATAGTCACACAATTTAATCTTTTATGGATTACAATTAAAAATACATTTTTTAAATGACAACTGTTTTTAGTGGATGTGCAGTTTAACATAATGGAGGTTTCTGCCTTGTTGGGTCAAAAAATGTTCGATTTTTCACAATTTTTTTAATGCAAAAAGTGTTAAATATAGAATGTTGATATTTAGTATGTTGATTTAATGGTCTTTATTGACCATAATCATTTATTTTTAATTTGTCAAAACATAGTAGTGAAACAATAAGGAAGAAACCTCTCGTAATTAAAGCATCTACCAGTTACATTTCATGCAAACGTTTACATCGACTAAACTTTATTTTCAGGCCTTCACATTCGTAATATGACCGTCGTATAATTATCTACCTTGCCTCATGTCGTATTTCTTAATATAATTATTATTATTATGAAACCAGCCCCTGGACAGATTTGTATTGTGCCGAAACTGGCTTGAAACAATGAAAAGTGCCAGAGACACCCTTGCGAGCCACTTTGCGAAATTAATTATTCCGTACAAGGGCGGGTGTACAGACAATGTGGACGCACCTGATGTCGTAAGTAAGACCATGTGCTTTGCGCTGGAGGCCCTAGCGATCCCGTCCCCCCGGCCCTATTAGTTCCACCAACTTGAATAGTTTGGATACCCAAGAAGGATATTTACGTAGTGGAGTAAAAACAAACACATCAATGCACTTTGCCACGATAATATTATTTTGTTATCAGTGTGTAGGATGATGTATAAATAAGGCGGAAGGACTGGGTGTAGGAAGATATACGAGTATAAATCTGCATTGAGAGACATAATGTTATTGTAGGAATATAATAGTTAAAACTAATATTTCAAAACGTAATACCAAAGTACGTAAGATTTTGAGTAAACTCGATACTAAATTCATTCAATTTTAAAATTTGCTAAAATCTCATGTAATGTAATTTTTAATGTTGCAGTAGAACTCTACTAAGTTTAAAAAAAAAAGAGGAATAACATTTTTTCAAATTAAAAAAATTGCTTAGCCTTAGCATTATCACAGAATAAAATTAAACTAAACAAAAAACATATAGTGCGTGGTTATACAGGTATATACTCATGCATACATACGCCAATCATCTTATTGAAAAATATCAAACCTTCAATAAAAGCACCGGTGCTCATATTCTCCATAAAAATGGTCATGGCAAAAGATTAAATAATTTAGAAGCAATAGATTTCTAGTGCTTCTAAACTATTTAATCTCCATTAATGTTGATAGTCATAAAATTTCTCGTTATTCTTTTATTACATTCTCAGTTAACGTTTTGCCTCTTTCATTTCATATTATCTGTCTCTTTCTCTTTGTTCCTTTTTAAATTTAAATGTTATTCTTTTGTTTTCTTACTGTTCTCTTTTTAATGTAATTTAATATTGTGTTATCCTTCAGTATGTATGTGTATATATAAACACACAAGTTTTATTTTGTACCCTGATGATGCTTATGCCAAGCGAAACCGGTCGGTCATGAAAAATAAAATAAAATATGTGGTCTTATACAAAGTTATTATTTCATTTTCATTAATTAAGTCTTAAAAAAAAAAAAATTAGGAAGGGTAGAACGAATTCTTCCTCTTTCTACTTTAGGGATGGCATTTTTTTTTTTCATAGTGAATACAACATAAGAAACTACTCTTAACCATCCTAGAGCCAGTGAGATTATGGCATCCCCATTTAGGGTATATTGTGATGCTGAAGGTGGTGGGGAGAGGAAGGAGATGAGGAAGAGGAAGGTTGAGAAGTAGCAGATCTGGTCACCAAACACGGCTTATGCCATTTTTAAGCAACGTTTCGATTCTGAATGGTGGTCTTTCACCAAGGCGATACTATAAGAATCTACCACTCTGGAACGTGTCGCAAATATACTAAAAAATATTTCATATGAATTAAAATACGTTTTGACACATATTAATAAAATAAAATGTATTTGCGCATGCCGGGTTTGAACCCGCGACCTCTGGATTCGTAGTCGAGCGTCTTACCACTCGACCACGGAGGCTGTCGTGATACCTCACCTGGTCGTCGCTAATCACGAATGTGTGTATGTGCAACACCTAAATTACAAGTATATATAGTTTTTAATTTTTAGGTTTTTAAATTTTATTTAAACAATAATTATTATTATTTAAAAAAAAAAATTAAAAACATTTTTTAGTTAAAAGCTCTGCGATGTAATTATTTTTACGCGTGACAGTAGACATATAGTATATATAGTTTTCAATAAAGTAATTGGCATCAACATAGCATCAACATGGCATGAACATATAAAGCGTAAATACAGTCTATCCTCGCAAATCAAACATCTGTAAGTTAGACAAGTTCAGTCAGTAGACGCGTGAACTTTCGGAAAAAGAAGAAAATGCCTACACTCCGTCTTCTTTGTGAAAATTGCGAAGAAATCTAATTTTCAAGTGAATTCAGATTTTTAATGACACAATATGCAATGGGAAATTGAATGAACTAATGCACAGTCCAGACCAGTCATTCCCAAAGTGGTATATATCGACCCCCAAGGGTCCACGTCAATGAAAAAAAAATGGGGGGTGCATGAGACGTAAATGGGGGTCCACGGGAGTGGATTCCATTTAGGCAGGCCGTCACCAAAAATGTTGGCTTCCCGCAAATAAACACGTTACGTAATACTATCTTATAATGGACTTTAATTCCCTAATTATATTAATAATAATAATTTTTGTGGAAGATATTTTGCCGATTTGCTAGCACTTTTCGATTTCAAATCTCTACCGACTAGTGCTTTTTTTCGGAGAGGAATTTTTGTTGATTTGCTAGCACATTTCGATTTGGGATCTCTGCCGACTAGTACTATTTTTTGACGAGTTCGACTACAATTGAAGTGTTCACCGCGAAGGGTTCATTTCAAAGAACTAGCAGTTCCTGAAGCGTTCACAAAACTTTGAAGTTTTCCCAACGCTAAAAAAAATCAATACTAGGAAAGCAGGGGGTCTATACAAAACAGAAAAAATCGACAAGTGGTCTACGGGACAAAAAAGTTTGGGAACCTCTGGTCCAGACGCTAAGTTCAGACTGTATTTTTTTTATGAATAAGAAATAATAACTTTGTATAATTTGATTTAATTTTAATTTTTATGACCGACCGGTTTTGCTTAGCCTCATCACGGTATAAAATTAAACTAAACAAAAAACATATAGTGCGTGGTCATACAGGTATAAACTCATGCATACATGCGCCAATCATCTTATTGAAAAATATCAAACCTTCAATAAAAGCACCGGTGCTCATATTCTCCATAAAAATGGTCATGGCAAAAGATTAAATAATTTAAAGCACTAAATTTCAAGTGTTTCAAAATTATTTAATCTCCATTAATGTTAATAGTCATAAAATTTCTCGTTATTCTTTTTATTACATTCTCAGTTAACGTTTTGCCTCTTTCATTTCATATTATCTGTCTCTTTTTCTTTGTTCCTTTCTTAATTTAAATGTAATTTTTTTGTTTTTTTACTGTTTTCTTTTTAATTTAATTTAATATTATGTTATCCTTCAGTATGTATGTGTATATATAACCACACACTATGTATTTTTTATAAAGTTTTATTTTGTACCCTGATGATGCTTATGCTAAGCGAAACCGGTCGGTCATGAAAAATAAAATAAAATATGTGGTCTTATACAAAGTTATTATTTCATTTTCATTAATTAAGTCAAAGCACAAAGTGATTGCTTTCTACGATAAAATAAAGTACTTCGTGCAAAAATAAGTTCGCTTCGTTGTTAAACGAGGGGAAAAAATAACATCAATCCTTCTTTAATGTTTTTGTTCTCATTGAACACATTTAGCCTTATTTTTTTAAAGATAAATTGTAATAATTTCTGATAAATTAATAAGATTCGTCGGTCGCTATTTGTATCTGGCATAATTTAATATTATAATCACACTGTGTCGTTGCGTTCTTCAGTCGCTGCATGACATTAAAAGCACTTAGCAATGATGTATTCTGATTTGCAGTAAATATAAACAAAAACACATGAAGAAAAAATGGCTCTGGAATAGTTTTTGGTATGTTTTTTTGCGGCACTGAATAGGGAAATGCAACAATGATGCCGAACATAATTTGTAGATGTTGCAGTTTACAAAAACAGTGATAGATCACATAACTTTCGACTGTTTATGACGCAATCCACAACTCACATTTGCAGAAATATCGTAACGATTTTAATATTTGGACAGCCAAAACAACATAAAAACTATTCAGCGTCCATAAACATGTCACATAGCCACTAAGCCCATAAACTAAAGAATAAAGACGGAAAACGACAATGTTTCATTGTTTGATTTTATATAGAAAAACTGTAATTGTATCATACTGCAACGTAAGTTTCATTCCGATATTAAACAGAAAAGGCGAATTGAAAATACATTTAGGCAATCTTTATCCGGTAGACGGAATACATGTATACCTGTTATAATAATTTCCGACAGAGTAGAGGTCCAGGGTTCGAGTCTCGGTCACGACCTAATATTTTTGTTTAGTACTTCAACCGATTTAGTATATCTATACGAGTATGTCACTTTCATTTTGTTCTTATTGGCTTGTGTGGATGCATACTTTTACAATAGACGACTGACGGCCTGCGTAGTCGAGTGGTAAGACGCTCGACTACGAATTCAAAGGTCACGGGTTCAAACCCGGCATGCGTAAATAAATTTAATTAATATGTTTAATTTCACATTTTATTCATACAAAATAACAGATAAGATATTTGCGCCACGTTCCAGAGTGGTAGATACTCTGTAAATGTATCACCCTGGTGAAAGACCACCATTCAGAATTGAAAAGTTGCTTGAAATGGCTTTAGCCGTGTTTGGTGCAATAGCCAGGTACTTACCAACCTGCCTCTTCCCCATCTCATTTCCCTCCCTACTACATTCAACCTCACAATATACAATAATTGGGGATGCTATAATCTCACTGGCTCTAGACGGTTGGGAACAGTTGAGACCCTTGTGCGGTATTATTTTTTTTTAAATATATTTAAAAAATATTTTATAGTCGTTTTTTTTGTTTTTTCATTTTTCGTCTAAAGACAAACTGTCAAACTTTAAATAAACAAAATAATGTATCATTTAATCCTCTCATCACAAAACCTTTAAAGCAACAATATTTATCTTCAATATACCGAATTAACGACCCAGAGTTGAGTTTAAACCCTTTACATTGTCAATATTAAGACAATAAATATTAAAAGTGTCTAACCACGAGTATTTCTATCTAATCTTGAACCACACTGTTGGCGTAAAAACCTCGATAAATACAAAATTTTGCAAACTTCAAGATATACGACCATCGAGGATATCATCGCATACACTGTATCTTTTTTTCTATTTTCATTTTCTTTGAAGATTGTTAATATGTTTATATTAAATTAGAATCAGCTTTAAAGATTGTATGCTTATTATTTTTATATTAATAATCGAAATAATATTAATAATCTTCAACATAAATAAGAAACAGAAAATATATAACGGGCGCGACCGAGACTCGAACTCGGAACTTCTATTTTATTCGGGAGTAACGCTTCTGCCCATTCAGCCACCGAGACCTTATAAGAAACCGTAATTTTTCATATTAATAATTTTCAAATGAAGAATGAGATCGATTAAAAATACCTGTTTCTTACAAGGTCTCGGTGGCTGAATTTTCCCGGATAAGTGGAAGTTCCGAGTTCGTGTCTCGGTCGCGAACGTTATATTTTTTTCTGTTTCATATTTACGTTGAAGATTATTGATATTAATTCACCGTTTCCCCGCAGGGGTAGGCAGAAAGGAAGGACCGCCATATAACTCTGTCTTGGCACATACTACTTGCTTCATTCACATTCATACATCGTCTCATACATACTTATTCTGACTCTTCACATTACCCGATTCAAGTATTTGATTAACTTGATCGCGCCATGTCTTTCTCGGGCGTCCTCGACTTCTTCTTTTATTCACTTTCGCATCATATATTCTTTTTACACTCCTTTCTTCGTTCATTCGTTCTTCATGTCCAAACCATCTAAGCGTCCCTTTCTTGATCGTATTCATTACGCTCTCATCAGCCTTGCATTCTTTCCGGATAACCACAATTTTTAATACGGTCATACATGGTTTTACCGCACACGCGTCTCAAGGATCTCATTTCCACAGCATTAAGTCTACTCTCATCCTTCCTCTTAATCAGGGTTAGTATAAGCACTCCATTGTGAACTGCTAGCTTCGCTTCTTTGGACATTTTTTTTTTATTTGCGCCAACAGCGTTCAGTCCTCCATTAATGGAGTTTCCTGTTATATTGTTCATATACTTTCAATAATCAACTTTAATAAGTCAATTGATTTTTTATAATATTGATTTCAATTGTTTCTTGGTTAATTTTCAAAATTTGAATAGTGTTAAAACTTGGGCAAATCCGCCTAGCAACTACTTACGATTCACTATCAGAGAAGAGCAATAGAACCGGATGAAACTCAACCCAGCTATCGACAATTCCCAGAAGTGCTAAACGTAAACAATATCCATATCACAGCGATGCCAACTCTGAATCGAAGTGGAAAGTTTTTGTCGCTAGCTGCCCCGCCCAGATACCATGGCCCAAACAATAATTAATCTTTGCCAATATCCTCCGATGACGTAAATTGCACAAGTTGACGCATAAATAACACTATCGGCCGAAAAGACTTTGGCAGTTGGTAACTTGTACCCGATGCTATCGCGCCCTCTGTGTGTTTGGGCGGACGTTTTGGATCTGGGATTTGATGCGGAACTTGACTAAACTTTGGAGTTTATAGACTTCAATAAGCAGTTAATATGTAATGACTAAAATCGACGAAGAATTTTTTTTTACAGATGATGGAAATAGAATATCTTATCTATATATAATGAATGTTTGTCTGTCTGCCCTGTGTTCTCGATTTTCTAAAGAAATAATCGAGCGATTTCGCTAAAACAACATATTTTGTTTGTATTAGTGACGGAAAGGTTTGAAGAGTAGTTTTAATGAAATCAAATATGTAAAACTGTTTCTGCATCGTTTTAAAATTAGAATGAAAAACATTTAGCAGTCCATAGATATACCACTATGTTTAACCACAGATTACATATTCCACAGACAAACGTTTTTTTTGGTAGAATATTTTCAAATGGAAAACACAAGGAGGTGGGTGTACCTACTTAAAAACTTTGTGAAATGAATACATTTCTTTTTTAAATAAATGTTATGAATGATATTTTTTTAAATTGATGTTTCTTTGTTTAGAGATAGTAACACTCGTCAAAAAGCATTATTTTATTTTATTTTATTTTTATTTTATTTTATTTTATTTTATTTTTATTTTTATTTTATTTTATTTTGTTTGGGAGACCAACAGTTTACATACATACTAGGTAAAATATTATATAAGTAGTATTAATATGACCATTTATAGGTTTCCACTTTAGTGTTTGTATATACAGGTGAACTGATACTGTAAGTGAATCTAATTTTAAAAATTAAACAAGAAATTAAGATATAAATTAAAAGAAATACTTTCGCTGTCAAAACAATGACGAACGAATTCAAACGTCTGCAGTTTCCAGTGCGACTCACATTTGCAATGACCATCAAAAAAGCACAGGGACAATCGCTACAAGTGTGTGGACTAAATTTGGAAAATGTGCTTCTCACATGGACAGTTGTATGTGGCCTGCTCACGCTTTGGAAAACCTTCTGATTTATTCATAGACGCACCAGACGGGAAAACTAAAAAATACTGTGTTAGCAAAACCACTTCAATAAACAGAATTAAAACAAAAAAACTTTATTTCTTTGAGTGGCATTGCAAAGCATGCTGGGTACTCGCTAATAATAAATAAAAGTTTCAAAATTTCTGATATACGAATATGTAATAATCCATTAGCTGCCACTGACCCTGAAGTTGTTATGGCTAGCATTAATCACACGACCATCACGCCTTGTTTTCTGTGTGAATTTTTTCTCGTTTCTAATATGGTACTTATAGCATTTAACCGTAAAAAAATCACGGAATAGAGCTTGACTTACTAATATAAAAACTGAGAAATATTGTTTTATTTTTGATAGTGAATAACTCTGACTGGTAGTATTTTATCAGGGCGATACAAAGAGTATTTAAAACTTTGGAGCGTGCCGCAAATATATCGTACATTATATCAACCTCTATCTAGGAATAACTTACTTTAACAATCTTCCTGTAAAATTAAAAACTGTAGATAAAATTCATGAATTTCAACTTAAATTGAAAAATAACATCGAACAACTTTAACAGTCTTTAATAATTATTGTTATTATAATTTTTCTATTTGTTTTTTCTTCTTATTCCACAAAATTTGTGTCATCATTATGTAGTAATATTTATAACTACAACTAACTAACATTACGTAATTCAGCATAATGAATAGGATCAAGAAAAGGGACACTTAGGTGGTTTGAACATGAAAATAATATATGATGCGGAAGTGAATAGAAGAAGAAGTCGGGGACGCCTAAGGAAAACATGGCACGATCAAGTGATTTTTTATTTGAGTCGGGCCGTGTGAAGAGTCAGAATAACAGAAGAGTGTGTATGAAACGATGTATGAATTTGAATAAAGGAAGGAGTGTGTGCCAAGACAGAGTTGTATGGCGGCCCGTCTTTTCTGCCTACTCTGGGGAAATGTTGTGATGGTTAATTAATTAGTTTAAAATATTTATGTCTACCAACGGGTGATAAGTAACCTCTTTTTAAGCCAGAGGCTCCAGACGGTTGGGGAGCATTGGGTTCTTGCGCGGTATTTGGATTGAAAAAAAAACTGCCCGGAGCCAGTGAGACTATGGCATTACCAATTGGGGTATCTTGATCTCATATCTGGTCACCAAACACGGCCAAAGCCATTTCAAGCAAAATTTCAATTATGGTCTTTCATTAGAGTTTATTTCATGGAATTGCTGTTTTCCGCTGAACGGCTTTTCAAATTGCGCACTTTAAATTGATCACAAAATGTTCCTCAAACGTATGAAATATACTGGCGTGAAAAAAACACCAACAATTTAATTTGAGCACCCCTGCCCTATTAGTTAGTTAATGAGTTCAGTTTGGCTGAGATGTTCGTTAGAAAATAAATTATGGGAATTGATAATTAAATACGGACAACGAACCCTGAGGTATAACGTGCCTTAAATGTTCAATATGTTACCAAAGAATATCGAAAAAATTGAATTGTAAACAAGAGTCAGATATGCGAGTATGCTGAAAAAATGGCTCCTGAGTAGAAACACCTTTTATTAGGCGTATTTATATACATATGTAGTTTATATTATGTGTACTAAAAATATTGATGTATTGTTGTACTCTTGAAGTGTGGTAGATACTCTAAGTATCGCCCTGGTGAAAGACCACCATTCAGAATTGAAACGTTGCTTGAAATGGCTTTTGCCGTGTTTAGTGACCAGATCTGAATAGCCGGGTACTTTCCAACCTTCCCCTTCCTCATCTCCTTCCTCTCCCTACTACCTTCAGCCTCCCAACATACCCCTATTGGGGATGCCATAGTCTCACTGGCCCTAGACGGTTGGGAGCAGTTGAGACTCTTGTGCGGTATTCATGTAAAAAAAGTAACAGTATATGGAGGGAGAGCTAATTATTTTTACCCAACTAATACAAACTTGCGATAAATCACTTTCTCCGGGTTTTCACGTCGTACACCATGAGATAAAAAGAGACAACAAATATAATTCACCGCTTCTATGTACTGTAACGATGATCTTGGTCTCCTGGGTCATCGCGGGACTCCGCCCACATTTTTTATCATGCCACTAAACTTGACACAACTAAACAGTTTTTTAGGTTATATGTTATATGTTTGTTGATAACAAAACTGTGAAAACGTGGTTATATGAATAAACAAAAACATTATGACGATATGTGCTATGATTGGATGTATAAATATCCTAGCCTTGGTCTTAGCCACCCCCAGGTATCCCGAGTCCGGTAAAAATCATCAAAAACTGACTACACTGCTATGGATAAATATTACTCTATGTACTCTAAGGTTGTACTATATTATGCTGCACAGTGCATGGTATGGTGTAATAGTCCATCAATTTCTTAAGATGTGTGAATTATAATAATATGTATATTTTAAAATAATAAGATAATCTGCATTTCCATTTGTTTTCCATTTTATTTCTATTTTATTTTGAATTTCTATTTTATTTTGAATTTCTATTGTTTTTTAAAATCTTGTTGCCAAACTCCTTAATTGTAGTTTAACGGGATAGAACGTGAAGAATAATAAATAAGAAAAAAATGAAAGTGTGTCTAGCTTTTTAAAGATATTTTCGAAGGAATGAATCTTAAATTGCGCCATCCTGTTACAGAAATTTGGTTGTTAGTTTTAGGGCCGTTAATTGGATGACTATGTAAAACCAATTACTTACTAGATTAGAAAATGATACATTAACAAATAAATACCATGATAAAATAAATCCCCAACCCAAACACGAGAATTGATTTCTCTCCTGGGCTGGGTACTCTTGTTAAAAAATGTATATATATATATGTAATAGTTTAAAGAACATTATATACTGTTTATTTTATATGAATAAAAAATATTTAAAAAAAAAAAATGAAAAAAAACATTTCTAAAAACATAAAATAAATCTGAAACAGTAGAAAGCGGGTAGCAGGTTGAGTAATAAGATTGATAGTGTTCCACCCTTGGCCGTGGTTTATTAGTGGATCCCACCAATCTTCTTACAACATCTGACGGAAAATGGACATCGGTCGCCCGGTGCTCAACTTCCTCCTAACTTTCAAGTTAACGTACCTATCTGGACAGGAAATAGGAACTTCAACAGGAACCTATCTAAATCCTATCGGTGGACACGGTATTCGGCTATACACGCGTAGAGTAGGCTTTTCCGAATTGACCCGTCTTATGCTCGACAAACCTTATAGGATAGTAGACTGACTCAAATCAACGAACTCAAAGTATTAATTTTTGTGACGAGGAAAAAATACTGGAACTAGAATTAATTTTAATGCAGTAATGTTTATTTTTAAAATATTTAAATAATATCAATAATCGACAACACAAGTTTGAAACAGAAAGAACCGAGACACGAACTCGGATCCTCTACTCTATCCGGAAAGAACGCGTCAGCCAGTTCAGCCATTTCAAAAAATTAAAAAAATAATATCAATAATCTTCTAGAAAAGTATGAGATCGATTAAAAATGTCGGTTTCTAACAAGGTCCCGATGATAATAAAAATAATAATAATATTTGGATGATTTGTATAGCGCCGTTTTTGTGAAAAATCACCTCAAGGGCGCTGTACAGATCTTATTTTCTATTATTAGATATTAATTCCTAGTTTAAATAAGAAAATATACAGGAACATATTTACTTGGCAGAACCAATCAGATAGACACAATTATGAACTTAAAATTATACTTAATATTTATTTATTTTTCCCCCTGATTTAGGGCATGGGAGCGAAATAAAAAAACTGGACTTTCTGAATTTGTCGTACAGTACAAGATTTGGTTGAAAATTGTATATCTAAAGGTGATTCGCAAATGGCAACCCGATAGACTAGAGGATCCGAGTTCGTGTCTCGGTTGTGACCATTGTCTTTTTATGTTCTGGCTTTTTCTGTTTCATATTTGTTTTGTTGATTATTAATTTTATTTAAATATTTAGAAAAAAATACACTTACGCTCAAAATAAAACAATTAATTTGGGAATCTTTGCTTTCGATGATTTTGAAGCTATAACTGCAGTTTCGTAATCCGGAGGTACGTAACAGTTTTAAAGGGTGGGCCGAAGTTTTCATCTCGAATTGAGTTACTTTGACTCAAACAATAGAATACATATTTAACAGCCTAATGTGAGAGATAATTGAATCAATATAACTTTGTAATAAAAATCTTATAGGATAGTAGACTGGTTTAAATTAATGTACTAAAATGAGAATTTTTTTTTAAGAGAAAAAAATACACTTACACTCAAAATAATATGTAATTAAACTGCTTTAAATTGTGACACCAAGGCTTGTTATAGGGTGTAACTTTAAAAAGGCACTATGGTACAAGTTAATATTTTCACGTTGTGTACGCACGGTGTTCACAAATTAGTGATTCTTTATCATATTCTAATTTCATAATCGAACAATTTCTTAACGCTTTGTAAGCAAGACATTTGCATGGAAAGATATTTTATTGTTTTTGGGAAATTCACACACCAAAAAAACCATTATCAAATGCTAAATAATATTTTTTAAACAATTGGTTAGAAACACATATTTAAAGAAAATATAAATTCTTTTTAAACGTTAAAAAAAAAGTCTAAAGGCAAACATAACCTTACATATACATGAAGGTACTATATGTTTTTTTCCGAAATCGGAGTTGCCATCACTACGGAAAAAAAAATTTATTGAATTTTCTAAATTTTATTGTCATAAAATACCTACTGTAAAAAATAAAATACAACAATTTAGTTATCATCTCATATTTTATAACCAATATTTAACCCTACCGGGTTAAATATCGCGCTATGACTCACGCTTTAACAGGGCTTTATATCGATAGTAAAATAATGAAGTTTATATGTAGTCCTAGCTTGTATCAAAGCGAAACTTGGCCGATATAAATATTATAAAAGTCAGAAGTGAAACAAAGTTACAGTGCTTTATTTATTTAAGAAAGAATTACAACGGACACTGTTTGCAGTGAGAAGTTGCTAATTGTGAGTTACTAGTTATTCACATAACAATTACTCGTAAAAAATCACGGGATATAACTAGACCTGTCAAGAAAAAGTCTTACTTACTTTATTATTTTTATTCTAACTATTTCAAATATAGAATAATAACAAATTGTAAATCCGCCTCTGTCAACAATAAAACAAAATCCAAAGTCACAGATGTTCACTATGAGATTCAGACTCAATAAGCGTCCATTCCGGACATTAATAGTATTTATATACTATAAATTTACTTAAAATAGTACCAGTCTGAATATGCCCGTCATAAAGTAAAACTGGTCAGGTAGGTAGTTAAATAAATAAAATAGTAGAGTTGAGTTAAAAAATTGGTAATATTAAATCATAGAATAATGTCTACTAAAATAAATTATAGGTAGTAAGGTAGGTAGGGATTTGGAAAGATAATTTTTTAA
Organism: Drusus annulatus; assembly: GCA_022651775.1. Classification (NCBI taxonomy): domain Eukaryota; kingdom Metazoa; phylum Arthropoda; class Insecta; order Trichoptera; family Limnephilidae; genus Drusus; species Drusus annulatus. The sequence continues at coordinate 546,176 of JAGWCC010000080.1, forward strand.
ATTAATGAATTTAATTAACTTTAAAAATACGTTTAAGTTTTCGATGCAAATAAAAGATAACATCTAATATAATTTGATTGTACAATGAAAGATGACGTTGTTTCGCACCGATAAAAAAAATCATGATAAAGTACCTTTGAGATTACTCGCTAAAACGGTGCAATTAAAATAATGGCCTTGTAAATATTAAGTTTATTTCTTTAGTGAATAATATTTGGGGTTAGTCTTTGATATAGCAGATACATTGTTATGTATAAATATATTGTCTAAAAGGAATTTTGAAAACTAGTCTATAAAAATAAGTCTATAAAATTTTGTTTTGTTTTGTAAATTCTAGACGTATACGTTTTTCTAAAAATGTTGCTAAAAAAAATAAGTTTTGCGTTATTTGAGGTATGTTTTGTTAGTGGTGTTTTTCACAATTATTATTCTGATTTGTACATACCTGTTGCAGAAATTCCACTGTGAATCAGCCACCCGACCTGCAAAAATAAAAAAAATTATTTAATTGTTGAAACATCGGCAGAAAATAAAAATAAATATATTCATTCGGCTTGCAAACCAATAAAGGATCAACCCAATATATTTTATCTTCTAACAAGCAAATATCGTCGCCGCAAAGGCTAAAGGGCTGAAGCGCCATTTCGGGAAATTTGCACCATGAGCACTTTAAAGTTTTTTTGTTTGTTTTACAATAAAATTCGTAAGTCTTCAGTACCTGGTTGGATTTAAAAAACAACGTTAATTCAATGCTTTCACTGAGTGACCTGAAGCGACAAAAGCTGAAAAAGTCTTAAACTTGTGTCACTTCAGTCAAACCTTCTACTAAATGGTAAATATATTTTAGATGGCTGAAGGGTCACAAAAGTCTTCAGAAGACGAGAGTCAGAGCATTCGACGCAGAACTGATCAAAACTGCATTTTTAACTCATTTTTGACCAAAGTCTTTAGTATGTCGCTTAACCTTTTGCATTTCAAGGAACGATGTAGTATTTAGAAATTTAAGAGTTTACAGTAAAGATGTATGATTATCAGAATTGGGTGTACCTGCGGTTCCAGTTACCGGTGACCAGCGAGGAACCGGTTATTTATTTTATTCTTTTTTTTTATTACTGGTTATCCAGTTATTTTTGGAACCGGTTCTTGGTGCCAGAAAAGTTCCACGAAGGAGAATTTTTATATTCAAATCGAAAAGTACTAGCAAATCGACAAAAGTTCCTCTCCAAAAAAATAGCACTAGTCGGTAGAGATTTGAAATCGAAAAATGCAAATCGACAAAAGTTCCTCCCCAAAAAAGGACCAGCAAATCAACAAAAAATCCTCTCCAAAAATAAAGAACTAGCCGGTAGAGATTTGAAATCGAAAGTACTAGCAAATCGACAAAAGTTTCTCCCCAAAAAGTACTAGCAAATCAACAACAACAAAAAAAACTTCGGACAAATGATATCGATTTTAATTTGCCAAAAAAGGAACCGATTCCTCAGACAAATAATATCGACGGTTCCAGTGACCGGCTTGGAACCGGTTCTTTTTAAAGCGGAACAGGAATATTGAACAGCTCTAGTTTACAGGCCACTATTTTAAATTCATTGAGTGTTTCTTTGCAGAATTGGATCAAACACAAGTAACTCGTGAGTTTTTAAGGGTAGCAACTAGTAGGTATTCTTACATTGCGTGTAATTAAATAAATCCTGTTTGGCGGGTAAGCTTACTTGTCGGGGTCAAATCTAAATCAAAGAGTCACTTAAGCCCTTTTGCCTTTCCAGTGACGGTTTATTGAATTGTGTAAGCGGATTATCTTTGATGAAGGGTTAAAAAAATCGAACGAGAGTCAGAGCATTCGATTCAGATAAAAAAAACTGCATATCTTAATAAAGTGTCGCTTAAGCCTTTGTTTTCTTCCCAGCGACGATATTATCCTTTGTATTATAGTGTTTTCAGTCTCTAATTCCTGTAAATTAATCGCGCTCGCCTCCCCCCCCCCAACCCGGCGCGCGGATCATTATCCCGCATCTTGGCGGCGTTTCGGCCCGGGATGGATGACTGGTCAAGTATTTGGAAGTTGAGAAAAATGACCGCGATAAATCTGGCCGGAGGGATGTCACTGCCGCCGAGTAAACTTCCCTTGTAAATCTCTGCCGCACGGATTTAAAGTTTAGGAGTGGCCCGCCACGCGCTGGACTGGGATTAGGGGCGACCTTGTCCGTTAGGGGGGCGGAAGAAAAATGGAGAGATTGTTTTTTTCTTAAATCGGGTGCTGTGCGCCTACCTTTATGGCCAATGCGTATGGCTAAAGGACGATTCCCTGAAATTCGATCACTATAATACTTTGGCCGTAAGAATCTCACATTATGGTTTGACGATCTCCGTGGTCAACTACGAATTCAGAGATCGCGGGTTTAAATCAGATAAAATAGCTTGTATTTAATTAATATGTGTCAGCACACATTGATTTGTCATAAAGGGGGCTTAGAAGAAAAGGCAGCAATCTCCTTCATTTTAAATTATTTCTTGGAAAGTTGATTTAACGTTTAATGCACTTTTCTTTTGTGAATATGTTGATAAATTTAGAGATAATTGTTTCAAAGTGTTCCTAGTTTAATGTGCACTAACATTTTTGTACACTTTATTCTTCATTTCTTTATAACAATCATTCAAAAGTTGACAATGTTACAGAACCGTATTTGGAGATTGCTGCCTTTGCTTCTAAGCCCCTCATATGGTATATTTATGACAAGTTCCAGACTGGTAGATACTCCAAGTATCGCTCTGGTGAAATACCACTATTCAGAAACAAAACGTCGCTTGAAATGTCTTTAGACGTGGTTGGTGACCAGATTTGAATATCCAGGTACTTCTCAACCTTCCTCTTCCTCATTTTTTCCCCTCGCCACCACCTTCAGCCTCACAAAATACCCCAATTGGAGATGACATAGTCTCACTTGTTCCGGACAGTTGAGACTCTTGTGCGGTATTCAAATTTTAAAAAATCAAATTATGTTTCCCCATTTAAGTGTTTACTGATTACCCATTACCGTATTCAATTGCTTTATGAAATGTAACAACGACCTATCACACCATTTCTCCAGAAGGGTAGGCAAAGAAAACTTCCACACGACTCTGTCCTGACACACACTTCTTTCTTGACTCACATTCAACCATCGTCTCATGCATAGCATTCTGTTATTCTGACGCTTGATGTGACTTAATTATGCAATTTACTTGGTCGTGTCATTTCTTCCTCGAGCATCTCTCGAGTGCCTTTTTCTTATTCTTGCTCTTAACGCATACATCAGCCATACATTATTTTCGGGTTTAACAAAAACCATCAAAGACGTTTTCCATGTTTTATTGCAGACAATCCTGATAATGTAATCTACTCACTTGTACCGTTGACCTGTACGTTTAAGCAGTTACATGGGTTTCGATGGTGAAAAAATATATATTTTCTCTATTTTGTTTTAAATATAATAAAAAATGTAGTACTCAAAATTTTAAGAATATGAAAATACAATATATGGGAAATTTAGCCGGTGGGACCTGATTTCCGGAGATCCTTAAAAAAGTATCCTTGCGGTGGTCAGGATAACTCATGAGAGCTTCATTTAAAATTAAAAAACTTTTTATGTTAGTAGGTTAGTTAAGCTCGTCCTTAAATGAATGATTTCATTTTTTTTAAATATTTTAATTTTTGACAGAGTTGTTTATAAAACAGTTCTATTTTTGGTAAAATTAACAGTCCGTAATTAATAAATGTTTTTTTAAATGCCTTGTAAAATTAGTTGTAGTTGATAAAATAAAAAATCCTTCGTTCAAGCGCTTGAACATTTCAATAAGATCTGTAATTTTTTTTTGAAAAATCATGTCCACAGACTTCAAAAATAGTGTTTTTAGAAAATAGCGATTAAATTCAATTTATCTGCGTTGATCTAGACCGGTCTAGCCTAATGAAGGGAACTTCCAATGGCTACTATATCTACTAGAATTTTACTCCGATTGACTTGAAAATTTAGGAAAATATTTAAGACATATTGTACTATTCATTTTTTAAAAAGAGTTTTTGAAATTTTCAAACTTCTGTATGCCATGCAACCCCTTAAAACAAAGGATATGCGATGGCCAAAAACCAAGGAGATTGTAAGGACCACTCTCTCACTGAGATCATCAATGCCTGGAACAAACGTGCGAGTAGAGAAAATAGGTAAAAACGACTTCCAGAACATGCTCAAAGCCTTTAATAAAACCACCTCGACTTTGCATCGAAACGAAAATCAACCCCTCTGGCGTAGCTACTTTTCTTCTTATTAGATTTTTCTATGTTTTTATTTTGCCTCGCCTGAAGTTCCTCGCTCCTTCCTTTTATTTTGCACAATTACACTAATGTAAACGCAAATCCACTGCATATAATTTATCCGAGTTCCTACTTAACACTAATACAGACAAACCTCGGCGCTTAGCCCGAGCGGTGACGAAAAATAAAACGAAAGAATAAATTATTTCAGCTAACACGTTCAGACGTCACATAATTTTGCTAGCAAAATATTTTTCGGAGGTTTTTTGCCAGCTCGCTAGCTTTTACGATAGGCTACGATTATTATCGGGTCGTGATATTACTATTGCTAGGTTGAAACCACCAGTTATCCCTAGAAGTTATAGACGGAGGGTTAAGGTTTGATAAAACCCCAATTCTATTTCAGACGGTAGGTAAAATTGATTTAATGAGCGTGATTTTTTGGGAGAAAGTCGGTATGCGGTGCTTACGGGGGAATTCTAAGAAAAAAAAATTCATGTCAATTTTTTGCAAAAGGTGCGATGCGCGTTAGTTCGGCGTGGTGATACTTCAAATGTGATCAGCGGCACCTTTTCCCCAATTTATTTTTTACGCTGCATAGGCACCACTACACATTTGCTTTTAACTTTTTTATGGAAAAGAGATCCTCTTTGAAGTGAAGATCGTTGGTAAAAATGGTGATTTACACAATATTGGTTCACTGAAAGTTGGTTGTACTTTTTGTATACAACACTGACAGTTTCATTGATTGAAAACGTATATTATCGGCTAATTATTTGACAATTGTGGACAACGCTGGGTGTTACAGAGTTGGTAAAAAAACTAGAGGAATTTCACAAGGGTTATAGAAAAGTTCTATTGATTAAACTAAAAGTATCAAATTAATTAACAATTGACCATTTTTGGTTGAAACTGGTTGCTTCATGTGTCAACTAAGTAAAATATTAATAACAACTATAAAAATGGCGGATTTTCACATATTCAATAAGTAGATTATTGATATAGAAACGAAAAAAGATCTTATATAAGACCAAGGATATTATTTTAATTTTTATAACCGACCGGTTTCGCTTAGAGTACAAAAATTAAACTAAACAAAAAATACAAAGTGTTCGGTTAATAATACATACAGAGGGAGTACGAAATACTAAACAAAAAATATTAGGACAGTGATAAAACAATGGAAAAACATTTAAATTATAACCAAGGAACAAAGAGAAAAAGACAAATGAAATAAATGATAGCTTTCCACGAAAAAAAAAAATAACAAAAAAGATTATTGCCAGTTGGGTAAACAATTTGGGAATAAAACTCTGTGTTAAGAAAAAAATAAAAGAATTGTTTAAAACAACTCGTTTTACAATTTTAGGTCAGGATTCTTTCAAAATAAAATAAGGTTTTTTTACTAATTTCGTTTCACCAATGCTCAAAACTTTCCATTTTTTGTAATTTTTAATTCAGAACCAAAATAAAATGAAATCAGTAAGTTTCCAAGGTAGCTGACTTAATCAGTTTACATCTTGGTAAATTTGTATAGGAATGAGGTAAAAAAAATGTAGGCCTTAATTAAAGCTCTTCCTCCTCTTCTGAGTGCTCAAACTTTGAAGATGGAAGAGTTTAATAATTAAAATGTGTTCAAAATCTTTGCTCTCGGAAATCTAAACGCTTGAAAAATGCATACCAGCAAGTTTTACACTGTTAGATAAAGTTATTCTTAATATAAAACCTTTTTTAAAGCAAAACAATAAAAAAAAATCACACGGTTAATGCTATTCCAATTTTATTTGCCAATTTTAATGTTCTTAAGTTGTTTTTTGGATGACGCACTTGGATAATATTATTTAACCTATTCTGGTAGAAATCAATCACTTTGTGGTTTAACATATTAAAATAAATGAGAAAATAACTTTGTATAAGACCGTTATTCTATTAAAAAACACTAGAAATAAATAAAGACATTAAAATTAACAGTCATATTCTTCATAATCAGGTAAATTTATCCATTAGTCCAATATTAGGTATACTCGTATGTCCTGTTAACTCATAAAATGTATCATTATTCTTTAATCACTTTCTCAGTTGACTTTTTGTTTCTTTCAACTCATATTACCTGTATCTTTCCCTCTGTTCCTTCGTTGTAATTTGAATATTATTTTATTGTTCTCTTATTTCATTTATATTTTGTTCTTTCTCTGTATGTATCATATATATATTTAACCGCACACTTTGTATTTTTTATTCAGTTTAATTTTTCACCCTGATGACGCTAAGACTAAGCTAAACCGGTTGGTAATAAAAATTAAAATAATATCCGTGGTCTTATACAAAGTTATTTTTCATTTCGTTAAACATAAAATCTAATGTCAAAATTATTTTAACCCACATATATGTTAATCGTCAACCTTTGAAATATATATATATATATATCACCGATTCTTTTTAATGTCTACATGAACGATCTAAGCGAAGAACTTACCTCAGCAAACGTCGGTTGCCACCTGGGAAATACATGCGTCAATAACATTGCGTACGCAGATGACATGGTTATTCTAGCACCATCTATCAAAGCCATGAGGAGGCTGCTAAGGATATGCGAAAAATATGCCGCTGAACACAACATGGTTTACAACCCCACTAAATCAGTGTTACTAGTGTTCAAGACGGGAGCAGGACCTACTAAAATATTACCAGTCAGCCTTAATGGAACAAATATAAATGAAAAATCCGAGGTCAAATATTTAGGACATATTTTGACAGCTGAGCTCAAAGATGATGATGATATCGAGCGACAGAGAAGAGCACTGTGCATTAGAGGAAACATGATTGCTCGAAGATTCAACAAATGCAGCCGAGAAGCAAAACGGCAACTATTTAATACATATTGTACAAGCCTGTATACATCGGAGCTGTGGACAAATTTCAACCGTGCAACTTTAAAAAGAATGGAGGTACAATACAACAACTCGTACCGGATGCTTTTCGGGCTGTCATGGTACTGCAGCGCTTCAGAAATGTTCGCAGAAGGACGAGTTCCCGGTTTCAGAGCCTTAATAAGAAGACGTATCGCCAACTACCGAATAAGAATAGGCACGAGCGAAAACACTCTTGTGAGGGCAGCACTGGACTTCTCGCAGGGCCCCGTTTATAAACAATGGAGTCATTTCCTGATGTCTTGAAACGAAGTTTAATTTTATTTCTTCATTGCTATTATTTATTACTATGTTATCATGTTTTCTATTTTTTATTTATTATCTTTGTATTTTTTATTTTTTATCTTTCTATGTATTATATGGAACTCATGGGATTGCACCACCCTCCCTGAGATCTGGAATAAATTTATAAAAATAAAAATAAAAATATATATATATATATATATATACATGCTTATCTGCATTTTTTTTTACTCCCTTCAATTATAAATTTCTCAACAAAATATTAACCTCTTGGTGAATATATTTTCAGGGGCTTGTTTTGGTACAATCGTCAAAAACAAATTAGATTCATTTTTATACTCGTATATATATACATATTACTGTTAATGTAGATCCCAGAAAAATGGCTCCTGACTCGAATAAAATTATTGATACAAATTGATTTTTTTTAATTATTGTCATATTTTTTCCTTATAATTTGTGTACTACATAATTTTATGCCCTTAGTTATATTTTCCCGTTTCTGAAAATAAATTAACTGTTAAATTTAATGGGTAGCACTATTGATTATTTTGTGTTCTATTTTTATTATTTTCTATTTATGTTATTTTTTACATATTGAGAAGCTGTTGAATTTCAAAGTGATAATTTCTTGGATTCTTACCTTCATATTTTTTATCCAAATCCTTACTTACCCAACCATTTTACATTTTTATTTAATGATATGTTTATCATTTTAAGCAGTTGACAATCGAACAGAGGAGTTTTTTCTGTGAAAAACGTGGTTGCTTGTTCGTTTCGCCAGTTTTTTTGTTTTGTTGTTTGATCTTCTAAAAATATAAAATAAATGTGGTGTTCGATGAATTATAAGACTAAATTAAATGTGGTGCTTTTTGTGTATCGTTCCGTTAACACAATTGCGTAAGAAGATTCAAGAACTTCAACTTCATCGGTGAGTGAATGGTTTCGCATTTTTTCTAAATTATTTTCATAATTCTTTCCCCCAAGTTATAATTAGACACTTCCATCAAGTACTATAGTTTATCGTTTACAGTCCACTATTTTCTAAATTTGCCTGAAACTGGAAACACATTCGGTGTTCTATAAACTATCGATTAAAGTTATAACTTGTATTCATAAAGCAGAAATTTTTAATGATAAGTTTCTTTTAGGATAAGATTTTCACTAAAATCGGTTTTACCGAAACAGCTAATAATTACGCGTCACAAGGGGGTACAAGTAACTTAAATCACTTAAGTCGATCGAACGTGCTTCCCACGATTTTCAAAGCGTTATTTATTTATATACTAACGGACCATGGTCCAATTACAATAAAAACATATAAAACGAAATGGGGAAAAAAAAGCAACAGAAAAAGAATAGCACATACATAATATTATAATGAAGCAATGACAGACATGGGACTAAAATATATTATACAACTAAAAGAACAGTCAAGTCAAGGCTTGAACAAGGTTTTGGTAGAGTCGTAAAGAATGACAAAAATCGTTTAAATCAAAAATTTTAAGACCTCGACATTTTGGACAGTGGAGAATTTTGGCCATAATTAGTAGAGTGATAATTTAGGAACAGCAATTCATTGTTTCTAAATCTACGGTAAGGCATATTGAACTTGATGAGTTATTTATGTATTTGTTACTACATGGTTACAAACATTTTTTATGAAAATAACATAATAGTAAGTACATTTGTTATTAAAAAATATATAATTTAAAATGTGTACAAGTGCTACTATGTTTCCATAAGGTTGAAAAAAATCTATAATATTGAAGATTAACGATAGTCGATAGATATAGCATACAATAAGAGGGCAGGTAAAGAAAATTTAAATACAAAAAGCAAACGGTATTGAAGTTATACTGCAGCTTATATTTAGGTAGGTACTTTACAACCTGATTACAAAAATATCAGAAACTACTGTAAATGCAAATAAGAGGATTTTACAAGTTAGAAAACAATGTGTCACAAACGGCAAAAATGTTATTGTAAATGTTAAATACTTGATGGTTAGTCAGTTAGTTGTTTAGTTATAAATGTTAAATAATATTATAATGTCGAGTAAGCAAATAACTGCAGGCAGAAAAACAAACCCTTCAATTAAAAATCAAAAATTATTAAATGGAACCAAATATAGTGCTGTATTTAGTTGCAATTAAATTAAAGTTCTTCGCGTATGATTGCGGTTAGCCTTTAGTGTTCATTAAAACTGAATATAAATTCAATTGTGGAATAATTCATACTTATTATTTCACTTTATACTATATTTTAATAATAATTTATCTCGCACATACGACTCCTAGCAAAACTTGCAAGATAATTCGTTAACAGCATCCCGAAGTGCCATCAACTTCGTGTCCCTCGCGAAAACACTTAGCTTCCCCTGTGCACTGACATTAAGCGTAAGTACTTTTGCAAAGCCTTAAGTCATCGCTAGATGGCTGAAAGTATGTGATATCTTAAGTTTAATACCGTCTCTAAACGAAACGATCAATTCGTTATGAACTTAACGGCTACCAACGGCCGTTGCTCCGTTGCAATAGGAGAGTAACGGAGTAACGACCGCGACTAGTGGCTAAAGAAGTTTCTTATCTGGAAAATTATATTTTATACTAAGCTGCTCAAAAGAGGGCAACTCTCCGTGAATTAAAAAATGACCTACTCTAGGAAGGATTTTAAAGTATGCAGGAGTTATGTAACGTTTATATTGAAGCGTTAGTGTAATCAAATTAAGGTTCAAAATATTAATAGCAAATTTATTTAAACCTAATTTACAACGGTACGTGATTTATTCAATTACATACATAATTCATTGATTCGATAAATAAATTTATTTTGAAATTAATGTACGTTTTTGAGTACACTGAAAACGTTCTATTGTATACTAGTTTTACCCGTGAGAAAACACGAGATGTAACTTGACTTGACAAAAGAAAACTGCTTTAATCGCCTCATTTCAAATATAGAATAATGTCTGCCCAAAAATACACTATAGATAGGTACTGTATTATTGATTTGAAAAGATTTTTTTTTAAATTTGATACTTTCAGTTATCATTAGTTCCAAATTTAAAAAGTTCACAACCATATATACCTACGTACTCACGAAGTAAACTAGTATATTATGTAATTTCACAAATAAAGGTAGCTGATCACGGATGAATACAGCAGTTAAATTATTATATATATTTTATTTTATTTCCGCACTAGTTTCGATTACCCGGAGGTAGGTAGGACTATGGTATCCTTAATTGCGGTTTGTTGCGAGGCTACAGGAAGTGGGGAAGGGAAGACTGTTCAGATCTAGTCACTGGTAGCTAATCAAGACTCCAGGCCGATATTGAAATTATTCACGACTCTGATAATGACTTAAATATAAGTGCGTTAAGTGAGATAAAAATGGATTATACGTGTTCATATCTTCGCAGGACATTATTCCGTTTTCGATTCTGAATAGTGGTTTTTCACCAAGGCAATACTGAGAGTATCTATCACTCTGGATCATATCGTAAATCTACTATATATTAAGGCACAGCACCCAAAATGGTGTTTAACGCCACTTTGAAGCTGCTAATCGTCACTTTGAAGCATTCAAAAACAAGCAACAGTGCACATAATTTATCGGTGAATTTTACATGGGCAGTTAGGAAAATGTCTAAAGTTTCAAGTGAATATTTTTTTTTATCTGTTATCTTTTAAATTTTATGAAGATGTACTAAAATGCCAGTAAAAGGTGCAGTTTTACAACCAGCCAACGTTTTGCCTAAAATTCCAGCATGCATTTCATAAATAATTTAAAAGATTGCTGTTTAAAAATTGTATTCACTGGAAACCTTAGACATTTGCTTGACTACCCGTATAGAATAAACAGATAAATCCTTTTGTTTCTATGAACGCCAGTATTTGACACATTAATTTTTCGCCACTGGATTCGTAGTCAAGAATCTTAACCGCTTGACCACGGAGGTATTCGAATGCAAGGCCGATGTAAGCATTTTGCTGTAGAAGGAGATACTGAGATAGATAGGCGTGTCAGAAGTATGTACGAGTATGTCGCGCAAGTGGATATAAAAATAAGTTTGCTACACACCAGGATGGCACAATCAAATTCTTGATTCAGATCTTCTCAAAAAATGAGATAATGGAATAATAACAGAGTATAAGACAGCATATGAATGAGAATGAAACAAGGATTATGTGCAAAGACAAAGTTGTATGCCGTGTCCATCCTCTCTGTCCATCTCTGTGGAGAAATTTTATGATTAGTTAGTTAGTTATTCTACAGAGAGCAAAGAAAGTCAATTTCAGTCAGTCAACCCAAATGAACCTTGATTTACCAAAACTAGTAAATAAGTCAACAACAATACAATACGAGAAATTTTATGATTGGTTAGTTAGTTATTCTACAGAGAGCAAAGAAAGTCAATTTCAGTCAGTCAACCCAAATGAACCTTGATTTACCAAAACTAGTAAATAAGTCAACAACAATACAATACAGCCCACTTCAAAATTTTATGATTGGTTAGTTAGTTATTCTACAGAGAACAAAGAAAGTCAATTTCAGTCAGTCAACCCAAATGAACCTTGATTTACCAAAACTAGTAAATAAGTCAACAACAATACAATACATTCATCCCGATGAAATAAATTATGTGGCCCCACTTCAAAATTGTGTGCTGTTTCCATCCTCCCTACCTACCCTGTGGAGAAATTCGATGATTAATTAGTTAGTTATTCTACGGAGAAAAAATAAAGTCAATTTCAGTCAGTCAACCCAAATGAACTTTGATTTACCAAAACTAGTAAATAAGTCAACAACAATACAATACATTCATTCCGTTAAATAAATGATGTGGCCCCACTTCAAAATTGTGTGCTGTTTCTATCCTCCCTACCTACCCTGTGGAGAAATTCTATGATTAGTTAGTTAGTTATTCTACGGGGAACAAAGAAAGTCGATTTCAGTCAGTCAACCGAAATGAACCTTGATTTACCAAAACTAGTAAATAAGTCAACAACAACACAATACATTCATCCCGTGAAATAAAATGTGTGGCCCCTCTTCAAAATTGTGTGCTGTTTCCATCCTCCTTGCCTACCCTGTGGCGAAATTCCATGATTAGTTAGTTAGTTATTCTACGGGGAACAAAGAAAGTCGATTTCAGTCAGTCAACCGAAATGAACCTTGATTTACCAAAACTAGTAAATAAGTCAACAACAACAACACAATACATTCATCCCGTGAAATAAATTATCTGACCGCACTTCAAAAACCTTTTATTTACGTAAATAATAATAAAGCTGATCAAATAAATAACATATTTGACAAATTTACGAGTTGTTCGTTTTACGAGCGGCGAACAGTATGACAGTTGTATTGTCAGAACTCTTCGTAACGGAATCGTGATAAAAACGGACAACGGGCGCCGTTACATTTTTTAATTTCGTTGGACCAACAGCACATACTACAACCTACACGCTCTAAGTATAGAAATGTATTTAAGGACAGAGAGGGGGCGATTTAGGGTAGGTACTTATCTTTTACGATGCTGTGGTTACATGGCTTTGGGTGGTGTGTGATATAAAAAGTTGGGAGTTTGGACTCTAAGATGAATTACATACATTTTGTAAATTAAATCAAATAATTTTAGCCGTTATGGGCTTTTACATAACTGTGCAATATGATATAAAATAATGGTGATACAGAAACAACTTGGAGTAAATAATTACCACACAAAGCATAACTAAGTTACTACAGATATTACAGTGTAATAAATTAACATTTGTATTTTTTTTTAAATTCAGTGAGTTGAATATGTCTACTATTGGATAATAAGGGAAGTAGAATTTGCCTGGTAGGTGTCGCAAATTTTTCCGTTGTTATGTTTCACGTCGTTATGATAACGTATTTTTGACTTCTTCCAGATAGCTATTTCTTCGCTCAAGTGACAAAGAAAACACTCTAAATTCCTACCCGCCAATTCTAAGTTAGTGATCGAAAGATACATTTACAATCTTTATTTAGTCGAATGAATTTAATTCCCTGAAAAATATGTGCCTTTTAACAAAATCGATTTTAAAAAAAAAAGAAGCTCCATGGCGTAATAGTTTACGTTTTATACCATGGGTCAGAAAGTTGAAGGTTAGATTCTCGCACTTTACAAAAATGAATGAACATGGCCTTTTCTTTGTATATTAAATTTGCGACACGCTCTAGAGTGGTAGATACTCTGAGTATCACCCTGGTGAAAGACCACCATTCAGAATTGAAACGTTGCTTGAAATGGCTTTAGCCGTGTTTGGTGACCAGATCTGAATAGCCAGGTACTTCCCTACCTTCCCCTTACTCATCTCCTTCCTCTTCCTACTACCATCAGCCTCAAAACATACCCCAATTGGGGATGCTATAGTCTCACTGGCTCCAACCGTCGTGATCAATTGAGACACTTGAGCGGTATTAACTTAAAAATAAATAATTTTAAAAGTTTCGTTTGTTGTGCACATTATTTGGTGTACTTAATTATATATTTATTAATTATAATGACAGCCATTTTCACACGTTCTGTAGACTCTTAACTCGACTATTTCTTGACACCAGCCAAGGCGTGCCTAATGGGACGTAAGATTTTCTAGAGTTCACGTCTATCCTTTTTTTAATCTGTGTTCTTAAAAGCAGTCTTCATTAAACTTAATTGTTTTTAGTTGGCGACGTATTTTATATCAAGATCTAAAGAGTTCAGTGTCGAAAAAATAAGAGTCTTAACTGCTCCTAACCGTCGAGAGCCAGTGAGACTATGGCATCCCCAAACGGGGTATGTTATGAAGTTGAAGGTAGTATGAAGGGAAGAGGAAGGTTAGAAAGTACCTAGCTATTCAGTTCTGGTCACCAAACACGGCTAAAGCCATTTCAAGCAACGTTTCAATTCTGAATCGTGGTCTTTCACCAGGGCGATACTTAGAATCTAATCACCCTGTATTCAGAATAAAAACTGACGTAAACAAGGTGTTCCCATAATGCCGGACATTCCGAATACTCAGATCCTTGGCGCCGTTGTATTTCGCCTAACATCATAAAATAATTTTAACGTAACGAAATTTCTCAAGGGAAACTGATCTCGCTATAATCCATTTTCGCTGTGAAACAAAACGTTTTTTCAAGCGAAGTAGAAAGGTTTATTGTAAGGTTTCCGTTCGCGATTTACATCCGGGGAGATGTTTATCTGGGCATAATCTTTCCTCAAAGGAAAGATAAAAATAACAACACCGATGTATTTTTAGAATATTTATGTCCACCACTTCCTCGTAAAGGAGGGTAAGTGTTTTTCTCGACAAGGCGCTTACTTTTATAATCACGAATCAAAAAAAAAAAATTATCGACAAGTTATGTATAGCACGATGACTTGCGTTGTTGGCGATGAATTTCGTGACTCTGAACCCAAGAAGTTTAGGTTCAGATATTTTTACGACCCAGTGGCCACGGTTTTAATCTAGACGAAGGCAAAAATATAAAATCCAGATGATTCTTGTAGTGTAACCCACGTGTTTAAATCGTGTTAAGTATTTTTGAATCTTCACCTCGTTCTAAAAGAGAAGATACTTTTAGTATAGCCCAGGTGGGAGACCACCATTCAGAATAAAAAGATTGCTTAGTAGTTTTAACTATCTTTAGTTGAACCTGATAGTTCACAACCATGAAGGTGGAAGAATCCTATAATCCAATAACCTGACAATATTTTAAAAACTCTTACTACCATCCAAAAGTTACTTGGAAAGCTAGCAGAGAATAAAACCCGTGACGCCCTGGGTTTAATCCCGAAGGTTTTCATCCAGACACGTGGTGAAGATTCTCCAGGATAATGCAGTGACTAGATAATGTAATCACGTCTCTCTTCTTCATTTGATTCGTAAACCATATTATATTTTATCTTCTAAGATGCTAACCTTACCATGACTCAAATTCTTATAACCTATACCTCAGAACCACAGGCCACTTTCTAGTAACCTACCCATTGAAGGCAACAATAAGTATCCTTTAGAGCCATATTGGGTTAAAACAAGTATGTCTCCTACCACAATCATTTAAACACACTGCATCAATATTATATATCACTTTTTTTTCTTTCGCCCTTTTATGCAAATTTGGATCTTGGTTTTTTTTTTCATTCTTGACAGTTGTCCCTGCAAATCTCAACCCTTTCATAGCCCGTGGCATCCGTTGATATGTAAATTTGAGTTTTTATTTGCTTAATATATGTAAATAGTATATTTAAGGTAATTTTACTGTAGTTTTAGGTAAATTTCTAGCTTTATAAAGCGCCCTTTGGGCTATATTTTACAAAAACGGCCCTATAAACATTAGATACAGTAATAAAATTATATTTTTAATGATGTGTCAGTGTTTATATAAATTTTAAATATAGCTGAATATGAAATAATCTTAACACAATCAAATAATTGTAATTTTTTCTACTGTACCGTCAACATTAATCCTTTATATTTCTAGCGAATATCTGTACTTTTGAGATTTATTTAAAAAAAATAAAATAGGTTATTTATTTTTATCAAAATGCATATGCTAAATGAAGAAACAGTTATATTTGTTTTAACCCTCAACTCACCAATGTTGGTCGATAGAACAATAACAGATATAAGAGTGCTCTAAATTTCACACTCCAGAGGTTGACTACGACGTAGGTATATAATAAAACATAGTACCCACAAATTCTCGAACTCATCACGGTACATCTCGCTGTATTCAGAATTAGAGATAAGGACACAGATATTTCATGGTGACAGCACTGCCACCATTTCCCAAACGTATTCATTAATGAATCCATATGCTTGGTTTGAATCCTTGGCCAAATCAACCATCGCAAAAGATTTCTATTTTATTTTCTTAGATAAGATGTTTTCGTGTAATATCTTCATTAGCAATAAAAGGTGCCAATAATCAATGAATTTATGTTCTACCTTGAATAATATTATTCTTTTGATAACTAACTAACTAACTAACCATCACGCCGTTTCTCCGCAGGGGTAGGCAGAGAGGACGGACCGCCATATAACTCTGTCTTGGCACACATTCCTTGCTTCATTTACATTCATACATTGTCTCACACATACTCTTCTGTTATTCTGACTCTTCACATGACCCGATTCAAGTATTTATTTTACTTGATCGTGCCATGTCTTTCTCGGGCGTCCTTGACTTCTTTTTCCATTCACTTTCGCATCATATATTCTTTTCAAACTCCTTTCTTCGTTCATTCGCTCTTCATGCCTCACTGCCATACATCAGGGTTGGTATAAGTACTCCATTGTGGACTGCTAGCTTCGCTTCTTTGGACAATTTCTTATTTGCGCCAACAGCGTTCAGTCCTTCGTTAATGGAGTTTCCTGCATTCACCCTTCTTTCAATATCCTTATCAGCCTTCAATATCCTTATCAATTCTTTTGATTTTGTTTGTTATTCATTTACTTTTGCTTTTTTTATAAACTTTTACTTAATTACTTACTTTTGTTAAATATTTCAATTAAATAACCACTCATGTATTTATGTATATATATATATATATATATATATATATATATATATATATATATATATATATATATATATATATATATATATATATGTGTTTTGGGCACCATGCCTGTTATATGTACTAAAATACAATAAAATTAAAATTAAAATAAAATAAAGTTATATTAACCAAGCATTGACCTAATACAGTTTTTTTTCCATTATAATATTATTTTACATATTAATCTATTAAGTAAAGATAAATAAATACTAAGGATTGCCATAGGTTACCTTTATGGGATTTTGTGCTGATATATAGTATGTTTGGATGTGATAGTGATTATTTTCAAATTTCACACACTTATGCACAGTTTTAACTATTAATACTATTTAACCCGTCTTAGTTATTAATACTTATTACTCTTCAATTAAATATTAAAATTATTTTCTCCTTATTTTAGCTTGATTGTGTAAGTCATAGATTTGAGAATATTTAAGTTTACCTCTACTCGAATACGAAACATTTTTCTCGTCTGTGAGTAATATAAATAAATATTTCCCACTCGTTTCTTATCATGATTTCATATTCCAGTTCGCAATTCGGCAAATGCTATAATAAGTTCGCCCACAACCTTAAAATTCATGTACATTACAGGAATTCAAAGAATCGCGCTTATTCTAGTAAAAAAACTTAATGAATACTGAACATTTTTCCTGAAAGCTTTCCGGAGAAAAATTATTTGTAAAACAGTGAGTATTTTTGTATAGCTTTCAATACAATCTTAAATGTTTTATGCATTACGTTAAAGAACCAACTAAACGTGTTTTGTAAGCTTCTCACATTACGAAATGTATTGAACGAGAGTGATAAGCAAATTTTAAATGTTCATCATCCGCTTTGCATAAATCTGAAGAAAATAGCTTTCTCACAAACCACAAAAAACCTCCCCTCAAAACTGGTGTAAGAAATTTTTTAATCATAATGCTGTATTATACATGAGGTTATATTACGAAATTTAATTAAAAATCCCTCGTGGAATGAAAAAAGTCGTCGTGATTATGGAATAGTTGGTGATTTAATTAAAGCCACGAGGATGTTGTCACTCCTGTCATTAATCACCCATATACAACAGGCTTCGTGGCGCGAAGCTTTCATATAGAACATAATAGATTAGCCCTGCCAGTTAGCTATTAAATTTGGAAGGTTGCCTGGCTGTTCTGACGCAATCATGCCTCAATCAAAATTTGCATCTAAATTAGTAAATTTTATAAATTTAAGGTTTTTTATTACAATACTTGACTAATCCATAGGTTAAAATAAACTTTCTGTCAGATACAGGTGGTGCACAGCCGAGAAACAAATAACACAGCCCTAGGCTCACTCTTTCCTTCCCTCAAAAATACTCTCCGCACAGCTTCCCTAAATATGACATGGGTCCTGGGGGAAATTTTTAACCACAGGGCCTTCTGCGTGAAGTTGATATAAAAAAATAAAACAGTAATCAATTTTAATAATATCTGAGTTAAGTTATCGTAAATCAAGAAAAAGTATTGTGCTAGTTTCGAGCTTATCCACCTTGTTAACTATTTTTTTCTAATCTTTACTCTTTGTCCCACAAATCTAAGCTCTTTTATGACCCACGAAATCTGAAAATATCAGTGATATTTCGTTTTATTTAAGCTCCATGTTTGTGTGTTAAGCCATTATAAATTCTAAAGGGAATTGAGCAATGGTTTAACGTTTAAATAGGTGTTTAAAGCGCCCTTGAGCTGACTTTTTACAAAAAGGGTATTTTTTTTTATTATTATTGTGGATTTTATTTGAATATTTCGCTGTAATAAAGAATCACACCAACGGCGCTTTCTCTTAAATCAAAAACAACATAATGAATATTTGTTTGTTCTAAATTGCTGTTTAAAAAGAGACTTTATGAATTAAATGAATTATAATTCCTTTTAAACCTAAAAATAATTTAACCTTTGGGGATCTTATGACTGCTGGAGTAGGCACGTGCCTGTAATTGTTTTTATGTCTGGAATTAAAACAGGAAAAATTATCTTATTTTGATAAATAGAAATGTACGTTAGTTATTATAGGTACGCATTTTTATCTCGAAAACTAAATCCCCTAAACAAAAAGAATTTGTAATTTTCCGAAAAGAAAAACTCGCTTAATTTTTTGTATTCGTCTTAAATAAGGGGTAAAAAAAAATAAAGGAATGATTATTTTCTCACGTTTTCAACCATATTTTGATGTACACCGACGATAAAGAACAAATAATATTATAAATAAATGAAAAATAAACTTTGTATAAGACCACGGATATTATTTTATTTCTTATGACCGACTGGTTTCGCTTGGAAACCAAACAAAAAATACATGGTGGGTGGTTATATTTACATACAGAGTTAGAAAAAAATATAAAATAACAAAACAATGAGAAAACAATAGAAAAACATTTAAATTATAACATAGGAACAGAGAGAAAGAAACAGATAATATCAATTGAAAGAGACAACACGTCAACTAAGAAGGTAATTAAAGAATAATGATAGATGTTATGAGTTAACAGGGTATATATCTAATGTAATAGTACAAATCAAAATAATATCCGTGGTCTTATACAAAGTGATTGCTTTCTATGAAAATATAAATAATATTAATTTTGAATTAATTAATAGAATCACAATCAAGAATCGAACTCTAATCCACCAGTTGCAAGAGTAGCAAAAAAGAACTTTTTTTGTATGTTATCTAAAAATTTAGGTGTAATACTGCATAAGAGATCTATTTACCCATAACCGGTAAAATTATGGCATTTCCTGTTTTTCGCCTGAAAAAGTTAAAAGGTGCCTGGCTCTCCAGATCAAGTCGTTAGACACATTCAAGGCGATTTCAAGCATTACAACCTTTGATATTAAAATGTAAGTATGTGTGAATTTCGATTAGTAGTTAAGACCATTCTCGTTAATTTAACTTCGCTGGTGTGTTATACTCTACGTGTATGCAAAAGTGTATATTCATCTGTATACGGAAGCTGGGTCGGTATAGTGCCACGTTTGACTCTCCCAATCCATCAAGCGATGGATGCTTTTTGTGGGCGGATTGTCCCATTAAGCTGTGAGAGAGTGAAATTGAAAAACCTCGCAACTCCGTGCATGATAATATAACAATATTACTGAACTGGGCAGTAGGTACACAGTGGGAAATTGCTAACTGACTGAGGCAGTAGCTAGCTCACTGCCATCTTGGCCCGATTCCCAACAGCGCCGAATGAAACGAATTTGTCGTAAATTTATTTTTTTTTTCACTTTTACGATTTATCGAAAGGGAGTGTGAATTTGGAATTCTGTTTTGCAAATATGGAAAATTGATTTAGGGATTGAGTTCAATATATCAAAAGTGTCATCTTCTTGGAGTTATATTTGTATTTTTCTGTGATTATGAAAGAGAGTTTTGCTAGGAGCCAGTGGAACTGTGGTACCCCCATTTCAGTAATATTTTGAAGCTGAAATAAGAGAAGGAAACGATTGAGAGGGAAACAAAAAAGTGGAAAGTGTCGGATTTGATTTAAAAAACGATCTTCAACCACTATGAGATTTTCCACTTTAATACGGAATGGAAAAAATATTAAATTTGTCATTTATTTGAAATCAAAATATTTATTATGTACTTTTTATTGATTTAATCGTTAGGAACTAGACTCCTCTGAGTTTAGAGCCAAGCAGCTTACCCCTCTTCCGAAGAATCAATTAACATGTATATTTTTTCCCTTTTATGATATGAGTCTCTAAGACCCAGGTTCACCCCTCTAATTAATTTGATTTCCATTTCCAAAATATAATAGATTTCTGTAAATTGAGATATACGTTGAATTCGCCATTACTTTTTGCCTGTTCGATAATAATTTTCAACTTGACAGGCTGCATTTTTTAAAGAATTAAATATATTTATTGGGAATCAGAATTACTAATAGCCTGCACTTAATGTAAAATTAGATGAATATGAAAAAATAATATTAAAAAAAGGATTTATTAAAATAAACGTATTCATTACAAAGACCCTCTATACAGAATTCCCAAAAATGACACTTATCCTGAAAGATATATCCACCCGCATGCAGTTAACAATGAAATTAATACACAAAGCATCTGTGCTAAATGACCAGGAGCCTTAACAGAAACATCGATATAGATTTTATCGACAATGTCGGTAATTTGGAATCATTTCCGAGCCCGACTGCAGATCGTCAACGAACAAACAACAACTCACGTCGAATGAACATGCTTGATTTAGTCGATGTGAACTGTCGTTTGTTCGCTGACGATCTGCAGTCAGGCTCAGAAGCGATTCCAGATTACCGACATTGTCGATAAAATTTATATCGATGTTTCGTGCCCTAGGCCCCAGATATCACTCGGCTCTCCCTTCCCTTGTAACAACAAAATTCTCTGGTTGTTTAGATTCTGGTATGTTCAAGAATTTCAACAAAACTATGTCGTCGCAGTGCCATCGTAGTCTTTGTGGTCGAGTAGTAAAGATCCTCGACTACGGATTCAGAGGTTTATGTAATTAATTTGTAAACTTTGTCATGAAGCACTCACTTTGAGGTAAGACATAATTAAATTAGAAATAAAAGTAACTTTGTTTTAAGACCATTTTATTGGATACATACACCAACCGGTTTCGGTTCTACCTGAACCTTCTTCAGGGTTGAATAAAGATGTGTGAAATTTTTATTCAACCCTGAAGAAGGTTCAGGTAAAGCTGAAACCAATTAGTGCATGTATCCAATAGAGTAGTCTTAAAACAAAGTTACTTTTATTTCTCATTTAATTAATTTGTACTATATCTGCAGCATGCTTCATAGAGAAACTTTCAGTACCGCCTTGGTGAAGTATATCTGCAGCATGCTTCTTTATAGAGAAACTCTCAGTACCGCCTTGGTGAAGTATATCTGCAGCATGCTTCATAGAGAAACTCTCAGTACCGCCTTGGTGAAGTATATCTGCAGCATGCTTTATAAACTCTCAGTACCGCCTTGGTGAAGGACCACCATTCCGAATCTAAGTATTGCTTAAATTGACTTTAGCCGTGTTTGGTGATGAGATCTGAATAGCCCAGGTACTTGCCCACCTTATTTTTCTTCATCTCCTCCCCCTGCCCACTAGCTTCAAACTCAGAACATACCCCTATCAGGTACACACCCCACTAGCTCCAAACGATTGGAAAAGTTGCGATTCTTGTGCGGTATTGACATTTAAAAAAAATCGTCGCTTCCCTTTTTCCAATCTAAGGCTTTCTAGAATCACGGAATTGATCCTGTACCAAGCTTAGTGTAAGCTCGTAACTCCCAACACCATATTCTGCAGTTAGTCCCACACGTTACAGTAGTGTTGCGGGTGACCGCACGGAATCTATTGAGCGGGACTCCCCCGAGGAGGGACCGCACCGTCCCACTGCACGGGAACCCTGTGTACTTCGTGTCACTCTAATGTCGTACCGACGTTTTGTATATTCTACTAATTAAATACGTGACATTTACGTGGATACATGTTTTTGGTGACAAGTAAATTGATTCTTGTAATCAAATATTGATATCGGTGATTGGAAAAAAATTAACAAACAGAATGCAAAAAATATATATATATACTAGCGACTACCCGGCGTGCTCTGCAATGCCACTCAAATGGTTTATTTTTATTTATTATCCTTTATATTTTTTAATGGCACTTGTTTGTATATCCTGTATGAGATATGTAGTATAAGACTAACCTTTGATATCCTGGAGAAAATTAATTATTATGACCATTTTTTAAATAAAAGTTATTTTTTTACTTTTATACTATTCATTTTTATATTAGTTATACTTCCACTTTAACCAAATGTGCTTTTTGTTTTTTTTTTACCTTTTCTCTATTTTTCATTTATTTATTAAAATGATAATGTAGTACAAAAAAAGTATTCTTGGTACCTATATTATTCCCAAGGAGTTTATTATAATTGTAAAAAAAAAATAATATTTTTACAGAGACATACATTTTTTTTAAAAGGGAGTACAAAAGAATGGGAAACAAGCGAAAAAATATCATAAAAAAAAAGACTCATAGTAGTAGAGATTAATTAGATAAAGATCATTAATACAATAAGAAAGATAGTCTCACACACAGAGGTTTTACAGATAGGATATATTATCATTGATTAATAAAATTGTCGAGAAAATATCCTTTAAGTGCTTTTGCCAATGTTTTCTTGTTCGCAACTGGGAGTTTTAATTCTTTGAGTAATGCGTTGTATTGTGTGTATGCGATGTATTGTAAGGAAATAATTCCAAATTTAGTTGTGTAAGTAGATGACGATAAGTGTATTTGATTTTTTTTATCGTGTTTTGTGCTGGTGTCTGAATTAAAGGCTGGTTTAATGTTGGTGTGTGACGAGTATTAATTTATTTGTTATATGGCAGTTGTAATGTTATCTTTTGGCAGAATCGCAAAAAGAAGAATTTTCGTATGTGAGGATACATATTTTACATGAGTATCCCATGGTAAATTATATATATATATATAAATAGAACATATATACTTTGTTTTTAACCACTTTTTTATTTAATATTTTGTCTACCGGTTTCGGAAGTACCCTTCCATCATCAGGACAATATTAAATTAATCTGAAATACAAAATACTGAGATAAATATACATATTTAGGAGTTGGAAGGAGAAGGAGTAACTGATGAAATTATGGGAATAACAGAGCGGTTTATTGGAAAAATATTTAGGATAGGACTATAAGATAAATTAATTTGATTGTTTAAAATATTGCATTTACTGTTTAATGATTTTCTAATTTCTGGTGCTTCTAAGTTATCTAATTTTATCCCTTTATTGCAACGGTGAAGAATTTTAACCCCTGTATCTCTATTAAAATCATGATTAGTAGTAATGAGGTGATTGGCGAACTCTGAAAAATTATTGTTTTTTAAGCATCTTAGATGTTCACTTATTCTAATTATATTCCTGATGATGGAAGGGTACTTCCGAAACCGGTAGACAAAATATTAAATAAAAAAGTGGTTAAAAACAAAGTATATATGTTCTATTTATAAATATGGCAAGCCACAAAGTTAATGCTTTTTACGAATATATATATATATTATTTTTTTTATGGCTCTATTTTGAATAACTTGTATATCTGATATTTGTTTCTTGGTTATGGTAACTAGATAATCAGATGAGAGTGGATCATTGCATAATATGTGGCGCCAAGTCATATGATGTGTTCACCAAAGTGTATGATTATTTATAGAGGTGCATTTTAAATGA
Source organism: Drusus annulatus (assembly GCA_022651775.1). NCBI lineage: Eukaryota > Metazoa > Arthropoda > Insecta > Trichoptera > Limnephilidae > Drusus > Drusus annulatus. The sequence goes on from JAGWCC010000080.1 coordinate 570,480, forward strand.
ATAAAGAGTACTCGTTTATGGCAACTTAAAACAACAGTATATTGTTTGTTTAACTTTTACAACGATTTCAATTTCAATTATTTCATGTGTACGTTGGCAACTTTTAAATTAATGTTAATATAAAAATAACGAAAAGCTACCAAATACCGGATACTCTCTAAATCTAAACAATTTTTTTTTTTACATGAATACCGCACAAGAGTCTCAACTGCTCCCAACCGTCTAGAGCCAGTGAGACTATGGCATCCCCAAATTGGGTATGTTGTGAGGCTGAAAGTAGTGGGGAGGGGAAGGAGATCGGGAAGAGGAAGGTTGGGAAGTACCTGGCTATTCAGATCTGGTCACCAAGCACGGCTTAAGCCATTTCAAGCAACGTTTCGATTCTGAATTGTGGTCTTTCACCAGGGCGATACTTGTATCTACCACTCTGGAACGTGCCGCAAATATACTTGTTATTATTTTTATATGAATCAAATGTGTTATGACACATATTAATTAAATAAAAGTTATTGGCGCACGCCGGGTTTGAACCCGCGACCTTTGGATTCGTAGTCGAGCGTCTTACCACTCGACCATGGAGGCCGTCAAAATAATAATATAACCTGAATTTATATAATAATATAACCTGAGCACTCCCAAGCAAGGGAGCCCTTTAACGGTTTCGATCAAATTTATTCAAATCACTTCGGATATTATTAATTTGAATCACGGATTGCTTTTTAAATCATGCGAGATACAAATACCCGGAGCCGGTGGGAATATGAGACTCCCTAATCGGGAAATGTTGTGATTCGCAACGTTGCGAGTTTAAATGGAGTGGGTAGGGCAAGAACATGGGAGAGCGAGAGTTTGAAAAGTACCTGTGGGTTTTTTATTTATTTGATCAATGGTATTTTTTCACCAGAATGATACTGAGAGTATCGACCACTTGATTATACTAACATGATAAAGGGTTTCCAAGGATGCGTATACTATGAAAATTTGACTTAGATAAGCAGATTATTTGGAATCTGCTGTCATATTATATCCGATATAATCCATCATGACATCACCGGACTGACTTGATTTTTTTCTCATGTTATTGAACTGTGCTTTATTTCATCGGATAATTTTATATGGAATACAGACCACCATGATACGGGCATATGCCTAGTTTAGGGGGGTCGTAATTTGCTATATATTTAACATCTGTCACCTGTTAATAATTTTGTAATTTAAAAAATAAAATGAATCAAAAATAATTTTAAAAATATGTTGTTTTATTCTTTTCTTATTTCAAATGTTAAGTAAACATAACAATTAAAGTCCAGTTAAACTGCCATAGTAGACAGCTGTTTGTCAACGGCTTCTTATATTTAACAAGCTTTGTTATTATATTTTATGAAGGTTATTTGTAACTTTAATTATTTTAATCACAGCCATCATAACTTGAAATATTTAAAGAAAAACAACAAAATAAATAAAAAGAGAGAGAGGAAGGAAAATTTTCAAAAAAATAAATGAAAAAACAGGTTAGGATTAGTGAACAAAAAATCTTTCTCACATTCCTATTACAAATTAAGGAGATACTTAATTTTGATGGATATAGTTTTGTTTATAATACAGTCCCGTTAAACTGTAACATACCAATTGGTCAACAGGATATTACCAAACACATTACTCAAATATATCCTTAAATAATCTAAATTTACCCATCCCGATGACAAATTGGACGTAGTTATTCAGAAAGAGTTCAACCAACAATTTGACAAAATCGAGTTGAACATGTTTTTTCTATAGATAAATTCGAAATTTCTTTCTATGCTGAAAACATCCAAGCTCTTAATGCAATAGATTTTTGGTAACTTGATTTTTTAACAACGCACATTGCAGATATTTTTTAAACACATTAAAATGTAAGTTTACATAGGAAATACATTTTTTTTTAAATATATTCATTGATATATTAAAAAATTACTTGTACATAATAATTCTCAGAAAGAAAAAAACACTGATATTCACTTTACAAATGCCGATTACGCATACCAATGCTTTTGTATCGTCATATTTTCAAACACTCCTTTTTTCAGTTTCATCTTATAAGGGTTGTATGCTTTCTGCATAACAACATGCAATTATTCACTTCAATACATTACATTATATTATAATATATAATAAAGTATAATCATTAAAATTATTGTTATTCTTAATTTGTTGTTATTCTTAAAACTGAATAACATTTGTATTTTATTCATTAATATTTCAAGCACCTTTAAACACACAACTGAAAATTTATTTCGGTATTTTAAAAGAACAATATTATTTCTTACTCAGGGGGTTGAAAGAGTAGGTTGCGGAGTTGGAAATAATTTATATTTCAAATAAACACAGCGGAATCACACATACACCCCCACCCCCAATATCCGCCCACAGCATCCAGAAAAAGCCATAAATTAACAAATCAAAGGCTCTCTCGCATTGGCTCTCAAAATGTCACGCAAAAAACTGGAGTTGTTTACATCCTACTTTTCCGCAATAATTCACACGTATTTTGTGGAGAGTAATTTGACTTTTTTGTCCCAACCGTCTAGTCAGCGAGACTATGGCATCACCAACTGGACTATGTTGTGAAATCGAAGGGAGTGGGGAGGGGAAAGGAGATGGAAAGAGGAAGGTTGGGAACTCAGAGCAATAACATACCAGGAGGAAGCGCTATTAAAGTCAGTATTGATGATTTTTGCCTAACTTTGGGCGTGGCTAGTGCTAGGGTATTTATACATCCATTCCATACATCCAAGTTCGTAATAAGTTTTATTTGTATTTTTAGTGTATGTGTAAATATTAATGTTTTTTGTCCCATCTGTTTCTGGTAGCCAGTTTGTCGCCTGACATTTTTACTGGACTCACTAGTTGTGAAAGTCGAATTAGTTGTAAGCCATTAGTAATTAATCTTAACTGTAAGTTATGGTTACTCAGCTTAAGTGATAAATTATAGGTTAGATGAATTAATTTATGTCAGCCTTGAGGTGATCTTCCCACAAAAATGGCGTGGCTATGTGCTAATCCATTTATCCATTATTTTATAGCACATGTCAACATAATGTTTTTGTTTATTTGTAAAACCACTTTTTTACAGTATTGTTTTAAACAAAAATGAAGGATATAACGTAAAAAACCGTTGAGTTCTGTTCTGTCATGTCGCATAACAAAACGTAGTGGGCGGAGCCACCGAAGACGCGGGAGACGGATAACATGCTTACATACCTAAAAGCGGAGCTATATTGTTTGAGAACTTATCTTATCTCTTTCTCTCTTACGGTTTACGACGTTGAAACCCGGAGAAAGTAATAAATCTTAAATTTGTATGGATTGGGAAGTACCTGTCTATTAAAATCTGTTCGCCAAACACGGCGTCAGCTATTTCAAACAACGTTTCAATTCTGAATCGTGATCTTTCACCAGGGCTATACAACTGGACCGCCATACAACTCTGTCTTGGCACACACTCCTTGCTTCATTTACATTCATACAACGTCTCACACATACTCTTCTGTTATTCTGACTCTTCACATGACCCGATTCAAGTATTTGATTTACTTGATCGTGCCATGTCTTTCTCGGGCGTCCTCGACTTTTTCTTCCATTCACTTTCGCATCATGTATTCTTTTCACACTCCTTTCTTCGTTCATTCGCTCTACATGCCCAAACCATCTAAGCGTCCCTTTCTGGATCAAAAATAAATATTGGTATTTATGTCAATATATACAACTGGTTTATCAATGAAGGGACCTTGGGTGATTTCTATTAAAAATTACTGCATGTGACTTTCTAAATCGTCTAAACGCCGTTTTCTAGCAGAGGTAGACAAAGAGGTTAGAAAAGAAATCACAAAAATATTTATTTGCTTCTTCTTTGACTATTTAAATGATCTTGACTGGAGAGTTCACTTGATCACGCCATGTCATTTACTTTAAGTTCCATTCGTTTTTATTTATAGTGGAACCATAGAGTTATTCATCAATAATGATATATTAATTATTCATCAGCGGAATCACTTTTGCCTCTTTTGAGGATTTCGTTAAAACGTGATATTGCATTGTCGTTGAACAGATTCATCGCTCGCACTGCTACACTTCTACTAGGGTGGTGTTTCATTACGAAATGTTCGCTGTTACCCACATTGTACACATAAACACACTTGAACTGTATTCTCTATGTGCCTGAGTTGTACGAACATAGACTTTTAAAAATATTTGTCAATATTAAAAGCAATATCTCTAAGTTAAAAAAAAACGCTCTTTTACCGTTATGAATTTATTCGAGGTAATGTATTAAACTTACATTTGATATTGAAAATAACTTTAAAGCATTGATGCTTCTGTTTTTATTTTATTTTAATAATATCAATAATCTTAAACAAAAGTATGAAAAAGAAAAATCCAGTAAATAAAAAGACAATGGTCACAACTAAGACTCGAACTGAAAATTAAAAATATTATTTTGAATTTCTTCAGATTTTTGGTATCCATCAAAGTTAAATTGATCGAATTATTTAAATGTGACTTTATTGCATTGTCAGAAAATTGTGAGCAAACAAATAAAGACGTGATATTAAATTTTGTCATTTTTCCAATTACGGACTCGATATGTATTCATTGACTGCCTCAATGCATTCAATTGCGGTTTCATTGCATTAAATTTATATTTTATGTCAATTACCATTTGAATCTATTTTAAATCACTATCCTCTTGAATATGAGTGAAGAGTTTGCACACGAAAACAACATGATTTACAATCCGCTAAAAACAGCACTGATGGTCATCAGACAGGGCAGGGTTCGAAAAACATTCCTCCAGCTATCTTGAACGGTGAGGTTCTAAGGGTGGTAGAAGAAACCAAATATCTAGGGCACATCATCACCAGTAAACTAATGGATGACGATGACATCGACAGGCAAAGGTGCGCACTCAGTGTGAAATCAAACATGCTCAGTGAAAGATTTTAACTCTGTAGTCCACCAGTGAAAAGGACACTCTTCCTGGCGTTCTGTACTACCCTATACACACGCGAGCTCTGGACCAATTTTAAGAAGAGTAGCATGGAAAGGCTTCGGGTCCAGTACAACAACGCCTACCGTGTAATGTTCAGTCTTCCCAGGCACTACAGTGCTTCCGGTATGTTCACCGAAGGGCGAGTTCCCGTATTTGCAGTTCTTATGAGAACCAATAATTCTTATGAGGGAAAGGATCAACGATTCTAGAAATGACCTCATCATGGAATTCTAGAATAGAAGCTCATTGCAGTAAGACATTGGCCTCATCAATCTTAACGCTGCCAGGATGGACCCCCTTTTGATGGTCTTGTGTAGACATGAGACGTAATATTCTCCATTAACAATTATTATTTTAATATTTTCTTATGAACTTAATTTTTTCCTACATTATTATTTTTTTTATATTTTTTTAAAGAGAGACAAACATTCCCTGGTTACGAATAACTTGACAATATTAAAAAACCTCCTACTACCATCATAATAAGCGGAAGATGTTGCTTGTGCAATGATGGAGGATTAAGCCAGCAGAGGAATTGAACCCACGACGTCCGGGTGGGAATCCGACGTGTTTGTCCACTCAGCTACCGACCGGTCAAAAAAAATGGATCAAAAACTACATACTTGATAAAAACATAGGTCAAAAACCGACCGGTCAAAAATTGTGTGTATATGTATTATAACTTGTAATCTATGCATTATTATCAATTATGGAACGCCAAATTGCATTGCACTACTCCTGCAAACCTTCTGAAATAAAACTTTATGTTAGTACACATATGTTTATCAAATGTTAGCATTATCAGCCATTTTGGATTAGTGATTTGTTTTTGACAACTGGAAAGGTTAGTCACGTTTTTGTATGTTCTTCGATTTTTTACTTTTGAAAAAAATGGATCAAAGAATATGTATTAAATTTTGCGTTAAAAATGGAATAAAGTGCTCCAACGCACTTAAAATGTTGACTGTGGCATTCGGCGAGTCTACTTTGTCTCAAAAAAGTATTTATAAGTGGTACAAGCGCTTTACAGAAGACCGAGAAGATGTTAATGACGATGAGGGTCCTGGAGTTGTGGAATAACAAATCATGGATTTTATTCTTTGATCCATTTTTTTCAAAAGTAAAAAATCGAAGAACACACAAAAACGTGACTAACCTTTCCAGTTTTCAAAAACCAACCACTAATCTAAAATAGCTGATAATCCTAACATATGATAAACATATGAGTACCAAAATAACGAGAAAAAAAAATCTATAATCGAATGTACACAGCCCGCGAAAATTGAAAATTCACCTTTTCTTTCGAACAGCTAACTTCTAAAGCGCCTTTTTCAGATAAAATCACATCACGTACACTATGGAATGTACATGCCGTATTCTAATACTGCATAATATATGTATTTTTTAATGTGTATATTTTTCGAGGCAGTGCATTCACTATCTATATCTCGCCACTAAGATGAAAACTTTCTCCTTCCGATATTCTACCAACTAAATAAAAAACAATACTTTCCTTCCTCTTGTGGAAAAGAACAACAACAAACAAGGGACCGAAGTTCTAGCAGACAAGCATAGTTCACGATTAGCGGGACGGGACGGGACTAAAACCGGCCCGTAAATTCCTCTTAGGATTATTGAGTAGGTGTCAGCCACCCCACGTTCTAAAAAATGTGCCAACCCAACCCCATCCCTGTCAATTGGGAAGGGTAGATGTGTTTACGACAATGTCAAAAAAAACTTTGGTAAGTTTCGCTTGGGCAGATTTTATCTTGTTGAATTGTTGTATTTTTAGTTCTTAACCAGTTGGACCATAGTACGGTAAGAACGGAAAAGAGTTGAGGAAGAAGGTGGTTGGCTATTCAGATCTGGTCACTAAACTTATCAAAAGTTTTGTTTTTACAGTTTTTTCTTTGTTGACTTGTTTTTTATGTTATTATAAATCCCGACAAAAGTTCCAACTGACAGGAACCAGCGGGACTATGGCATTCATACGATAAATTTTGTGAGGCTGGAAAGAAGAAGGGGGTCAAAGGAGATGGAAAATAGAAAGTGCAAAAGGCTTTTCGAATCTGGTCACTAAACAAGGTTAACATTTCAAGAAACGTTTCGATTCTCAATTAATGTTTATCATCAGGGCTATACTGAGGGTATTTGCCCTGATTTCAGAAAGCGATACTATTCCAATTATTTAATAGGGATATCGAAAATATGAGGCATCCTTTTCCAAATTAACATGTTTTATGCAGAAGCCTATAATTTTATTTATTGAATTAACACTCCAAGTAACTAGATACTCTTAAGCATCGCCCTGGTGAAATTACACCATTGAAAATTTAAACGTTGCTTGAAATGGCTTACGCCTTGTTTGGTGACCATGTACGAATATCCAGGTACTTCCCAACCTTCTTCTTTCCCATCTCCTTTCTCTCCTCACTACCTTCAACCTCACAACAACCCTATTTAGGGATGCCATAGTCTCACTTGCTCCAGACGGTTGGGAGCAGTTTGAACTTGTGCGGTATTGACTATTAATAACTATGTACTTATTTTTGGTAGCATAAATATGGAGTTATTGCGTACTGGCAAGTACTTCGAATCAACTCACTTCATAAGGGTAGTAAAAATATTTGGTGCTAACCAAATAACTGTGGAAGTTACAAGTGGTATTTTTTTAAAGATGAGAAAACTAGACTCGTTTAAATTACATGCGAAAAAAATAACACATGGAAATTATAAAAAAATGGAAAATATAGAAAATTACACTAGGTAAAATGACACGTTGAAGTACAAACATTCAAAATATTTATCTTTATATTTTCTAAGAAGGCAATCACTTTGTGGTCAGACATATTTAAAGAAATGAAAAAAATAACTTTGTATGAGACCATGGATATATTTTAATTTTTGTGATCGACAGGTTTCACTTAGCCTAAGCATCATAAGGGTACTAAACTAAACAAAAAATACAAAGTGTGCGGTTATATACACATACAAAGGTAAAACAAAATATAAAATACAATAACAAAACAATGTTAAAAAAAATTAAATAACATTTAAATGATAAAAAGGAACAGAGAGATAGAGACAGATAATATGAATTAAAAGAGACAAAACGTATTTATTTTTAGTTTCAGTGTCAATTTGTGTGATAATTACGATTTTAAATATGGAAAAAATCCATCTTCAGATACATAAGCAACCTAAACACAAAGTTAACGTTTTAAAATATGATTTGCAAAGTCTGTCCTTTAACAGCCGTGTTTTTAAATGGCTACAATTATTCGCATTTGCTTAAAATTGTAAGCTCAACGTTTTATACTCTGGAATTAAAGTATTTAATTTCATTTCATGTTCTTCGTAATTTAACAACGAAGGCATTACCTAGTGGTTTATTGGGACAACTCTATTTATGTACACACAATTGTATACTCCCGGGTATCGCATGCAGAATTTAGAAAATGTTAATATGTTTCCGGCAAGTAGAGCCAGTTTACTTGAGGAAACTTCTTTAATGAGCTTTGTGGTTTTTTGTTGTTGTTAGATACGTACTGCATCTGCGTACTGAAAAAAAATCAAAAGAGGAGTTTTTTTATGTTTTTCAAAGCTAAGTAGGTATTGTTCTTAATATTGTATTACTGCGTTGTTTTAACGATATTTTATGACGTTTATTTTTTAAAAGCTTAACATCTGAAAGACGGTTATATTTAAAAAATAATTTTAACCTTTTTTTAGTAACTTTTTATACAACTCAATTGAATGAAACTTAAAATTATTAATATTTAGTTCTGCTAGATTTAGTTCGAGTTTTTTGTGAAAGCTGTTTCGGCGTTTAAGGCATTTATCAAACTGTGGCCAAATTGTGTATTGAACTGTGGCCTGTGGTTTTGACCGAAAAATGGACTTAAACGCTGAAACAGCTGTCACTTAAAACTAAAACTAGCACAACTAAATAATAATAATATTAAATTCAATGATATTATATTTTTAAAAAATGGAGTTTTACAAATTAAACACAAAAACTATAAATACTTTTTGCAGTATCTTTTACACGGTGACTTTTCGGTTTTTAGTTGAATTTTTGGTAGAATTAACTCTTTAATCTCCAATCAACTCTCAAAGTTAATATAATATTAGATACTTGTTTGTGAAATAGAGTAATTATAATAAAATTTTATGCAAAATAACGTTACTGTCTAACGTAGAAATAAATATGTATATTTAATGTGAATAGAAGTCCCAACTGCTTCCCAACCATCTGGAGCCGGTAGGACTATGACATACCCAATTGGGGTATGTTGTGATGCTGAATGTAGTAGGCGGGGGAAGTGGAAAGTTGGAAAGCACTTGGTTACTCAGATCTGGTCATCAAACACTGCTAAAGCCATGTAAAGCAAAGTTTCGATCTAGAATGGCGGCCTTTCCCCAGGGTGATATTGGAAGTGTGTACCACTCTGGAACGTGCCGCAAATATAGTATATATGTTTGTAAATAAATTATTTGTGAAAAATGCAAAACTATTTGTTTTCACACGCCTGAATTTGAACCTGCGACCTCTGGATTCGTAGTCATGGATCTTAACCATTCGACCACGGAGGCCGGCAACCTGTACCTTTACTAACCTGTTTTTTTTCTTCAAATCTAGCAGAACTTACAACAGCATCCCAGAGTACCATATTCACCTGATTTTCGTTTCCTTCAACTTTTTTTTCGTATACCCACAATAGCATGAATTCCTTCACAATACATTATTTCAATATCAAGAGGGCACCAGAAGCAAAAGAACATGAAAAAAAAAAAATTTAAAACCCATTGGCAATTGATACATGTTAGGGATCAGCAGGTCTCAATATCATGGCAAGGCTTCTTCAGTCATTAAAGTTTTTTTTTCTCACATACTTATTACCATAGAAAATCTCTTCTGTACCATAAAAAATAAGAATCATCCTAACCCATTTAAACTTTCTGCCCACAACCGCGAACTTTAAAAATACAAATAAAGAACAAAACTTCTATCTTCCCCTCGGGATTTTCACTTAGTCAAACATACTTTGGTATATTTATTCGACGGGGAACATGCATTTCTTCCTCCTTCTAGACGCGAAGAATACAATAATATACGGGAGAAGTGGCGTGTTAGAGGGAGGAATGCGAGCCCCAGACCCCGGGTAACGACCTAAAACCCCGAACCCATTATTCCTGGTTTTCCAGACCCGCAACTCTGAAAAAACCCGGACGAAACACCGAGAAATGTCCCTGTAAACCAAACAGGAGATGTCGGAATGTCCCGCAATAGTAACAAGGACGGTGTCTCAAAGTTTTTCGAAGCCTTGGTGGCTTTTTAAGGGTCCGCGTTTTTTACGTTGGAAAAGTCGCATTATTACAGAGTGAAAATATGTGATTTCTTGAAAGAAGGCACTTAAATTTTACAGATGTGAAATGCAGCAAATGAGTGTAGCTATTTATACTGTGTATTTGTTACGTTGCTTGACTTCAGGTTGAAAGATTTTTGAAACGATTATCTCGGAAGACCTAATGTGTATTCTAGTAATATTTTTTTCTTATTTTAATGGCTTATGTAATGTTTTTTATATATATATAGAAAACCTTGGATTTTTAAAGGAATCTTTTGAATTATATGCAAGTCATTACCTTAACATCGGCAAAAATCTGTTTATTATTTCTAATTTTGAAACTGTTTATTCGTGGTGGAACTCCGTTTTTATGATTTTCATAATACCATTTTTTTAACTTTATTCCACTATTTTTTTTATTTAAGACCTGATGGGTTTTACCTTGTGACGGGCATTTTCAAACTGGTACAAGATTTACAGACTTATTTACAAATAGATTTACAGACTGGTACAAGATTTACTTTAAATTGTATTAGTCTGAAGATGCCCGTCATAAGGTAAAACCGGTCAGGTCTTAAAATAAAAAATAGTGGAAAAGTAAAAAAATTAGTACTATTAAAATCATTTAAAATCTGTTTTGAAGAATTTGCGCCATGAAACTGCAAAACTTTTCCTGCCTATTTGTTGATCAACGTAATCACTTTCAGTTCACAACCTCATTTCTACTACCAACTATGGAGGCGTGAAATGTGCTTTCTTTTTCCGAAATGTAAACTTACGCGCAATATTTTATTACAATATTTTCAATCGAAATCCCGGGGAAAGACGGGTAAGACTACTACATAATAAAAAATAAATCATTTTTTACTCTTGAGTATAAACACGTTTACTCACTTAACGTCACATTAAAGGAATTTTTACCGTAGGGGTAGGCAGATAGAATAAAACGCCAAAAATATCTGTCCCGTTACGAACTCCTACCTTAAATCAAATAGATATATTATCTGAAACCGGTTAGTAGCTGAGTGGACAAACGCGTCGGATTCCTACCCGGGCATCGTGGATTCAATTCCTCTGCTAGCTAAGTCCTCCATCATTGCACATGCAACATCTTCCGCTTTTTTATGATGGCAGTAGGAGTTTTTCAAATATTGTCTGGTTATTTGTAATCCGGGAATGTTTGTCTTTCTTTTAAATAGAAAAAAAAAAATATGTCTTCGACTTCTCATTTCTATCTGCCCATCATATATATAATAACACCTTACCCCATTCTCTGTCCGTTCTTTCGGCACGTGTAAATATTCAAAATATTAATTAAATGGGAAAATAAAAAAAAGTCGACTTACCTATGTGAATATTCTGACCTAGTTTAGTTTTCGTAAAGTCTTGATTGGCATAATGCGCTAGTTTTAATAATTAACGGATTAAAAAAAAACCTTTTTAATGAGATTTTCATAACCGTAGCTAATTTTTTACATGTTTTTAATGAGCGGTTTAAATTATGATATAAAAATGATTTTAACAGAGAAAAAACACTAATGTCCACGTCAAAACCATGTAACAATACACAAAGTGTGAAGTTTTTTTTTTTCATTGCGTACGTTTTCACAAACATGTTAGTTAAATAATATTTGATGAACTTTATGATATCGTTCGATCAACATTCGTACTTCGATAGTTGCTGAACCGTTTTTATTTTTAATGAATTTACTTTAATTCGTAATAATGACTGCTGAAAGAATATTTACGATCTTCAAAGAATATGAAAATAGAAAAAGGCATGATCGATAAAAAGTTTTTACACTTTTAACTTACCCATTTTTCCTATTTTCATATTCCATAAAGATAATTAATATTCTTTCAGCTTTACTATTTACCTTAAAATCGTTTTGAAATATAAAAACCATCTGCGATGTCATTTTTATTTCCTATAAAAGAAGCAAAATTCTCCCAGAATTTTATTGATTGATTGTATATTTTGTACATTTTACAGTACGATGATCCATATTTAATTATCGTTAAAAATACATGACATCTTGAACCCACAATTTTTTTAGCCAGTCTTGATAGACTTCTTGACTTCTTCTTGATAGAGATGTGATCATCAAATTTTCGTTTTGTAATACGTTTTCTTTTGCGGGAAAATTTTAAAAAACTTTCACCTTGCAGTATAGACCAACTCGTTGAAAAAAACTTTATTATAATTTAGTTTTACGAATAACTTTAGAGTTTTATTTTTACTCGCACTTTTTTAAAACATGTTTTAATTTAAATATCAATTGCCATAAGGATATGATGTAACATAGATTTACATTTATAAGGTATTTGTCGTTGAATTTGAGTTGAGTAACGCAAACTGGGAATTTTCCATGTTTTCTAATTCACATATTTAGACTGCACATTATCAAATAATTACCTTGTATTTCATTAATATTATCAGATACGTCTCAATTGTACTGGTGACCAGAAACACAGAAAAACAAACCAAGCTTTTAGACTGTCAGGGAGAAATTATACCCCATCAAAAATAACATGTGGAATAAATTGAAAGCGAAAAAACGATCAAATTATTGCCACAGTATTTTTTAAGACAGTGACAAAAAGACATTGCAAATCTCAAGAGTGGCTTTGTCGTCTTGTATGTCTACCAGTCGTGTCATTTTTTTGGTTTCGTTCTTACAGGAGTAAGAGTTTATTCTTTAATAATAGTGGTCAAGTACGGGAAAGTCCTTGGTTGGGAAAGAAAAACAAAGGTCGCCAAAATATTACATGGGCTAAGGAGTTAAACAGAACTGCAGATTTCTGATGTATGAAAGTCGTAAAAAATCGGTAAATATATATGTGAAAAAAAGTGGCTTTTGTTCAAAGCTGGACGCCAAAAGTTTCAAGAAGAAAATAATGATTTGGTGAGTGAATCTGGCCTCTCCGCTATGGTAACAGGTCTTTCAGAAAGCTGCAAGACGCGGCAAGGAAATGTCTCGTAAACTGGGGTTTAAAAGTTTACTATCAGTAAAACTTTCATGATATGTCAAACGACTGCGGATAAAAGTATAATGACCATCGTCTTCCTTTTTTATTCTTTTGCCGACATAAAATTATTCGTAAAATTTTTATTATTTATAAATTTTTATAAGTTAGTACCCAGCTTTACCCGAATTTCAATGCGCTTTATGCGAATATTATTGAACAATTAAAAAAATATTAAGCAAATAATTCGGCGTCTCGTCTTTTTGACCAAATGATCACGAAAATGTAGTTGCGAACTGAAAAAAGTTACACAATATAAATAAATCTACAAGGTGTCCGGAGAGTAAAGTGCAGTAACTTTGGGAAGCGATTTCACATGATAGTACAGACATAAAAGATGAACAAATATTCTAAATTCCAACTACTCGTATGTAGGGTACTTTTTTGTATGCCGTTTCCATGAATACAGATCGGACATTGATGTGCGACGTTGCCACTATCCACTCCCGGCGTACTTGTCGGATAAGTTCGACTATACACTACTATTTGATAGGTATGACTTGTTGTATAAATAACAATAAAATTTCTACAAACTATTGTGAAAAATTCGCTCCGGAAGAAGTAAAAGAGGTTCGATAGATTTTGTAGCTTTGTAAAATACACACGGACGGGTTTTCTGCATTAAATTTGACGTTACTATCATGATTTTGTACTGTGAGGTAAAGTGAAGGATTTGACGTCAAACACAGTTGAGTCCTCCACATCACCTGTGATGCAGAAGTGCAAAAAAAGGATTCGTTTTATCTCTGAATAGAAACCTAGTAAAAACCTTTTATTTAGATTGAGATCTAAGCATGTGACAAAACTGTTTCAAACATTGTAAATATTATAAATACATGCGTATACACGCATTAGATACTTTTTTTTAAATATTGTGAATAATAAGTTTTTTAAATAACAAACAAAAAAACACTCCATATTATACATACCTACTTACGACATCTTTTTTTAAAGCGATCATACAATTTGTATTATTTATTGGTGATTGTGGTGTTAAATATATTGATCAAATCCACTAGGTGACCTGCACCATGGAAAACTTGATCCACGGTTTGGGTACCTGTATACATTTATGAACGAAGTAAGGAGTGAGAATATATTGGAAATTGTTGGCAAAAAAAAGTCTAGAATGAATAGCTATCTACTAGATAAGAAACACAACACTTCAAAGTAAAATTCAAAACATTTTTTTAGCTAGCCTGTTTGTCAAAATTTTTATTATTGCATATTTATTTTATTTTTATTGTTATTCAAAATTAGATCTTTTTGTCTTAAATTTAATCAAATCTGTAAATATGACTCATAAACTATGTTTTGTTTAATCTCAGATAATAGAAAACGTTTTATTTATTCAGTGTGTAAACTAGACAAAGTTAAGTCAATTTCAAACTTTGTAAGCACTCATGATATTTGACAAAAATTGAACTCAGAAAATTAGTCAAGAGTTATTAATTTTTTTATTATTTTTAAATAAAGACTAACATTCCCGGGTTACGAATAACCTGACAATATTTGAAAAACTCTTACTACCATAAAGCGGAAAATGTTGCATGTGCAATGATGGAGAACTTAGCCAGCAGAGGAATTGAACTCACGACGTCCGGGGTGGGAATCTCACAAATTAGTCCGCTCAGCTACTAACCGGTCAAAATAAATTATTATTTTGTGTAATTTTATACATAAAGACAGCTAATTACAGATGAATACAACCGTTGTTTCTGTATATTTTTATTTAATTTCTGCCCAAGAGTCTCAACTGCCCTGAGCCAGGGGAACTATGGCATCCCGTCTTGGGGTATAATGTGTGACCCAAGGGAGGGGAAATGGGAAAGAGGGAGGTTCAGAAGTATCTGACTCTTCAGATCTGGTCAGCAAACACGGCAAACACGTTTCAAGCAACGTATTGATTTTTAATGATGGTCTTTAGCCAAGGGAATACTGAGAGTATCTACTACTCTGGAACGTGCCGCAAATATACTACTTATCTAATATTACCGGAAAGAATGCAAGGGTGATGTGAGCGTAATGAATAGGATCAAGAAAGGGACGCTTAGATGGTTTGGGCATGTAGAGCGAATGAACGAAGAAAGGAGTGTGAAAAGAATATATGATGCGAAAGTGAATGGAAAAAGAAGTCGAGGACGCCCGAGAAAGACATGGCACGATCGAATAAATCAAATACTTGAATCGGGTCATGTGAAGAGTCAGAATAACAGAAGAGTATGTATGAGACGATGTATGAATGTAAATGAATCAAGGAGTGTGTGCCAAGACAGAGTTATATGGCGGTCCGTCCTCTTTGCCTACCCCTGCGGGGAAACGGCGTGATGGTTTGTTAGTTAGTTATTGATATTAATTAAATTAAATAACACGTATTATACTTCTATATTAAATAAAACAATAAACTTTGTAAAACACCACTTTATTAGAGTACATGGCTTCATAGAGTACATGTTCAGGGCTTTTACATCAACAAGTTTATGTAAAAGCCCTGAAGAAGCTTGAGAAAAGCGAAACCTGGTTGGTGATTAACTCTAATAAAGTGGTGTTTTACAAAGTTTATTTTTTTATTTAATATGCAATGTCACACCCCCAAGTTTTTGCTTCCTCCAAAAAAAATATATATATCATACTTCTGTTAAATTTAAATAAATTAAATATTTTTTATCCGATGCGTTAGTCCATTCAGATACTAACCAGTCTAAAGCTATTTTCAGAGTTTTGGTAGTTAGTCAGTTGTAGGTACCTACATTATGTACACAGTTTGTACCTTTTCTAAATACTCGCGCGATTATTTAACTATGCCGGCATCAATTTACCGAACAAAACCCTAGAGTGACATTCATGAATGTAATACGCCGTTAATTTACATTCTGCGTACTAGCTAAATTCCAGCAGCTCTGTGTAGTAAGTACGATGACATAAAATACCAGGTTTTAGAATGGCATGATTCGATTCCCCAGATATTTTGGAAAATGTACATTAATAAAGACAAATATGAACGATTAACTCAGGAATTCAATGATTCAGAATGTTGATGGGTATTTTTTTTTCACGGTGGAAGTCACGCTGGAACTGAAAATTAAGACCTACTATTGGAAACTAGAATCCTGTTTCACTGAAAAACTTTATGGTAAAAAGCTCAGATGCCTTGGGTTACACAAAGGTTTTATTTTATAGTGAGTACCGAACAAGAGTCCCAACTTCTCTTAACCTCCTAGAGCCAGTGAGACTATGGCATCCCCAATTGGGGTATATTGTGAGGCTGAAAGTAGTGAGGAAGGGAAGAAAATGGGGAAGAAGAAGGTTTGAAAGTACCTGGATATTCAGATCTGGTCACCAAACACGGCTAAAGCCATTTCAAGCAACGTTTCGATTCTGAATCGTGGTCTTTTACCAGGGCAATACTAAAAGCTTCTACCATTCTAGAACGTGCTGCAAATATGCCATATATTATTTTATTTAAATTGAAATATGTTGTGATACATATTAATTAAATAAAAGGGTTTAGACCCGCGACCTTTTGGATTCGTAGTCGAGCGTCTTACCACTCGACCATGGGGGCCATCAAGGTCATCTTCTATCATAATAATTATCAAACATAGTTCAACAGTTTCATAACGCAAACATTGTGGTAGAGCTTAAGGTGACAAACAGAAATAACCTTTGAAATAATAAAAATCTTATGAAGTTATTTTTTTTATATTTCAAAAAATTAATGCAAAGTAAAATACCATCTCATTAATATCATGTTCAGAAAATAACCAAAATGAGTGTAATACACAACATTATTTTATATTATTAAAGTAAATTTTTTTTTTGTATTAGATTTTATTTTAATTTTTATGACCGACCGGTTTTGCTTAGCCTAAGCATCATCAGGGTAAAAATACAAAGTGTGCGGTTATATATTCATACAGAGGATATAAAATAAAATAAGAGAATAGTGAGAAAACAATAGAATGACATTTAAAATTATAACAAAGGAACAGAGATAAAGAGACATATAATATGAATTAAAAGAGACAAAACGTCAACTGAGAAGGTTATTATAGAATAATGTAAAATTTTACGAGTTTACAGGAAATATACCTAATATTGGACTTCTGAACAAATTAACCTGATTATTAAGAATACGACTACTAATTTAATGACTTTGTTTATTTCTAGTGCTTCTAAATTATTTAATATATCGCCATCATCATTTTTGTGAAGAATATGAGCACCGGTGCTTTTATTGAAGGTATGATATTTATCAATAAGATGATTAGCGAATTCAGAAAAACCGTGGTTATTTAAACATCTAAGATATTTTCTTTGATTCTGAAATTAATATCACGGGTTGTTTTACCAATATGAAATGCAGAACAATCACTACAAACCATCTTATAAATTTCCGAGTGACTTCGTTTGTCATCTTTGTCTTTAGAATTGAGAAATTTATCCAAATAATACTCATAATAAAAATAATAATGAAACCAGTCGGTCAAAAAATATTAAGATAGTATCCGTGGTCTTTATACAAAGTTATTTTTTTCATTTCTTTAAACACAGCGCCCTTGAGGTGATTTTTCACAAAAACGGCGCTATACAAATTATCAAAATATTATTATTATGTCAAACCACAAAGTGATTGCTTTCCACAAAAGTGTAAATATTTATATTTAAAGCTTAGATAAAGGTCATAAAGAACCTATTTTCATTTTACATTCCACATTATACTACGTAAATAACCTAGAGAGAGAACCTTGAGATATGCCGAAGTATCTTGAGACGTTGTGTGGAGTGTCATAGTGTGTGTTGGACTCTGTGGCTTGACCTTTATGTAGATAAATCAATATGACAAACCTAATAAAATATCTCTCCCCTCATCTATCAGAGTCAAGTTGCTCACTACCCGGTTTTCTATTCGTCCTCGAATGAGTTATGAACCAACTATACGAGTATATCCAACTTTTTCAACGATTCTCCATATAAACTTGTTTACTTTACTGTCGTCCTATAAACGAATATTTAACAATCTTACATATCAAGTTTAAATAACTATGGTTTTTCTAAAATTGACCATCATCTTATTAT
The DNA here is from genome assembly GCA_022651775.1 of Drusus annulatus. Lineage (NCBI taxonomy): Eukaryota > Metazoa > Arthropoda > Insecta > Trichoptera > Limnephilidae > Drusus > Drusus annulatus. Next base: position 588,969 of record JAGWCC010000080.1, read on the forward strand.
AAAAGATCACACCTTCAATAAAAGCACCGGTGCTCATATTCTTAAAAAAACGGTCATAAAATTTCTCATTATTCTTTTATCACGTTCGCAGTTGACGTTTTGCCTCTTTCGTTTTATATTACGAGTATCTGTCTTTTTTATCCCTTTTTAATAGTTTAAACGTTATTCTTTTATGTTCTTACTGTTCTCTTATTTTATTTTATATTATCTTCTCCCTCTGTATGTATGAGTGTATATAACCACACACTATGTATTTTTTGTAAAGTTTCATTTTGTACCCTGATGATGCTTAGGCTAAGCGAAACCGGTCGGTAATAAAAATGAAAATAAAATCTGTGGTTTTATTCAAAGTCATTATTTCATTTTCATTTAATAATCTGTTGGAAATGGCACATCAATCATGTTTATACATTTTAATATATGGATAGATAGATAATTAATTGTCCCTTTTTTCATCATCAGTTTTATTTATATCCGTATCAGAGTAAGAGATATTTGAGTAGTTTACAAAGAATTCTTATTATTGTTTTCGTGTTTACATAAGACGTACAAATTGCAAAACAGATTTACGAAGCTCCATTCAGAACGAATAGCTCACAGGCGTTTTAGTGAATGTTTTTCGGGAAAATATCATTCGCTTTTATTGTGTTGAAATTGTAATACCTTATAGAGCTTCTTGGCAGGTACGTTTCCTTTCTGAATTTTCGTCGGAAGATGAATCGCAGAATCTTAGATGCTTCTTACAAAGTTTAGTAGTTTACAAATGAAAATATTTTGAATTGACTTTTCGTTACTAAATACCTACTAGGTTTATTTGTATTTTTTGTGGTTTGTATCTAGAATTCACATCATTAAAAAAAAACTATTTTTGATTATGATAGTTTTAGATGATGTAAAAAATATTTTACGATTTTTTATTAATTTTGATTAAAATAACTTGTTTTTACAGGAAACTAAACACAATGAAATGCACAAATATTATTTTTTCACTAAGCTTGGTCCATAATATTTTGTAACGATTTTTCTTAAATAATGGTGACATCAATAATTATGTCAATACTTCTATAAGTATGAAACCTGTAGCCAGTATAACTCAAGTATTTACTCTTTTTATTTTTAAAATGTTAATATGGTACAAAAAAATAAAATATTTCTTGGTATATGATTCTCAAGGAGTAAAAACAAAACCCACTCCGAAAAAAAAATAGTTACCTTCTTCTTATAAGTTTTAGTGAAAAAATATAAATATAAGCATACTTTACAAGGAAATCATATTACTGTTTCATGTATATTAAATTATTAATATAATATTAATATTCTTCAAATAATATTAAAAAAAAGAAAACACAAAATAAAAAGGTTGCGACCGAAACTCGAACTCTGGACCTATTCGGGAGCTGCGCGTTAATCAACTTATCCATCCGTCTCAACAAAATTTAATCCGCATCATTTTCAACGACATCATTCTTCTTGAAGTCTATTAATATTCTTAATTTAATTTTCATTTTTCTGATATATGGATCCATCTTTGTAATCGTTAGCAAAGATCTAACTAAGCACAATTGCAAACAAGATGAAGAAAGAATTATCATTTTATTTTTATTTTACGAAGGATCTTTTGGAAAGCTTAGAATTATTTTATAAATCAAAATTATCTTGTTGAACCTTTACGCTTCATCATAATGTTGTTTTTTGAAAGAATACGAAAATAGCAAAATACACGGAAAATAAAAAGATTCGGTTTGTGACCGAGAATCGAACTCCGAAATAAACATTTTATATCCGTGCTGTCAAAGTGGGTCCTTACAAAAATACGTGAAACGTAATGCAATATTAATCATATTTTGGTATTTTATCATTAAAAAGGGGTTTCGTAATCAATTTGTTTTAAACTTACAGTTTTAAAACACTGTACATTTTCTTAACATTAAACACGTAAATCCACTAGGAAGAACAAAATCTCTCTTTATAGCGACAACTAGAAGTTAATTCTACGAAGTTAATGCTTTAAGAAGGCTGCGTCGGACAAATCTTTATTCTTCATAAGTGCTTTCTTAAGGGGAGACATGGAGAACTTTAAAAGGGAAACTTATAAGAGCGAAGAAGGTATACATAGTGTAAGCCTTGTGCATTTTAAGCCGGGCTTAGCAAAAGAGAATACGATAGGATATGTCTGAACAAAGGCTTAGTGGATGCTGTTTTACAATGCACATACGAGTCTTCTCATATGCCAGGGGCGGGCGATTATATTGCAATTTTCAATGCCAATGTAAATTATATTTTTCTTCTGGAAATACAGACCAACATTTATCAAATCAATATCAAAAACAAAAGAGTAAAGGAAAAGGCAAAAAATACGCTTTTGTGATTTTGATTTAATATTCACCATCTAACTTAACCTACTGCCGGGCGCGCTGTTGTGAGGCACATGACCAGGCACGCGCCGCACTGAGTGCGGCATCTCATAATTCCACTCTTTTCATCAAAATGTTTATCATCTATACGTGGAAAGTGATCACTCCAGAAGGATAAAGTTATTCTCTATAGATTCATATATATATATATGTATATTTTTTATTTTTTATTATTGTACAACAGATATAAACCCAATAACAGTACAATGGAACAACAAGTAAGCAATTTCAAATTATAAAATTTTTAAATTAATAAATTTTTTGAACTTTTGTAAATTATCTGAAAATATATCAATATATATAGATGATGTATTTAACAGAATTATACCTCTTGTCATGCTATGCTGAGCCAAAACATCTGTCCGACCATAGGGTATTCTTAACATTGCATGATTTCTGCTGCGACAGTATTTTTCTGGTACGAATAAGCAGTAGCATGCCAAGTATGGACAGTCGATTAAGTGATTTATAATTTTAAAGCCTATTGTCATGAGACCAGCATTGCGCCTAGCCTCTAAGCTTTGATAATGTGTCTCCTCCAGTAGTTCCATGTGATGCATGAACATAGGGTATGTTCCGTGCGAACGCATGTACACATACCTGTGTATATTTCAATAATCATAAAATCCAACGTTATGTATAATATTATATGAAAAGGAAAAAGCTCCACATTTGATTCGCATCAAAACTACACGAATGCAACACTATCAAACGTTTTGAAAAAATACAATCATTTTTTTTTTAATTCATCTCAGTAGCAGTGTCTCAAGCTGCTTGTTTAGGACCTGGGAAAACTTTTTTTATCTTCTTAGCTCTTACCCGCTCCTGTGATGCTACTGGTTTGCTGCACTTTCTAAGAAGATTTTAACTGACTGATGACGGTGAGATAAGTGCAGACAGTGTGCGTAGTAGTACTGGGCGTTAACTATAATTCGAAAAAACTTAAACGCCATTATCGTTGGCGATTGTTAACTGTTAAATATAACCGTTGAAAAAAACCGTCGAAGTTGATTATTTTTTGTTAGACGACCAATATAATATAATAATTTCAAAATAATTACATATAAGTACACAAAGCGTCTTTGAGATGATTTTCCCACGAAAACGGCGCTATAAAATTATCCATTTATTATTATTATTAAGTCTAGACGTTGAATTATAAGCACTAATAATGCAAATGCAATAGTCAAAAATAGTAAAAAAGTTAAATTATATATATTGCGTCGTATTGTCTACTAAAACTTAATTTATTTGCTTACTAGGTATTTGCACTTTCGCCGTGAAACAAAACATAAACAATTAGACAATTACACCATTAATCGCATTCTTCAGCTCACAAAAACACATCGAATTCACGCGCGACAAGTAAAAACGCGCCAAACTAATTGAGTGGGAGATTGACATAAAACCAACTAGCAAAAATAATGAATAACGAACCTATTGGTTTTGTAATAATAATCCCCTGTTAAAAATAACAGTTCGATGAAAAGACATTGGGAGATATTTAACATAACTGTTATTTTACTTGTCATTATGTTATTCGCTTGATGGGAGGCGCTACGTATCGGCTGTTTCAGATAAAAAAAATCAACAAAGATGTCTAGTAAGAAGATATATAACCGAAAGATTATTCCAAATTACCCATAATATTGTTCACGAAGTACAAACTCTTACACTTTTTTGTTAGTTTGCGAGCGTAGATAAAATAATAGGTACATAGGCGTCAAATATATTAGTATCATAATAAATAATATCTAGCTGTTAGATTTTGTTTAACTTAACAGTGATATTATTATTTTAGGTGCCGCCAGTAAATTCACTTGACTCTAGAAGCTAGGTACCGCGTGATTCGGATAAAAACATTTACAAAAACGTCTAGTAAGAAAGTATGGGACCAAAAGATTATTTAAAATTATGCATAAATTCGTTTACGGGAATACACTCTTACACCTTTTTGTTTACTTGGCGCTAACGCTAATACAAAGATAGATTATAATACGAGAGTGTGAAGACTTATTGCGTCGAATAATATTCGTATGTACTCATAGCTATTGATATTTTGAATAATAATTTCTAACTGTTAGCGCAAATTTTCATCAATAACGTTAGACGTTGGCGGCAACTAGCTGTTATTTCTAACAGCTAGATATATTTTGATACAGTACTAGTGCGTAGAACGAAAATATAATCAACAGGGATTACCTAAAGTCCCGAGACATTTTGTTCATCGCTTCTCCTTGAAAACTTTAAAAAGGCGGACGCGCGCCCGGCGGTAGGTTAAATATACTTTTTAACGGTAGAGTGATTTTTTTAGATTGAATTATTAAAAAAACCTGCCAAAATGGCTCAATTCGAAGCGTGCGTATGATGCGTACTGTCACTGTCGTAGCTAGTGGCATACGTTCTGACGACCTCAGAAATTCTCTAATCTATCATGGACCGTCAAAATATTTTTATGTTTGACTTGATTTTCTTTTTTCTAAATATTTTTTACAGGATCTCTTACATATGTTTGCAAATACATCGTGCATATTTAAAACTCAATATTGTCGGGAAAAAAAGATCTTCTAAGTATCCAAATCGATGCAAATATAATGTCAAGTAAAGAGTTTTACTTTATTGGCCCGAAACTTTGTGAGATAAAAAATCTCAATATGCTTCCCTAAGCTATATTAAACATCAGTTTATCAAACTTTCGTACTTAATGCAAGATTAATAGACAATAAAATTGAATAAGGTGTTTTTTATGTACAAATATTTAAATGTGATATTTTTATTTTAATAAATATCTACAAGTACATGCATATAGAAACCCGTTACTATGGACGGCACGCCACTGTCGCATAGAGATATATTAACAGTGGTATATATGAAATAAAAGTGGCCTCTGCGGTTAAGTAAGTCTACTCGGGATACGGAGGTTCCGGATTATACTACCTTCAGAGTGAAAAATCACATTGAAACATTATAAGTTGCGAAAACTCTTATTAGCGATTTTTTTTGCCTTGTTTAAATTATTTCATAGGTTCATTTGTATTTTGTGTGATATAAATCCCAACTACCCAATGTAAGTGGAACTATGACTTGTCATAGCTCAGAAAATGTGGTGAGGCTAATATAAGTTAGGAAAGGTGTGAGAAACAGATAGGGAAGTTTTTGACTTTTCAATTCTGGTTGCTAAACATAAGAAAAGCGAAATTTTAATATATTTATTTTTAATTATCTTTAAATAGAATTGTCATCTTTGGGGATGTTGTATGGAGGAGGCATTTCAAACAACGCAACTTTAGATTCTCTTCACTGCTTTATTAAGATGTTATGTATTCAGAATACAATTCCACAAGTTGGTCTTCATTCTACAGATAACATCAACAAAAAAATGACAAGTTCAATACAATTTTTGGAGGTTAATCAGTTTCAAACTAGCCGTACCCATTGAAAACAAACAATTAAAATAATTTAATGAAATTACTTGATTTAACCGACTTATCTCACAAAATAACGATGAATGACTAGGTACTTTTATATAAATTAGTAAATAGCTTAATGGATGCACCTGACTTCACAAAGCTGATAACTTTTCGAGAACCAAATCGTAGCACGAGACTTCCAGAGTTGTTCTATGTTGATTGTTCGAGAGCAAACAATTTCATTAATTCCCCACTTCAGAGATTACACAGGCTTGAAAACGAATTCAGCTCAATAGATTTTTATTTTACATTCAGTAAAAAAATATAAGTAAGAATATTCTTTCGTTTTGTATTAGGTACTTGCATAATATTAATGTTTATGTAATGTTATTATTATTTAATTGATTCTCATCTTCATTAATCTGGATCGTCGTTGACGTCATTCAACAACTCCTGAGCGATACTAATGCGACGTTGCTTTTGCTCAAAATTTAGCAATTTCGGAACAAACTTCGCTGCCACACGTTTCATGCCCAAAACATCCGAAAAAATTGCATGGCATGAGCCGATTGATATGCCAACATCCTCTGCAACTTCCCTAATAGTGATTCGACGATTTTCCAAAACCATTTTCTTCACTGTTTCTATGTTTTCTTCGTTTGTTGACGTGGTTGCAACTCCAGGACGCTCATCGTCATTAACATCTTCTAGGCCTTCTGTAAAGCGCTTGTACCACTTTTTGAGACAAAGTAGACTCGCCGAATGCCACAGTCAACATTTGAGGTGCGTTGGAGCACTTTATTCCATTTTTAACGCAAAATTTAATACATATTCTTTGATCCATTTTTTTTAAAGTAAAAAAATCGAAGAACACACAAAAACGTGACTAACCTTTCCAGTTGTCAAAAACAAACCACTAATCCAAAATGGCTGATAATGCTAACATATGATAAACATATGTGTACCAACATAACAAACAAAAAAAATGATAATCGAATGTACACAGCCCGCGAAAATTCAAAATTCACCTTTTCTATGTATATGTTTTTAAATTCAGTCATAAAATATAAGTAAGAATATTTTTACGTTTTGCATTAGGTACTTGTATAATATGAAAATTTATGTAATGTTAATACTATTTAATTGATTCTCATCTTTTTTATACATTTATTTAATATGTTCACTTAATTTGAATCAAATATAAAGTCAGGTGGAGGAACCGTTGGTTCAAAAAGACGCCTCTTAGTGACAATAACTTCCTCATCCTATCCTCAATCATTTTCATATTTAATATCAAACAGAACGTCTTAGGTGTGAAATACCTTCAATCAAAATGTAGTTTCATGCTAAATATTTATCATGCAGACTTTTTATTTTTTTAAGGTAAATAACTCGCTTTGTATTCTCTACTTATTTTGCCTTTTTGCCCAATGACGTTACAAATATATAGACACGGTATAGCCTTAGAATATAAACACAAAACGTGGCAGGTAACAAACAAACTTACGAGTATGTTACCAGTAAATTCATCATTCAAATATCGGTCATGTATCATCATGTATGACAAAGATAGACATTCATATAATATGTGTATATGAACGAAACAGATGTACGATCGGACAGAATGAGATAGCACTTCGCTTACTCGCTTACGCGAAGACGTCATTATGTTGGTCAACGATGAAGATAGTTGTGTTGTCTAAAATAATAAGTAATTTGCAAGTACTTAGAAATGAAATTTTATTCCCTGGCTTTTAGTAGTCTTTGCAGTGTAATTGAAGCACTTTCTCACCACACACGAGGGCATTTTGGCACTTATTTTTGTAATTTAATTAGACATAATAAACGACCTCAAGCGACGCGTGACAGTTTCGTACTAAATCGGCTTAAACACCGAATACACCAACTAGCGTGGTTTTTGCTTGCCACTTTGAGAGCGCTACAACGTGTCTATATATTTGTAACATCATTGTTTTTGTCAACGGGTTTCGCCGCAATTCATCTGATTCGGAAACTATATAGTAGGCAGGGTATATAGGGCATACATAATAAATGTATACAGGACATATTTAAAATTCTTTTTTTTTACCCCGCTAAGCGTTAAATGCTGTTTTAACTAAGTATTTAAATAGTTTCGTAGAAAGCAATCACTTTATGGTTTGACATATTTGATTGATGGCCTCCATGGTCGAGTGGTAAGACGCTCGACTGCGAATCCAAAGGTCGCGGGTTCAAACCTGTCGTACGCCAATAACTTTTATGTAATTGAAATGTGTCATAACACATTTAATTCTTATAAAAATAATAAAAAAGTATATTTGCGGCACGTTCCAGAGTGGTAGATACTCTAAGTATCACTCTAGTGAAAGACCACCATTCAGAATCGAAACGTTGTTTGAAATGGCTGTAGCCATGTTTGGTGACCAGACCTGAATAGCCAGATACTTCCCAACCTTCCTCTTTCCAATCTCCTTCCCCTCCCCACTACCTTCAGCCTCACAACATACCCTATTTGGGGATGCCATAGTCTCACTGGCTTTAGGAGGTTGTGAGCAGTTGAGACTCTTGTGCGGTTTTCATATAAAAAACAAGGAAATAATAACTTTGTATAGGACCACAGATTTTTGTTTGTTTTATGACTGACTGGTTAAGGTTGGCCTAAACATAATCAGGATACAAAATAGAATAATAAAAGTAGTAGTCCAATATTAGGTATATTTCTTGTAAACTCATAAAATTTCTTATTATTCTTTTATCACGTTCTCGGTTGGCGTTTTGCCTCTTTTATTTCATGTTATCTATCTCTTTCTCTCTGATTCTTTGTTATTCTTGTGTTTTCTTATTGTTTTATTTTATATTGTGCTCTCCCTCTGTATGTATGAGTATATATATAACCACACACTATATATTTTTTGTTTAGTTTAATTTTATACCCTGATGATGCTTAGGCTAGGCAAACTGGTGGATCATATTTTTTTTAATTAAATCTGTGGTCTTATACAAAGTTATTATTTCATTTTTATTATTTATTTAGTAGTTATAAATTCATACTTACCATGTTTTCTACCTACTTCATAATTATATTATATTTTTTTATAAACAAATGTAATATTTTTAAAACCCCTAAAAGGTATACATAAATAAAGCATACAACTCTATCACGGAGGTAGTTCTGGTTTCCCGTTTATAGATTATTTATATCGCATCCGTGGCAATACTGGTCAAAACACCACCATTGAGCGCACTTAAACGATGCTATCCAAAATATTTAAATATTTTATTATTCATGGTTTAAACATGAACATTTTATACCACAAAAAACCTCCAATCCTTTAATGCATACTCCTCTAAGCAACCTGTTTGCGGTCACCATAAAGTGTTTTCGTATCGTATTTACGTCAAACAACGTGTCTAATAAAATGTACACGGAGAGGTGACCACTTTAATAAAGCGCGTATGTATTAATAATTAATTTTAATTAATAATTTTCAGGGGTTCTCAACAGTTACGTGGTTATAGATATACGAGGCCTGTTCAAAAGAAAAGGTGAATTTTGAATGTTTTTCGTTATGTTTATCATATGTAAGCATTATCAGCCATTTCGGATTAATAGTTTGTTTTTGACAACTGGAAAGGTTAGTCACGTTTTTGTGTTTTCTTCGATTTTTTTACTTTTTGAAAAAATGGATCAAAGAATATGTATTAAATTTTGCGTTAAAAATGGAATAAAGTGCTCCAACGCACTTAAAATGTTGACTGGGGCATTCGGCGAGTCTACTTTGTCTCAAAAAAGTGTTTATAAGTGGTACAAGCGCTTTACAGAAGGCCGAGAAGATGTTAATGACGATGAGCGTCCTGGAGTTGTGGAAAAATAATTCATGGATTTTATTCTTTGATTCATTTTTTTTTTCAAAAGTAAAAAATCAAAGAACACACAAAAACGTGACTAACCTTTCCAGTTGTCAAAAACAAACCACTCATCCAAAATGGCTGATAATGCTAACATATGATAAACATGTGTACCAACATAACAACAACTAAAAAATCGATAATCGAATGTACACAGCCCGCGAAAATTCAAAATTCACCTTTTCTTTTGAACAGGCCATGTATATTACGCGTTAGAAACTAGGCGATTAGGCAGAAAGTGACGGAGATAAAACAGATTCTTACAAATGAACTGTCAAAGGGGCATGGGCATTTCATTATAGAAACAACACTGTTGTTTTTTTTGTAACACCGCACGAGAGTTCAAACTGCTTTTGTGAGACTGAAGGAAAACTACCTGGCTCTTCAATTCTAATCACCAAACACGGCTTAAGTTCTTTCAAGCCACGTTTCGATTCTAAGCTGTGGCGATAATGAGAATATCTACAACTCTCGAACGAGGAGCAACTAGTACACAAAATAAAATTTCATATAATTTAAATGTGAAATAACAAAAAAAATCGTCAAAATTCTTAGACTTCTAAGCTGCGATCCTTTTGCCTGAAGCCAAGGAGCTTATCGTTTTGCTACGAAGGTGGCCAATTTATTAAATCTAACCCTGAAAAAGGATTTTCATGTGATGTCTTTTATCTATTGAGAAACTTTCCAAGAGGCAATATTGAACATTTTACCATAAGTATTTCTAAAATCGTAATCATGTGAAATATTTTGACTATTTCGTTGCTCTGATTTTTGTTAATAATAGTTATATAAGTTATAATTGGTCTTGAAATGAAGATCTAAGTTATGCTTCTTTGGCACTTAAATACCATCGGCACAATAAACAAATAATACTTTCTTTACTTTGAATAAATCCATAGTCATTTTCCCAATCTACCGTTATTCATATAACTGTAATTGTTTTATTTGATGAAACATTACAATTGACACTTTGGTCAAAATTGAGTTAAATATGCAGTTTTGATCAGTTCTTTTTTCTGCTTCCAAAACTCTAACTCTCTTTTGATTCTGAACACTTTAGTAGCCCTTCAGGCATATACAAATACATTTACCATTTCGGAGAAGGTTTGACTATGCGATACAAGTTTAGGGCTTTTAAGGTTTTTGTCACTTCAGGTAACTCAGTGAGGGCATTGAGTTACCAAAATCCAAACAGATATTGGAGATTTATAAATTTTATTGAAAAAGAAACAAACAAAGTGCTCTGGTGTAAACTTCCCAAAATGGCGCTTCAGCCCTTTTGCCTTCTGGGCGACGTTA